>CM076735.1:1024098-1326598 GCA_038501795.1 Pseudopleuronectes americanus | reverse complement strand
ACTGCACAAAAGCGTTTATACTTCCTGAGGAGACTCAAGAAGTTTGGCATGGCTGCAAAAACTTTAACAAACTTTTACAGATGCACCATTGAGAGCATCCTCTCAAGCTGCACTACTGCCTGGTTTGGTAGCTGCTCCGCTGCTGATCACAAGGCCCTGCAGAGGGTGGTGAAGACAGCGGAGCGCATCATCGGCGGCCATCTCCCTTCCGTGAAACTCATCTACAACACAAGATGTCTGAGAAAAGCACGGAAGATCATCAAGGACCACAGCCACCCAGGCTGTGGACTTCTCACACTGCTGCCGTCTGGCAGACGTTACCGGAGCATCTGAGCACGGACTACCAGACTCACTAACAGCTTCTACCCCCAGGCCATCAGGCTCCTGAACAATCAACACTGACCCCCTGAACAGTCACCATGTACATTCTGCTCCCACACTCATACCAATACACTTACTCCACATATATTCATATATTCAAATGAAGCAGCAGTTCACCCTGTAAACTGCTGCTTCATTTGGACTTTGATCTCCCTATGTTATACATATATTCATATTATTTAATTTAATATTACCCAATTACCCCTTCATGCTGCTTCATTTGACTTTTGACTTTGACTGACTTTTATTTGACTATGTTATATGTTATACATATATTCATATTGTTTTATTTAATATTCCCCACTCCTTCACCCTATAAACTGCTGCTTCATTTAATTTTGACTTTAATTTGACTATGTTATATTTTATAAATATATTCATATTACTTAATTAAATATCCCCCACTCTTTCACCCTGTAAACTGCTGCTTCATTTAACTTTGACTTTTATTTTACTATGTTATATGTTATACATATATTCATATTACTTAATTTAATATTCCCTGCTCCTTCACTTGACTATGTTATATGTTATGTTACATAGTATGTTATTTTTTTTCTATTTTGTAAAGTCCACTACTGAGTAGATGTTGCCTGCCATGTCATAAGAATTTCACTGCTCCGATGACGCTGTCATTGGTGCATGTGACAATAAACTTTGATTTGATTTGATTTGATTTGATTTTAATCTGAAAGATAGAATCCATCTAGTTCTCTGTAGAATCCTCAAATTACTTCACATCTCTGCAGTTTGTTTTGAAAAAGAGAAATGCTTTCTACAAGATCAGAAAGAAAGGCTCATGTTTTCTTTTTCTGATAACTGCAGACACTCAGTCACTAATCACTGATCTCAAGTCATTTGGAAAGAGAGAGAGAGATAGAGAGAGATAGAGAGAGAGAGAGAGAGAGAGAGAGAGAGAGAGAGAGAGAGAGAGAGGAGAGAGAGAGAGAGAGAGAGAGAGAGAGAGAGAGAGAGAGTGTTTGTGTGTGTGTGCGTGTGCTGGGGGTGGGGAGGGGGGTAGATATGACAGAGGAGGGGGCGAGAGAGGTAACAGGGTTAACAGGGCGGTGGGCATTGGATGTTGGGTGGGGGTTTAAGGCTACGTGGAAAAAGCTGGGGTAAGATTGGGGTGAGGGTTTAAGTTGAGGCCAGAGGGGAAAGAGAGGAGAGAAGTGTGTGTGTGTATGAGTGTGTGTGTGTGTGTGTGCCTGAGTGCGTGCGTCTGTGTTTGTGTGTGCGTGTGCGTGTGTGTGTGTGCATGTGTGTGGGTGTGTGCGTGTGCGTTTGTGCCTGTGCATGTGTGCGTTTTTGTGTGTGTGAGGGTTTAAGTTGAGGGCAGACGAGAGACTGCCTGTGTGTTTCTGTCCTCTGGACGACCCTCTCTACTTCTACACATGGACGAAAGGCTACCATCTTAGCATGTGTCAGTGTTTGTGTGAGTGTATGTGAGGGGGGGACAAAGCAGTACAGGTGGGAGCATTCAGTCAGTGAGCACAAGCATTTCTGGAGCTGAAGCCCAGAAAGCGAATAAAGCTGCGATCCAGCCCGTCACACAGGAAGGCAGACGTTTCCACCACATGGGACTTTCATCTCAAAGAAAGAGGATGGATACATGTTTTATTGTGTATGTTTGTTTAACAGATACGATACAAAATGGAGATCCATTTTCGTTAACTGTAACAGCAGCAGTATCTGAAATGCTTTCTCTGTGTGTACTTTGGAGAACTTGTGTGTAATTTTTAGTGTGTATGTGTTTGACCAGTGATGTTCGTCCTGCTGTTCAGGTGAGGGGTGTGGCAGGAGGCAGGAGGCAGGAGGCAGGAGGCAGGAGGCAGGAGGCAGGAGGCAGGAGGCAGGAGGCTGGAGGCAGGAGGCTGGAGGCAGGAGGCAGGAGGCAGGAGGCAGGAGGCAGGAGGCAGGAGGAAGGAGGCAGGAAGCAGGAGGAAGGAGGCAGGAGGCAGGAAGCAGGAGGAAGGAGGCAGGAGGCAGGAGGCAGGAGGCAGGAGGCAGGAGGCAGGAGGCAGGAGGCAGGAGGCAGGAGGCAGGAGGCAGGAGGCAGGAGTTAGGAGGCAGGAGGCAGGAGGCAGGAGGCAGGAGGCAGGAGGCAGGAGGCAGGAGGAAGGAGGCAGGAAGCAGGAGGAAGGAGGCAGGAGGCAGGAAGCAGGAGGAAGGAGGCAGGAGGCAGGAGGCAGGAGGCAGGAGGCAGGAGGCAGGAGTTAGGAGGCAGGAGGCAGGAGGCAGGAGGCAGGAGGCAGGAGGCAGGAGGCAGGAGGCAGGAGGCAGGAGGCAGGAGGCAGGAAGCAGGAAGCAGGAGGAAGGAGGCAGGAAGCAGGAGGAAGGAGGCAGGAGGCAGGAAGCAGGAGGCAGGAGGAAGGATGTAACATATTGATTACCCTGTGGAGATCCTGTGTTTTTGTTTACACTACATCGACACTGGCGTCGGCCCTTATCACCAAAAGCTCTCCTGACATCTTCGCCTGTGTCTCCTTCATGCATGGCTCCTCTTTGTCGTCCTCATTCTGACATCCTCTGGAGTTCTTACTGGGGGGATGGCTCTGGAAGCACCGGACAATTACCTTCTCACATCCAGACCGTCCAGAGAATGTCTGGAGATTCTCTAGATATTCTCTGGAGTTCATTGCATGTCTGAAAGCAGCTTTTGTTACATGTCAAGGGTAAGAATAGAAAACATTAAATAAAGTTATTTTTAAACATGAAGGGGGCAGACCCACAATTTTCCGCTGCAGAAAGCACTTTTGTTGTTTACATCAACTACAGCTCCTGCCCCTATTGTCCAAAACATTTGTATCTCATTGTCTTTCCAAGTTGACATCTTTTTCATCCTGAGACATTTGTGTTCTTCCATTCCAGTTTCCTCAACACGCCCACTCGCTCTCTTTGAATTATCTAGACATCTTCCTGCTGTATTCTCACACAGACATTTTCTGGTCATTTCCTCAAGGGACTGGCAGGAAAAGTTCTGCGAGATGTCCAGTTCAACAGACTGGAGGGCTGTCTGAAAACAGATTCAAAATCACAGGGACTAACCAGAGTCTTAGTTTTAGTGAGGTGTTAGTGCTCCAAGCACCTGGAGCCTAGGGAGATAAGAACTTAAACTATAGTATAAAGAGTGTCTCATAAAGAAGTAGCATAAAACTATAAGTCAGTTTATGACAGGCAAACACACGATAGGCAACTATCACCTCTTCTATCTCCACAGGATCTCCAGGGCTCAGCCAGAGTGGTCCCCTCTCTTATCAAGGCCGTTGTCCCTCAATTGCCCAGATTGCAGCTCCTTCCACTTCTTGGTTTTTGCTCCGATATGCACACAAACTATGAGACAAATGTGTGTCTTTACAATCCATGTGTCATCAACTGAATGTCTACAGGTGGACTCCAAGATGTAGAAACATCTTAAAGAAGATCAAGAACATTGGAGTGTCATAATAACCTGTTTAAATACTTATTTCACGGTGACATTTCAGTTTTTCCTTTTAATTAATTGGCTAAAAGAAAATTGTAATTACAAGGTACTGTGTGGAGGCTGATTAGAGGAATTGTTTGTATTCATTTCAGCATAAGGTTGTCAATTTTTATTATGACAGACTGCAAACTTTGCCACCACAGTGGAATTTGAGTTAATGATGGAATGATTGTTAAATGATGGGAGGATGAGACTCTCAGTGCAGCTGAGGAGCATCCATTCATACACCTGGAAAGCAGGGGTCACTATCACCTTGTTGGTTGAGCTTCTCTATGAAAAAAGGACGCAAGATGAGATCAAACTCAGTAAAGAAATATGATGTCAGTTTATGATTTATTGGTAGTTTCTCTTTCGATGTGTACTATCAACACTGAACACACACATATATGAACAGACACACACAGACTCAGCTGGGCTGGGCTGGGAGCCATGGAACAGACTGCCGGTTTCACGCTCCAAAACATTTTACCGGAACATTCTGCAGGAGCCTGACTCCAGCTGGTAGAGTGGACAGGAAGGACAGGTGTGGCAGAGTGTGTGTGGGTGGCTCCAGCTCTGTCTGGAATCTGTGCATGTGAGACTGATGAGTTGTAATATCATATAGTAGGAGCTCCTCAAAAACACAATGGATACGTTTTCTTCCACAAATAAACATGTGCAAAATTTGGTTTCTCAGATAAGCTATTGTTAACATCCACATTTGCTGCCTTGCAGTCTCCTTGCTGACTTTTCTGGCTCATGGTGTCTCTTCAACAACTGCCACAAACCTCCCATCTGTAGAAAAGCATGACACCAGGAGCTGGAGTGTGTCCCCCATGCATCTCTGTCCTTGTGTGTAAGATCCAAACATGAATAGGACTCACCCTTAAAAACAATGAACTTGACTATAAGTGGTTACATTGTTACAACCAACACTTGTCTAGTCTCTGCTCTCTCTGACAGGAGGTGTTGCCCCAGTTGAAAGTGTTGAAATAATGATCAAATCAAAAGTTATTTGTATAGCCTTCTGCCCTTACCTCTCGGTGACAGTGAGGAAAAACTACCAAAAACACACGAGGACACACAAATCAATATAGAAGCACAAGTTAGGGACAAAAGTGCAATATATGCCACATGTAGCAGAGCACATAACAGTATTTAAAACATTTATAACTAGAGACACTTTAAGCAAAAATAAATCAGAAAAAAGTAGTAATAGAACATAACTGTGATGAAAGAGAAGCTGAATAAGAGCTGGGCCACGGCAAACCTGGACCTGTGTCTGCTTCCTGAACTGAAACAACTAAAGTCTACATAAAGACCTGTTTGTTTCAAAGTTAAGTTTACAGTGCAGTATAGTCAGGAGGAAAAACCTGCTGGGTTAAAAATAATGATGGAGCAGTTGAATTCTGAAGTATAAAAACTATGCAGTGAGACAATCAAGAGGTATTGTGCCATTCCAATATTTGTCATTTCAAACACTTGGATCCTACATCCTTACCCCTGTGTTGGTAAACTGGAAGGACAGGGACAAGCAGGAGGAGGTGCTACAGGGACGGGGAGGAGAAGAAAGGAGAGGGAGAGAAGTGCTGAACTCTCTTTGACTGTGGAGGAGGTGACTCAAGTTCAAATGTTACATAATCTCAATGGCCTCCTGTAGGAATGCTACCACACACACCACTTACGTACCCACACACACACACTTTATGACTTACACGCACAAAAGTTTGTGCTGTCCTCCACTTGCATTAACATGTGTGTTAATGTTTTTCATCTACATGGAATGACTTTGTTCTAAACTTGCAGATGTCTTCCTAACATTGCTGCTGAGTGGAGTGACAATGGTAAACAATAGCTAATTAACAATCCACTGATACATTGGAAATTATATGGAATGTCAATCTGTCAATCAGACAATCCAACACTTTAATTCACACTAAACTATCTCCCCTTGGTGTTTTTGGTGCAAATTAGCTATGGTTATCATTAGGAAATTGCATAAGTTGCTTATTGGTCCAGCTTAACATCAGCATGCTATAATTAAAAGGATTGTTCACCCAAAATGAATATTCACTCATTATCAACTGTTCCGATGGAGGGTTAGGTGAAGTGTTTGAGTCCCCAAAAATGGTAACCACTTCTTAAAACGTAAAAAAACGACAGAATCTAAAGATAAAATGCCTCCATACTGCTCCTGTGGTGTCATCCAAGTGTCAGTAAGCCTCGCCATTCAAATTTGACTCCAAATGGCGTCATTTACTACATGTTTTTAGTCTGAATATCCTCAGATATCTTCCTAGCGAGTAATGATGTTTACCCCTGACATTCTGAAACTGTTTTTTTCACAGCTCACTGACAGTGGCATTGGCCGTCATCACCAAAAGCTCTCTTTACAGAGAGCTCTTTACAGAGAGGTTTTGTCTTCTACGTGTACAGTGTCGCCTCTTCATCCTGAGATATATTTTTCCTTTTGATTTTTTTCCCCCATTTTTTATCTGTCGAGTGTTGGAATAGTCAACACCATCCCCACTCACCCACTTGTGGTGAATCCAGTTGAGGATCTCCTGCTGTGTCAACACATCAGCTCGGCGTTAAGTATCTAGGTAGTACAGGTTGTCCAGGTTAAGAGAAGTCAGTTAACGAAAACATATCCTGGATATGTTGAACTTGCACCTGACGTCAATGTGCTATTAACAAAAACATGTGAGGAGCCGCAGCGGAAATATTATCATGTCCTGCTGAACTGTCCAGAGACTTTTTCTGTTGTCTGAAAACAACTTAGATCTAAAAAGACGCGGCCCAGAATTGATTATGGATGTAACCTCAGAAACCTCCTCAGCAGCTCATGGATGCTTTGTACTTCCAGTTTGCGGCCCTATACCACTTCTATGCTATGCTCCCAACTACTGCTAATGTTAAATGATTGAGAAGGGTTAAAGACCAGGTTAACAAAAGGTGCATTTCTGAGAAAGAGCATTTCAGAGGGAGACAGCAGTTCTCTGCAGTGGTCTCATCAACACACTCAAGTGAAAGTTTCAAGTCCTTGGATGTACCAATGACTTTGTTGCCACAGTCCAACCGCAGTTATTTCGCCACTTCCCTGAGAGAAAAGTCTGTGCTGTCCAATGAAAAGTTAAGGGCTAAATGCTACTGGCAGTTAAGGCTTTAGCTCAGCTTGGGATTACTACCCAAGGCCCAGAAAGGTCCAACCCTGCAATTGTGGATAAAGTTTGGCTCCTGTTGGAGACACTCTGGGGTAAAGCAGTCATCTGTTGCTGCTCTATCATCTCTTTTATTCCTGTACATAACCCATTTATAAGGCTGCTGGTAGCTCTGTGCTAATGGTGAATAAATAGAATCACAGGCTTTAGAGACTTGTGGACAGGGTGAGTCTTAACCTTTCCTAGGTCATGTGTGATTCACCCATCTACCCACAGAAAGCCATTGTCATTCACAAAGATCAGGTGTTTAAAAAACCAGTAGGCGTACCACGCTTTGTTTGAATTCATCAATCTCCTCTGCATTTCTGCAGCCACTAAATGATCATGTGTTCTGCTTTTATGAGCTCACGTACAAAGTGTGACCTGGTCTGCATAATGCCAACCTGCAAAGTTTCAGAGATGTAATGGTTTCAGCAATCTGTCATAGAAGAGCGATGGCCTTAGTGTCATGTCTTTATTGCATGAAAAACAATTAATCCAAGAGGACTGTGATATTGGGAAAGAGTAACTTATCCTTAGTTCAATCAGACAACTCACGTTCAAAAAGTAGAAGTGTAGTTTGTGTTTGGCTTCCAGGCTCCGACATAATCATTCCCCCTGATATAATTATATATGATGGCAGTGATGAGTAAATACCCACGTCTGAGCCTACAGGTGGATGCTGGGATGGTGGAGGAGCTGAAGCAATTGTTAGCAATACTGCCAGCAGCTAGGCAGCAAAGAGAGTGAAGTGGAATTGTCTCTGCTTTAATAGACCACCTGATAAGGTGGGGTTGTATTATAGATGGTTGTGGAGAGTGAGGTATGTCACATGATGTATGTCACATGATTGGAGCGGTGCAGCTCAAGCTAGCCTGAACTAGCTTGTGGGATTCGCTCAATTTCTGCAAAAACCTTGTTGGAGCTTTGTAGTTGTCCTGCAATTACTGACCTTGTAGCATGTCTGCTGGATTGTTCTCTTTGGGAACACGTCTCCACTGTTCAGGGTGAATGGACTCCCTTATACAATACACATGGTTTTTCACATACATGTAACAACTTCTTGAATCATGTACAACTTTACGGTCAGTGAAGAAAGCTACTTGGTCCAGTTTTCTTCCCAAGCTCTCTTTGATTCAAATCATGGGATGATTAACTACACTAAAGGAGCCTGCTTTGCTATAGCAAGGACAAAACTGACCTGGGTGAGACTCACTTATTAAGTCAAGTCAAATCGATTATTATTGTGTTTATATATTTATTTATATAGCCTAATATCACAGATCATTTACACATCTAGGAAAACAAATCCAACACACAAAAGGAGAAAGGGACAAGGAGGAGGCTGGAACCAAGATCAATCCAAAACATGTGGAATTAGGCTAAAGGGGGAAAGGTCAGAGGACGATGCCACACAGAGAGTCTGAAGGGAAACATGACCCTAACCCTAACCCTAACCCATGGACAACAAACAATGGGATGGGCATGATTGGAGAGAGGAGTCAGACACACCCTGGACACTCATGTGATCCGGGGACATCCAAGGGTCAGTCGACCATGGTGCCAACTCTGGGGACAGAGAGGAACACTTAATTCTGAGAACACAGAGCACATGCTGAATCTAAGGTTTAAGGACATAAAAAGGATACAAAGGCACCTGTCCATTTTGGATTGTGTCTGTCATTCGAAGCTTTTTAAAGTCTGACATGGATAAGGAGTCCATGAAGGGCGCTAAAAGTGATGTCATGTGGTCAGTGCTCAAACGATCGGTTCATTGGGGGCTTTGGTAGATACAGACATTTTTTTATAATAATGTACACAACTGTTGAATCTGAATGAATTTGACTACATTGAAACATGTGTCAACTGACTCTACACCATAGAGAGAAAATGACAAATTATCCATTGCACCAGCTGCCATGAGATTTCATCACTCCGACTTCTTTCATAGGCTCTGAGACAAATCATGCAGTGATGCAACACACTACCCCGGCCCTCTAATAATACCGGGGCAGTCAAGAGTCAAATCGTACAGACAGTGTTCATAATATTTTATAACAGAAAGGAATAATTTTATTGGTCAATAACAAGGGGAGTCGCTATTTTAGACAGGGTAGAAAGGGTGCTGTTTTAAATTATCCTTGTGGTATTTTGACCAAAATATGTTACAGACATTTCATTATGACCCCAAGGGACCATATCAACTTATTGTAAAATGGGCATAATATGTCCCCTTTAAAGTAATCAACCACATAAACAAACTAGAATATCACTCAGTAGGACACATACCTCTGCCAAGGGCCAACATTCCCCTTAAATTCAATCAAGCTGCACCAAATTCCACACACTCATAGATATCAGTCCCCTTGATGGGCCAAATGTATTCCTTCATACCCTTATAGCTGGGATGTGACGCTTCAAACTAGTAATATTATATAATTAGAGGCCAATATGTCCCTGAGACAGTCTGAGTCAGTCAGTCTCAATTTATCTAATCAAAAGAGGACAAGCATCAGCAATGGATGAATCTAACCCCAGCCTCCTGGTTTATATAGGGCGGCTGTGGCTGAGGGGTAGAGTGGTCGTCCTCCAACCTGAAGGTCGGCGGTTCGATCCCCAGTCTGAACCATCTGCATGCCGAAGTGTCCTTGGGCAAGATGCTGAACCCTGAATGGCCCCCCTTAGAATAACAAAGTGCTGGGGTAGATGCACTGTATGAATGTGTGTGTGAAAGGGTGAATGTAAAACTGTACTGTAAAGCGCTTTGAGTGGTCATCAAGACTAGAAAAGCGCTATATAAATACAAATCCATTTACCATATCCCTAGACTCAAGCATTTCGAAATTCTACAGCTAAACATGAATCCCAAACACAAGGAGAGCTTGAGGAACCATAATTGATCCAATAAAAAATCCCATCATGATATAAAAAGTTCCATATGCTTTTTTTAAAAACCATAGTTACAACCCTGACACCAAACAACACAGTGTAATGTCACCTTCCAGAAACCCTCCCTCATCTGGAACCACCCGGACTTCTCTCACTCAACCGAAAGCTACAACCTCAAACACAACGGCCAGAACACTCTGATCTGGTCACAAATTACAAATAGACAAGTGAAGAAACCCAGCTGTGTAATGTAAATTACTCAGCTGTGCAAATTACTGAAATTAGTAGATTACTTCTTTCAAAAGTAATTGCTGAAGTACACGTGTGTTTCTGACAGAAAAAAATAGGGAGAGAGAGCGAGGTGTGTCTCCCTGCACTGTGTTAATACCCTGAATGAACTGCTGCTGAACTCTGCATGATTGTGGTCATGAAAAAGTCACACACACACACACACACACACACACACACACACACACACACACACACATTTGTGGGGTTCTCTCAATGGAACATCTGTCTTTTTCTAAACCACAACTGTTCAATGTGTGTGTGTGTGTGTGTATGTGTGTGTGAGTGATATTGTTATGTTGGTGTGAACTAAGTAAGGTGTACAGCAAATGGTAGTTCCTCCACTGCTGACCCAGAGGCTATAAACCTGCAGTCACCACACATTGGTCATCAGTTAGTTGTCCATCTCAGTCAATGATTTTACATGAATATACAAAAACGAAATCATCGATGTGAATTCACGTTTTTGTAATTTCTAAAAATAAGTTCTCTTTGATGTTGCGCTATATCTCACTTTGAGCTGGTTCTACTACGCTAATTTTAGCCCTGACTGTCTGTGGTGAGCCATTTTCAAACATTAACCTCGAAAAAGGTTCTTCATTTGGGTCTGGACATTTTCCAACATTGGCCTTTTAAATATGAATAATGCAGCAGGAGTTCGTCTGGGTCACACTCATTCAAACAACAGGAAAATGTCCGAGCATTCAGGCCCCGGTGGAGTCTGAGTGGGGGCAGAGGCCGGACGATGTGTTAATGCAGCTGCAGAATTTTTTTTTACAGGACATGGACACCAGCGTCAGCCCTTATCACCTGAAGCTCTGGGATCTTGCTGTGTTTGTATTTAGATGTTCAACATCTTTTATTCTCGAGGTGTTGCCATAACGCAAATGCAAACACACACAGTTTCAACCAAATACAGTACATGTGTATAGAGTTATTATTATCTAATCAGTGTAATATAGTAAGACAAAGACACAGACAGCGGAAAATTAACATGCACACACACACACACACATATGCATACACAGAACGCACACAGTCCATACTTCAGGCTTTTTTGCCCCTTTGTTATCATACATGCATTCATAAATGTGTGTTTATGAGATGTTGATTTACTGACATCAACCTACTGACATGGACCAACACTTTCAATTTGACCGTCTGTCATCTCTCCATGTATCAATCCATCCATCTCCACCTCTTCCAATGTCTTGTGTTTCAACACCAGGCAGTTAAGTGTATATGTGCTTCGGAAACATGTGATGAATCTGCCTATAAATCAGAGTTGTCACAGTTTGAGTGAACTATTGGCCTTTAATGGCCAATAAATACAGGTTAGCAGGACAGAGGTTGGCTACAGGTCACAGGGTGGAGGTGTGTGTGTGTTTGTGTTTGTTGGGGTGGGCTGAGAGTTCACAAACGGGCCTAAGAGTCATTTGAATTGCTAATTTGAATCACAACTTCCAATACATTAGCTTTAAAATCATTGAAAACATCATAAAACCATAAATGAGATCGCTTTAATTTATTTTCATTCACTAAACATTATATTGTCATATCTGTTTCCATATTATTGCCATCATTTAGAAATCCCCCCATATACCAGTTTCTCACAGAAACAATTCTTTTACTTCCTTCTACCTCTCCTCTCTGACTAGTTTTCCATCTGGAACTGTCAACAACCTTCATCTTGTCCTCCTCCTCCTTCTCCTCCTCCTCCTCTCATCTGTCGGTATCTGTCTCTATGAGACAGCGGTCACCTTTTAGCCCTGTGCAAGGCTCCCACCTCCCATCAAGATGACAGGGTCAGAAGCAATCCAACCCAGGAAGTGATTTTACGCCCTTCACACATGTGAGGAGCTTTTAAAGAGCAGAGGAGATGAGACTCGAGGTGGTGTGATAAACACAGCAGGCCTCACATCTTCAGACTACCAGGCAGTCATGAAGAGTTTTTTGTTTGTTCTCTTAGTTCTCCTCTCTCCACTCATCTTCATGTTCTTCACAAAATTGTTAAATGAATAGTTTATGTTTTTCTCTTGTTGTAGATTAAGAGCAGAGGAAGTCGCAAATTCTGAAGCCTTATGAGACAAATCGTGTTTTGTGAATATGGGTGACAATTCAATTTAATTTGTAAAAGGCTGACTCATAATTTACATTGTCTCAAGGCACTTTACATAGAAGGTCAAGACCCAACAGTTCCCACCATAATTGATTGATTGATTGATAAGAGGTTAGGTGGAAAACAAGGGGGGCGGGGCACTCAAAACAGGTCAATCTGAGGAGGGGTGTTTTAGACAGGGTAAAATGGGTGCTGTTTAAATGATCCCTGTGGTATTTTGACCAAAATATGTTAAAGACATTTCATTAAGACCCCAAGGAACCATATCAACTGTGGTAAAATGGGCATACGATGGGTCCTTTAAGGCAGGGTCAATAACATGACAGGTTCAACAAATGCGATCATGGATTAAGAAATACTAGTTATATCAGAGGTCAAAATATATCTGAACCTCCCACCTTCTGGTTAATGGGCGACCCTTCCTACCTCCTGAGTCGCAGCCGACCTAGTACATCCTAGAAATGGAAATTTGAGATGAGAAAAAAAAGGAATAAAATCAAACCAAATCTTCATTTGGTGGAGATTGAAGTGCATGAACGGAGGCCATGATTTAAATCCTTTTGTAGCTGTGGCTCAGAATGTGGTTGTCCACCAACCCTAAAGTTGGTGGTTCAATCCCCAGCACCTGTACTAAAGTAAAAAACTTAATAAGTGCTCCACAGTCCTCATTTAAAAGCAGGCGACAGATTAATCATCTGCTATTACCCATCTTCAATGACACATTTACGTATTAATGTATGAACTTTGTTCTTAAAATCGGAAACATTTATTTTCCCTATAGATGTTTTTTATAAAAATGGCACGACCGTCAGGGGTAATTTAGGGTTCAGTATTTTCAGGACATTTCGGCTTGCGGATTGGAGAAGACTGGAATCAAACCGCCGACCTTCTGTTAAAAGGCTGAACCACTCTGCCACAGCCGCCCTATTAGTTGCAAATGGATAAAAACTTGGCTGAAGGTGAAGATTGCAAAGATAAACTGAGGATGGTCTGAAAAGAAAAACATTATCTGTAGCGGCCTGGACTTGAGGATATGAGGTAAATACTATCCCCTCCAGCCCCAGTTTAACCCACCAGGCGCCATCACCTACCCTTATCTCCCAACCGCCAATCCATTCCAGCCACTAGATTGGGTTGGCTCAAAAAAAAGAGTGTGATACATACTGAGCCCTTAAACATGGTTAATTGAACTATGCTTTGGTGCAGCCATTGTGTTTCTATCACGCAGCAAAAAGAAGAGGGTTATCTAGGTGATAGGGCTTGTGTTTCCTCTGGCTGATGTCAATGCCAACAGAAACACTGGGATGAGAACTAGCCACTTCAGGCTCACAGTCTGCAGTGAGAGAACCGAGAACCAACTCCAGAACCAAAGTATCCCAATGCGGAACTGGAGGGACTCAAAAGTGTATTGTGAGTTGAATTACAAAACTATCTGCAACTTGAAGCTGAGTTCAGAAATCGCCCAGAGAATGTCTTGCTACGTTGTTCATGTGTGAAATGCAACCTCCAGAAAATCAACAAACAATTCTCTGGAGTTTCTCAAAAGGTCGAGTCTGAAAGGCTATAGGGAATTCCAGATCCCTCATTCTCACCGTCGTCTTGTAACATCTGGGGGGAGAACTAAGTCACACAGAAATGCTCTGTACATTTTAGTCCTAAACAAACTAACACAGTAAAACTTTAGTTTTTTTCTTAGAATGCTGAATATCCCATTTGCACAGAAATGTATTGGCCCCAGAATAAGTTAACCTGTGATCATACTGTAATGTTTGCATGGTTTGAACCTCTCATTTTTACTGAGGGAACCAGCACAATAAATCGGTGATGGAAACACCAACATGACCTGTAGACTGTTTAGTTTGTGTAGCTCCATATTCCCACGAAAGCATATCTGGTGGAAGAGAGGTATCTGCCTCTATTTGAAGCCATTTCTTATTCTTCTCAACCTTCACCTCTTTTCATCTCTCTTTAAATTCCTCAGACCAAAAGATGTCTTTCCTCTTTGTTTACTTCATTTTGTCTATCTCTTCCCTCTCTAATGAACACACCCATGACCAAAGCTTGTGGGCTGATCTGGTTGTGATAGGCAAAAGAAGCGCACACACAGCCACGCATGCTGCTACTTTGGGGTTACGAGGTGAGCAGGGTTCATGTGCAGGCCAGATAACAGTATGACATGTAAGGGTAAGATGTCACAGCCTCTACCTTTTACTGGTGTCAGCAAAAGCCTGTGCTATAATAACTATCTTGTTGTTTTTCAAATACAAGCGTAGATATATAAAATCTTCAATTTACAGACCAGACAACAGTTTGGCATTTCTGTGGTTTTCCCCCTGGTGGGTCACGAACGAGTCAGTCACTGAAATGCTCTCTCACCTCACTGTCTTCCCAGTGTTACATTTTGCAAAACCCAAAGAAGAAAAAATCGCTGATGTTCCCAAACTGTAGAAAACAATAGGAACATAAACATTCATGGGTATTTACGCGCCAATTTTCATAGGTTAAATTTGTGTCATAATGTAAAGTGCTGTATCAGAGGGTCGTGGTTCAAGCTTGGTCTCCCCTATTCGCTGTACACATAGACTTCATTGATGTGTTAAATGCCTGAATGGCAAAACTGTACTGTAAATCACTGTCGTCATCAAGACTAGAAAAGTGTTTTATAAATCCCAAACTCAAGTTGAATACGACTTAATTGTCCCCAGTGGACCATTATAAAGGGCGTAATATGCTTCTCTGTTTTGACAGAGACGGACACATGGGAAGGCCTTCTCCGACGTGGAGAGCCCTCGGAGAGCTCTACATACACCTCTGATTTTCCTAACTATGCGTCGGAATGTCGGAGAGCTTATGGATACCCCTAGGATGTGATTCGTCCGCTAACGACTTCATTTTGAATGAAATCATTTCCTGAATCTCGAATTTCCAGCTGACATACGAAAATACACAAAATGCATTTCTTCGTCAACATCCCTCAGAGGTCGAACAATTACATTACATTACATTTCATTTAGCTGACGCTTTTATCCAAAGCGACTTACAATAAGTGCATAAAACCTGAAGGGTACAGACCCAGGACAACAAGAATCAAGAAAGTACAATTTCTTCAAAACAAAGCGATACTACAAAGTGCTATAAGTAAGTGCCATCAAAGTGCTACTAAAGTGTTAGTTTCAAAAATTGTTAGTGTGTTTTTGTTTTTTTTTATTCAAGGTATAGTCGGAAGAGATGTGTTTTTAGTTTTCGGCGGAAGATGTGTAAACTTTCTGATGTACGGATGTAGATGGGGAGCTCATTCCACCATTTAGGAGCCAGGACAGAAAACAGTCGTGATTTTGATGAGTGTTTAGCTCGCAGTGAGGGAGGAACGAGCTGATTGGCCGAAGCAGAGCAGAGTGAACGTGCTGGGCTGTAACGTGTGACCATGTCCTGGATGTAGACTGGACCTGATCCGTTCACAGCATGGTAGGCAAGTACTCATGTTTTGAACCTGATGCGGGCAGCCACTTGTAGCCAGTGAAGGGAGCGGAGGAGCGGAGTAGTGTGAGTGAATTTAGGTTGGTTAAATACCAGTCGAGCTGCTGCATTCTGGATGAGCTGCAAAGGTTGGATGGCAGTAGCAGGTAGACCTGCCAGGAGGGAGTTACAGTAGTCTAGGCATGAGATGACAAGAGCCTGGACAGAACCTGCACTGCCTTCTGAATGAGAAGGGGGCGTATTCTCCTGATGTTGTACAGCATGAATCTACAGGACCCTGTTGTTGCAGTAATGTTGGCTTTAAGGGAGAGTTGGCTATCGAGTGTCACACCCAGGTTCCTAGCAGTCTGAGTGGGGGTTAACACAGAGTTGTCAAAGTTAATAGTCAGTTCTTGGGCTGGCGAGTCTTTCCCTGGAATGAAAAGTAGTTCAGTCTTGTCAAGGTTAATTTTCAGGTGGCGTGCAGACATCCACTGAGAAATGTCAGACAGACAGGCAGAGATGCGTGCTGCCACCTGTGTTTCAGATCGGGGGAAAGAGAGGATTAGTTGGGTGTCATCAGCATAGCTATGGTAGGGAAAGCCATGTGAGTGAATGACAGAGCCGAGAGAGTTGGTGTACAGAGAGAAGAGGAGAAGACCCAGGACAGAACCTTGAGGGACCCCCGTAGTGAGAGGACAAAGTTCAGACACAGATCCTCTCCAAGTTACCCGATAAGTGCGGTCGTTGAGGTAGGAAGAGAGCAGGGAGAGAGCAGAGCCTGAGACACCCAGGTCCTGAAGGGAGGAAATCAGGATCTGGTGGTTCACTGTGTCAAATGCAGCAGAGAGGTCTAGAGGGATAAGGACATAGGAGAGAGAAGCTGCTCTAGCAGCGTGAAGAACAAGAGATGCATATTCTCCCATCTCCTCAGACCACCTCCGCCTCCGTCTCCTCTTCTGTTGTTGTTCTTGTCTCATAAAATACGTAACAAGCTGGTCCTCTTCCATGTCAAGCAGCTCCAGCTCCATCAACAGCCTTTGTTGGCGGTGAATTGTTTTCAGCACCCACAGCCTTCGGAGAACCATAAATGAAACAGAGTCTGTCGTATCCGGCCGTCCGTAACGGAGTCGGAGTAGAATATTTCATCCTTAAGGCACAGAGAGCATGTTTATCACTCGAAACTTGTCAAACGGAACAACATGGGGTGCTAGTGAGATGAGTGTAGAGTAAACATGTTTTCTCGAGGCTCTCACAGTTCTACTGATATAATCGCCTATTTAATGCTATACTCTATATTTTTGCACTAAGAATCTCTGCGGTCGGTTTTTCTTTTCCTCCACCGAAAAAAAGGACATCAAAATGTCCCTTAAATCTCCACAAACCAGAAAAGGAGCTCGCTAGTTAGCCGAGGCTGCGCTAGCCGTGACTTTGCTAGCAAGAAACCCGAAGCCATGCCACTGCTCGAGGAGGAGGGTGAGCTCCCACTTATCTGGCAGAAATTGTCAAACAAGCTCCTGCAGTCCTTTAACGAGCAGTTCGACAAGTTCAAACAGAATTTCCAGAGTCTTCTGTCTGCCTGCTCACGGAGAGGTTGTCCGCCACCGAGAATCCAGCCGCAGACCACGAGCACAAATCCAGGCCGTGGAAACTTCAGTCACGGAGCTACATCAGGACAACAAAACACTAAGGACCAAGCTGTGTGATTTAGAAGGGAGGTCCAGGCGCCAAAACATAAAGATTGTTGGCATCCCAGAAGGTGAAGAGAAGGGGAGGCCAACCGAGTTTGTATCCAGTCTGATTCACAAGTTGCTCGGGGACGACAACTTCGCTAAGCCAGTGGTTATCGACAGGGTGAACCGCACATCACCGCCCGGACCAGCAGAAGGCTCCCGACCCTGCACGATAATAGCACAGGTGCACCTCGCACAGGAGAAGGAGAAGATCACCTCCCGACTATACAGCGGAGGTGATGGAGCAACGGCTGGGCTTCCGCGCAGTACAACAGGTGCTGAGAGAGAAGGAGATCCGGCACTCGCTGCGGTTCCCTGCCAAGCTCCACGTTCATCCTCAGGGGCAAATGAAGATATTTAACGACCCGGCTGAAGCGAAGAACTTCATTGAGCAAAAACTTTGAAAGGCTACTATGCGAAATGCAACCGTAGAGTATGTTCCATGATCACTGAACTGTTACCACGGCGACCTTTTTCTTCTCTTAATGTATAATCTGTTCTGTGCCGTGTGAGCCAACGAGGGGCTGTGTTTTGGAGAATTTCTCCCTGCTTTTTCAGCCGGTGGTCCCAGATGTGGATGAGGGTAACACTGCTTCGTTTGGGGAAGCACTGGGTGGGGGTTTTGTTCATGTTCTTGTTAACTGTTAATTGTATTTTGTGTTTGTTGATGCTACCTGCCAGGCCGAGTGCTAAGTTTGTGTTCGCTTATAGTGTAATTATTATTTTGTTGGTTGCTATTCAATCTCCTGTGTTTAAAGCATCATAAATGAGTAATATGCTTGATTCCAAATCCTTGCTCTCCTGGAATGTCCGTGGGTTAGGTCACCCGGTTAAGCGTAGTAAAGTATTTGCACACTAAAATGCAATGAAATCCGATATAATTTTCTTACAAGAAACGCATGTTAAAGCCACTCAGCACAGGAAACTGAGGGCTAACTGGACCTCACAGGTCTATCAATCTCCTTTCACATCTAAGGCTAGAGGCGTGGCCATCCTTTTCCGTAAGACTATACCTTTCTGTTTTCAGTTGTCCACAATTGATCCAAATGGCAGGTTTTTAATCCTAACTGGATATATAAATCTACTCCCCGTAACACTGGTTAATGTCTGTGGGCCAAATACAGATGACCCCGCCTTCTTTCGTAAATTGTTCAATTTAATTCCTGATAATGACTTGAGCCACATAATGATCGGAGGTGACTTTAATTGTTATCTTGACCCATATCTAGACAGACTATCCTCAGCTCCTCTTCCCAGTATTGTGGCTGTTAAAACTCTAAATAATTTGATGATTTCATAGAAAGTGGTGGACATTTGGCGACTGAAACATCCATCTGATCGTGATTATTCTTTTTATTCTAATGTAAACAACTCCTTTACACGGATCGACTATTTTCTAATCGACTCTAGACTGATCTCCAATACTGACAATGTCAAATATCACAATATAATAATATCAGACCATAGTCCAGTTGAGTTGAACCTCCGAATATCCCTCCCCAGACAAGCCTATACCTGGCGTTTCAATCCCCTCTTACTCCAAGACCAACAAATATCTCTCAGTTTCTTGAGATCAATGACAACAGGGAGGTGAGTGTCAGTGACTCAACATTGTGGGAAACACTTAAAGCTTATATTAGAGGCTACATTATCTCGTATGAAGCTACATTGAAAAGGACTAGGAGAAAAAGATTGGAGGAGATTGATGGAGAATTGATGGTTGCTGAACAGGTTTATAAAAACTCTTTGCTCCAATCAGGTTATAAGAATATTCTTAAATTGAAATATGAATACAATTCCATCCTGGGGGAAACAGATTGGTAAAACACTTCTCAAACTTAAACAGAGACACTTTGAGTTTGGTGACAAACCACAAAAGTTATTGGCAAGACAACCAAAAGGAAAACAAGCGAAACGAGCCATCTATAAAATTAACTTCTTTGAATGCTCCATAAATCCCCCTGAATGCTGTCGTGGTTGAATTTGAGTAAAGCCCTGCGGATTTAAAATTAGGACATTCTGAAACCAGAAGTATGGAGCCTGTAACACGATCAGATGAACTGCTGTTGAATAAATGGTAAGGTAAATGGATTTGTATTTATATAGCGCTTTTCTAGTCTTGATGACCACTCACAGCCGCCCAATGTACTGTCAAACAGTTATAATGTCCATTTATCTATATACTTAATAGCAGAGGTGGGACATTTCTTCCTTCTGAGATGCACAGTGCGTAAGTAAGTCCATCTGCTACACACAGCACGAGATGCACACAGTCAGGACATCAGAGTGACCAGAACGATCCGGACTCATGATCCAACACCATCGATTAATGACAACATATATGTGGTAATCAGTTTTTGTGAGCGACAGACACATACAGGCTGCAGGCAGGAGAGAAGTACATCTCACGGATTATCACACAGCTTTTTTTTAAACTTCAATGTAGCAGAAGAAGCGACGTCACGATTAACCAGGAGCATAAGTATGAGTTCAGCAGATTTATTTAAAGATCAGGTCTAAGTGTGAGTGATTAAAAAAGAGCAGAGGAGCAGAATCTCTCGTTGACCAGCTCAGTAATGCGCCTTGATGCAGACAAGGGGGGGTCCCAATGATACAGTAATGGCTAATGATGCAACACACAAGTTTATACTAAATATATGTCAAATCAATGTGTAGAGTACTGACTGTTGTAGTCTGATTTGGGAATTGAAAAGCTTATTTTGTAAATCACAGGAGTAAAAGGCAAAAATACTTTTATAAGCCCAAATCATGAAGCTCGTGAAGATGCATGCTTCTAGTAGTAAAGAAATAAATCATGTACAGAAATGAAATTCTTTGATGCATCGATAACTGTTTAGCATCAAATCTTAGCCCTCTGAATCTGAATCAAATCAAATTGTGAGGTGCTTAGAGATTCCCACCCCTATTTTGTTTCAAATGAGGACCCTGAACATGAACTGCATACATGGTCATTTTCTAAAAGAGCCCTAACAAATACATGTCTGCTGAATTTAAGATCCACAGCGGGCATCATGACAACATTCTCCCTCTGTTTCATGCTGAAATAAAGGCTGAGGAAGGATTGGAGGACAGAGCAGGTGAGGAGGTGAAGAGGTCACGAGGGTCACGTCACTGAACTTTTACAAGGATTCCCCACTTTCATGAGCCTGGGGAGCAATCAAACATCTAAAAGACAATAAAGAGGAAATAAAAGACACAAACAACACTTTTCCTCCAGTGAAGTTAACAACTCCAACACGTAATTTACATCCAAATACCACACCTTGCCCCATAAGCACTGATTGCCCAGAGTAGACTCTCTGATGTCTCGGAGACACACACACGCGCGCAGACACACACACACACACACAGGCATGTTAATTTGGATAGCAAAAATAGAATAAATAAATAGTTAAGTATACATTTACACTACAGATCAGTTATCCTTCCTTGCATGTAAACATGTACATTGACGGACACACACACAGACACACACACCTCAGATTATCTGATGTTTTGGTAGAGTGCCACGGAGAGGCCAAAGGATCTAACAGGTCTATGCCACATCTCAGAGACCATTAGTCCTTTGATGAGAGAGAAAGAAAGAAAAAGGCTATTGTCTTGGGGCAGACGCCAATATAGCTGTTACATCAAACTGACAGGAACAACAGAAAACCCCTCTTGCTCTCTCTCTCTCTCTCTCTCTCTCTCTCTCTCTCTCTCTCTCTCTCTCTCTCTCTCTCACACACACACACACACATTCAGAGGTCATATATGGCCACATTCTTTTAGTTGGGTGAACATTAATTCTTGGCCATATTGAACGACAGCCTACTCAGCTGACATCCTTTGACCCTCTACACTACAGTTTCATACTGATCCAAAAGTATTTTTTACACTTGTCAGTGTTTCTCATAAGTTGACTCGTGTTAATGCCAGTTTTGAACAGAGCCTTTACATGAGTTATTTTTTGATGAATAAGCGTCTGTATAAACTGGTATCTTGTTCTTGTTGCATTTCTAGTGATAAAATAATAATGTAATATAATGATCTCTGTTTGGGATGAAACCAACTGAGCGATGTGATTATCCCCAGAAACATGTTGCCAGCATGACACAAAATAAATAGGCCTCAACGCTCTTCCCAAAAGTCAGATTACTCTACACATCTGTACTCTCCGGTCCCATCTCTGTTCACGATGTAAAATGAGTCCCTTTATATAGATATGGGTATTTATGGAAGATAAACTAAAGTTCAACACATATTTGTGAGGCTGAATATATTCAGAAATGGACGATGTCACAACTTTTATTTTGAGTTATCTCTACGTCATACAGTCTGGCCACAGCTCCAGTGAACCACATCGGTGTCTGTACAGAGATAGAGGATGACAGAGAGAAAGTTTGATCACAACAAAGTCGTTTCTGTGGTGGGGGGATGTGTGAAGGGGATCAGACACATCATGAAACAAAGAAAAAGAGAAGGTTGAAAAGAAGACAGGGAGGGAAAGACAGAGTAGGCGTGAAAGAATGCCCAGGTCTGGAATGCATTCAGAGGTTACCATCCAAGCACTTTCCACAAAGAGCAGCACTTAGCTACATGTACTGAGGCTGTAAGAGCCGGCTGGTGACAGACAGAGCGCGTTAAGGTGGAGAGCAAGTCTGGTGTAAGCTTACAGTTCAACCAAGGTGCAACAGTTAAATGAATAAACAGCTTAAAGCAGGGAAAAGGAAATTCACTATTCTTTCATTTGGAGATCCAGACTTTAAGCTGTTATCTCATGTGTTACTGATATGCAATAACAGATAACTTTGTATTAATGGGTTTGTATTTCAACAAAACAAGATAATCCTCTCCGTCTCCATGGAGTTTATTCAGCTGAGATTTACAGTACACGGATTCATTTTGATGCTTAACTCTATTCCTTTACCAACAATGCAATATAATGTGAGGAGATACACACAACAAACACAGCTATATATTTGTGTTGGCAGTGGCAAGCTGCTCCAGTCACTGCTTCAGGTGTGATATGAAATGTATTATATTTTCATAATATCAGGAGAAAGGCATTAGAAGCTACCCCATAGATCACGGGGCAAGGGACTGAAAGCTGACCACCATTGGTCACTAGAGGCACATTCTGATGTCAGGTGTGAACGGCTTCAACTGGATCTACACACAATTTGCACCTGAATCCAGGATAATGTGACAGAGCCAGGCTTCTGTTTGGCACGCTGCCATGTCACACACACACACACACACACACACACACACACACACACACACATGCACACACTCACTCACGTACACATGCAAAGCCACCCACCCACACCCACAAATGCACATTTTGAGCAAACACATCTATCATCCAGTTTCACTTTATGTTGGTTCTGTGTATTCCCATGATCCATCACAGTCTGAATGTTTATTTTACAATCAGCCATCTTTCATTGTCACCTTCAAAGGATTATCTGGTCTTCTGGGTAGAGTGATGCATTTCAGAGAGAGAGAGAGACGAACAGAAAAGGCAAGAGCTGGAAGAAGAGTTTTGTTCTAATGTTCTTAACAACTGAAAAAAGGACAATTGCATGAAGGAAATAACACAACAATGAATTTTCTTCTTCTAATCCAATGGTTTATTGTACACATAATGGTAACTATTCTCACAGCAGCAGTTATAATGTATAATAAAGAGAACCAAATAGCTATAGTCATAATGTTTTATAGGTCGGAGGACGAGACATCATATGTGAGAAATTTAGACAATAACTTAAAGCACGTCAGTGCATCGCTCAATGAACTGGTCAGATCCTTACACACCAGCCTAACACTACCAGCAAGCGTCTGAGCTGAGCAGCTCTGTCTACAACTCCATTATTGTCTGAAGTTAAAGTCAATATATAATATATGGGCTTGTATATAAATATATACATACATAATTTGAATGCATAAATCATGGTGCACCTGTTGGGTCCTGGCTGCCGAGTCCTGCTTGATCAGCTGCCACCATGGAAATCCTCCATCAGTTTGTTGCATCTAGCTTCATCTAGAACCAACACTTTTCTCTTTTTAATTCTTAATTCTGTCTTTGCTGAGTTGGTTCTGTTGCTACACATACCTGGAGGAAAGTAAACTGCGATTAGCGCCTTTAAAGGCTGTGATCCATGCGTGAAGAAGAAGTGGTCACCATTTACTTTAATTGTATTGGATATGGCTGCAACGCTGAAAGTGTTCTTTGGACCCAAGCACTTCACCCATCCCTATATCGGCTTTGTGGTGAGCCTGTATAATGTTAGTACTCCACTGGTTTGGCCTGGAATGTATTGTTTTGTTAGAGAGTCTTCCTGAATGTCCCGATGGCCCACCCACCCCTGCTGCCACACCAAGTGATATTCCTGTCACGATTACAGCTTTGATAGTGAAGTCACGCGATGTTATTACATAAATTATGAATATATTAATATTTTAACATAGGCCACAGTGGCCTCAAAGGCATGGATAAACCTTTGAAGGCTTAAATAATACATTCTGCTGCAGCCAACATGCCTTACAATCTGAAATTTTCATATTGCTGGCAAGTTGTCTCTGTTTCCATCTCTCGGTATCCTTCTTCAATTATTATTATTCAAGTTGGATAAAAGAACAAGCTTTGTGTTAAGTTGTTTGCATGAAGATGTTGTCACATCTTCATGCGATGTGACAATAATATCACAACTTCCAATAATCATTTGCATCTGTACACAAAAGAACTTCCTGACGGGCAGATCACAGGCGGTGCGGATCGGCAGCACCACATCCTCCACCCTGACTCTCAACACCGTTGCCCCCCAGGGCTGCGTGCTCAGTCCTCTCCTATACTCCCTGTTCACGCATGACTGCGTGGCCACCCACAGCTCCAACACAATCGTTAAGTTTGCTGATGACACCACTGTCATAGGCCTGATCACCGGCGACGATGAGAAGGCCTACAGAGAGGAGGTCAGAGCCCTGACATCTTGGTGCCAGGACAACAACCTCCATCTCAACGTCAGCAAAACGAAGGAGCTGATCGTGGACTACAGGAAGAGACAAGGAGTGGAACACGCCCCCCTCTCCATCAACGGGACCACGGTGGAGCAAATCAGCAGCTTCAAGTTCCTCGGGGTCCACATCACTGATGACCTGACCTGGACCCATCACACAGACTCCATCAGGAAGACGGCCAGACAGCGGCTCTTCTTCCTCCGCAGCCTGCGGAGGCTCAATATGGACTCCAGGATCCTCTGCACTTTGACACTTTTCCTGAACGTAGAGTCTGGCTTGAAGATATCTAAAAAGATGTGAGTTTGGAAGGTTAAATTTAGTTTTTAGTTGACTAAATGAAGCTAATTGGCAATCAATATACAATCTAGGAAAGCCCTGATTCCCCTCTCTCTCCAAACTGCAAAAACTCCATCCAGTTGTCCTGGCTTGAATGTGTGGTTCTGGCAAATTCGTCCATGTATAGAGACACTAGGGACTTTTATCTGGTTTAATATTCGCAAAGAATTCTTTAGGGTAAAGTTCTGTCGGATTGACTTGTCTATGAGGGTAGGACTGGAAAACAAAAGTGCAGTAAGAGAGGAATTTTTAACAGCAGAGGCCTCAAGTTGTAGCCACAAAGGGTCCTTTTCCGCCTCTGCACAGCTGCAATTCCAGTAAGTAAGAGTAAGAACTCTGGAGTTAGCTGCCCAGTAGTAGTGTTTCAGAATTGGCAAACTGAGACCATCCTTTTTAGTGGGCTTCTGTAGGTGAGGCTTGGATATCCTGTGTGATTTGTAACCCAATATGAAAGGGACTATGATAGAATCAAGCGTATAAAATTTCGCTCTTTTTCCAATTTATAGTGTAACCAGAAATATTCTCGAAGGAGTTTATATATTCAAGAAGGATGGGAATGGAGGATGCTGGGTCGCCAAGACAGATGAGATGGTCATCAGCATACAGGGTCACGCGGGTCTCGATATCTCCCAGTTTAATACCTAATATTAATATCTTGATGTCCTCTAATTCCAATCGCCAGGGGCTCCAGCGCTATGTTAAATAGCAAGGGGGACAATGGTTCCCCTTGGCGAACACCACATTGCAAAGAGAACGGTTTGGATCTTTCCCCATTTGTAAGGATGAAGGATTTGGGATCATTATATAATATTTTTAACTATTCTATGAATATATCCCCAAATACAAACTTCCTGAGAGTCTCAATCAAATAGGGCCACTATATCATGTCAAACCCTTGTGGGCATCTAAAGATAGTATAGCAGGGTTATCATCTTTGTCATGAACAGCGCACATTATATTTAACATTAGTGCGGACATTACAAAAGGAGTACCTGTCTGGAACAAAACCGGTTTGGTCTGGGTGGATTATGCTTGCTATATGGTTGCCCAGCTTGTTCGTTTATCCTAAATATGAGAAGATGAGCCGAACTCGGTTTGTTCAATCAAGTATTTATTTAGAAAGCAATGACAGGGTATGAAAGATGAGCAAAGCAATGGGCATCCAACACACTGCCCCAGAACTCTAGCAGCCCTGGGGAAGCCTCGAGTCGCATCAGAACACAAGACCCAGCAGAACGCATCGGCATATCAGAACGCATCAAACAGCTGGCGTCTGTATGATTTTATAACAGTAGGTCTTGGTTGTTCCTCCTCGAAAGTGCGCACGCGTAGTCCTTCCTCTTGGCATTTGGAATAAGGAAGTGAACAGGAGACACTCTCAAGGCCTTGACATAGCTGATGCCATGAGGGCCAAACTGTTGTTGCTGGAGAGAAGGTATTATTGTTCCTGCTATATCGGCTGAAAAGTTCTGTTTGTACAGACATTCAAAACAACTTAGCCAAAACAACGAAACAGAACTGTGAGCCACATACATTCTAATTTCAAGATTACACAGTAGGAAGGAAAAGGTTATTTATTAATGATTTGTATAAATCCAAAGGCCTAATAACTGGCTCAAACTGCTCATGCTTCCACCCCCCCTTTAGTTGCAAATTGTTTCAGTCAGACCCCCACTATATAGAATTATTCCACCCTAACACCAGCCTTTTTGATAAAACTTTTGATATTATTTTCAAATCACAATTTAGCAGGGCAATGGGCCTGTAGTTGTGGTTGTTTCGTCTTTATCTTTTTTTATAGGATACCAATGTTTTCTTCACTCAAGGAGGCTTGGAGCCTTCTGTTCTTAAAAGTATCGCAAATCATTGTCATTAATATAGGTGTGGAAGCATTTTGAAAAGCCTTGTAAAACTGTGGTCCAAGCCCATCCGGTCCGGCTTCCTTTCCAGAAGGGAATGCTTTTATTGCCTCCTATACTTCAGATGACGAGAAATCCAAGTCCAAATTGTCCCTGAGGGCAGCATCCAACTGTGGGAGTTGAAGCAGTTCGAAGAAACGATTCAAGTCTTCCCAGTGTAAATATCGGAGTAAAACTCCTGAAGTCGTTTGTTGATATCTTTAAACACTCAAGTTTGAGCACTTTATCAGAGCAGGCAGCCATGAATGACATAAATTTGAAAAATAATAATGTTATTTTTAGCATTGGGAAATCCAATTTTTGACAAAAAAAATAGTAATATAAAATGAATGTCCTATAAATTATGGATTGGGAATTAATTGGGGCAAAATTCCAATAGGCTCATTGATCTTGCTATGCCACATTGAGAGCAATTTGTCCAGTGTATCAGGATTTGATTGCAGAGGCGAGGAAGGGGTAAAGTTTAAAAATGGAGATTGGGATTGCTGATAGAAGTGGTTGTTGGCACAGATTGAAATGATCAATAAGAAATAAACGGGAATAGCCAATAAGATTACAGCCCTAGAGAATCTAAATCAGCTGCTGAGTCACTTATCATTATGAAGAAGGAAATCTCTGTGCTCGCTGAACACTCGTTTCCTCCTATTCCTTCAGCCTCCAGCAGTGCCTGCATCCATCATGCATCATGACGAGTGACACAGCAGTATTAATGTTGTATTATGTTGAAAACTCAACAAACATATTGTTTAATAAACATATTGTTTCAGCGCTATATACAGTAAAATACTCTGACTTTATCATCAACTGTCTTCCCTCGCCCACACTGATGTGCTTGTCAAGAGGTCACACAAAGAGTCAAACACGGTGCATCCTCTACTTTCAAATGTATCCAGTGCATCAACAGGTGATAACTGTGTCATGTTCCTCCCTTCCTTCATCTCCTTCTCTCAGTTTACAGATGACTAATAACAATGTTAACACCAACTCCGCAAGCTGTTGCCTCCAGGACTTCCCAGTTCTGGGCTTTTTGCTCAGACATTTTTTGCACATCCTGGTATCGGAATCCTTTCGCTTGAAATATGGACACTTAGGAGAATTTAGTCCTAGGCATTTTGTGTATGAGGTAACTACTAGCTGGATGACCCGCAATTTTCTCTTATTAAACTCAGACAAAACAGAGGTTATAATACTTGGCCCCAAACACCTTAGAGATAAATTATCTAATGATATAGCTGCGCTAGACGACATTGCCCTTGCTTCCAACGAAACAGTCAGGAACTTGGGAGTGATCTTCGATCCTGATTTATCTTTTAATAGTCACTTAAAACAAATTTCTCGGACTGCCTTTTTCCACTTGCGTAATATCTCAAAAATCAGGCATGTCCTTTCGCAAAAAGATGCAGAAAAACTAGTCCACGCCTTCGTTACATCGAGACTGGACTATTGTAACTCATTATTATCAGGCTCCAGCAGTAAGTCGTTAAAGACTCTACAGCTTGTCCAAAATGCTGCAGCACGTGTCCTGACAAGAACAAAGAAAAGAGAGCACATTTCTCCAGTATTAGCTTCGCTACACTGGCTTCCAGTTAAATCTAGAATAGAATTTAAAATTCTCCTCCTCACCTTCAAGGCCCTTAATAATATAGCGCCTTTCTACCTTAAAGAGCTGTTAGTACCTTACAAACCCGCTAGAGCACTCCGCTCCCAGAATTCAGGCTTACTTGTCGTCCCTAAAGTCTCTAAAAGTAGAGTAGGAGCCAGAGCTTTTAGCCATCAAGCCCCTCACTTGTGGAATAATCTACCAATTTCAGTTCGGGAGGCAGACACCATCTGTTTGTTTAAGAGTAGGCTCAAAACCTTTCTTTTTGATAAAGCTTATAGTTAGAGTTAATTAGTGAGGCAGAACATAACTTGCTCTATTTAATGACATATGACACACAGAGCTTCTTTTTCCAGCTTCTCCTTCCTCTTCTCCATCCCTAACTTCCCTTTGCTTTAACACCCGCAGATCCAGGGCCTCTGTGGCCGCACCATGGATTGCTGTTTGTGGATCGCGCATCGGGGGTCGCAGTGGTGGACCCAGTGTGGCGGATTCTGTGTCGTGTGGGCCGATCGTGGTGCTGGTGGCTGACCCTGTGTCGCGTTGGCACTGGGTAAAGGAGGTGGACCAGGGCCGCGGCGATGGCTCGTGGTGGGTCCTGGTGGGCGGCGGTGGACGGTGACTGAGGACTGGAGTGGCCTCTGGTCTGGATGCTGGATCGTGGTCCTGCTGGTTGCTGACCATGGACTGTGATTGCAGCGGGACTGCATCAATGCCGCTAAAGACTTTAATGATGAATGTTTTTACACGTGGCATCTATTGCACTTCTGTCCGTCCTGGGAGAGGGATCCCTCACATGTGGCTCTCTCTGAGGTTTCTACTTATTTTTACCCTGTTAAAAGGGTTTTTAGTAGTTTTTCCTCACTCTTGCTGAGGGTTAAGGACAGAGGATGCCACACCCTGTTAAAGCCCTATGAGATGAATGTAATTTGTGAATATGGGCTATACAAATAAAATTTGATTGATTGATTGATTGATGATAGCTACCTGTAGGCCAATGTTACTTGGTGCCAGTGACGTATATACCCATTTTGCACCAAAGTGAACCGCCTTCATTGTGTCACCATATACACCACTGTCTACGTCTCTACGCCTCAACTGCCCTGCCACTGTCTTCTAAAGGTGATGGTGTCCATATTTCAACTTGCTGTTTCAGATAGAGCATAGAGCAGAGGTCACTAAAAGTCAGACCTAGTATAGCCTCTTTTATCTCTGGGTGAAAAATAGGTTCCATACACATGGAAAGCGCCATCAAGGATCTCTACTTGGAAAGACAACGATATTCTGAGAATCTGTTGTTGCGTTTTTTCATATGTGTGAAAGGCAACCTCTGGACCCAACTGTAATGATATTCTCCACAGTTCATGTCTGAAAACAACTTATTTGTGACCATAGTCATGTGTGCTGTTTGTGTTTCATCATTTTTTTTAGAAGTAAACACCAGAATAGTCTAAACCTTACAAATCCCCCACGTCTATGCCCTGATAATGTTCATCTCAACCCAACAACGCAACAACACAAAAGGTTAACCTATTGGGAAATCCATCACTTCTCAAGATGTAGATAAAGTTACTTTAACTAAGATAGTGTTCAAGAAGCAGTGTACTCCTCCTTCAAAAGTACCAGGAAAAAAAACTGCTATCTGGGTCATTATACTTCTATCTGTAATGACACCTGACCTGTGGATTTATTTCTGTACCATAGTCAGGTCACCAGATGTCAGGGCTGACATGTTGGGACACACTACCATTTACACTCAATTTAGAGTCACCAAGGAACCTAACCTGTGTGTTTCTGAGGAGAGGCATACACAGCAGCCTTCTTGTTGTGAAGCAACAGTGCCAATCAGGTGCAAACCACTGTGGTCTGTTAAACGCACATTAACAGTACCAGGAAAACAAGCCCTTGCTATCTGGGTTACTGTTCTCATATCTGTGATGACTCCTGACCTGGAGGGTTTTTATGGAACGTTTACTGCTGGCAGAGATAGATAAATATAAACTCATGACATCAGTGATAATGGTGGTCACATTGTGTTTGTTTGCCAGAATTATGAATACGAACATGTTTTATTACCCTTTATTTGGAAAACCCTTATATAACTCAAACTGAAACAGTTCACAATGGGGTTATAGTTAGGGTTACAATGTATTTGTCTTCTGTGATAAGCTGCATCATCTGAGAGAATAACCTGGGTCTGCATTTATACACACACTCAACCATTCACACACATATGTTACACATATTCTTAAGTCACACATGCATTCCCTCCCAAGTGGGAAATGCAGGCACATGGACCACTGTCTTCAAACAGAGGCTGATATAGGATGGATGCTGGGAGAAAAAGACACAAACTAAACTGAAAATAATAAATGGCAATACCTAGTTTCATCCGTTTCCTGGTTTTGCCTGTGACTATCTCAAGTGTGTCAGAAGTTAATTCATACCATACTTTGAGGAGCCGTGTCCAACAGCTTACTGTGACATTACAACATTTGGTTTTGGTTACAACTTTTGGTTTTCACCATCCATCCAAATCTAACACGGAAGCACAGAGATGACATATTCTTTAGCTAATCCTTTCCATTCCTTTTCCCCTTTGTCCTTCTTCTCCACTTGTCCTATTAAGTTGACAGGATGACAGAGGGTATTCTCAAGCTGTCAGATGTTTTATGTTCAACTGTGAACAGTGAATTCCTCTGTAGCAGCTGTAATGGACACACTGAATCAGAATGGCACCCCCTGCTCCAATATCCCTTTAGCAGCACAAACTGTCCTTTCTCAGTACCAATGAGTAATACTATTTACCTTAGCAACGTTTGTTTTTTGACGTTTAAACCAAATTCCCAGATATTAATAAGAATTTGAGCAACCTGGTGCAGCTTGATTGAATTTAAAGGTCACTGGCCATTGGTGGAGCCCAGGTATAGCACATGTTTAGACTACATTTAACATAAAGTACCTTTGAATGTCAGACAAGCTGTTCATTAGTTAACAGCACTCGTTCTGGTTAGTTTGAAGCAAGTTCCATCAATTTAAACCTTTCCATATTTTACACATGTAATCTAAACAAAACTATGGAATCAATGACAAAATATAAGCTATAATCTCATTACAGTTGTCAAACATTACCTGTTTTTTAGTTCAATTCAATTCAATAAGTTTTATTTGTATAGCGCCGAATCAAAATATGCATTATCTCAAGGCACTTTACATCTTTACAAAAAGATGGAGAAACCCAACAGTTCCCACAATGAGCAGCACTTTGGTGAGTGTGGAGAGAAACAACTTTAACAACATTAACTGGAAGGAACCTACAGCACAGCCATTCCCAAATTGAAGGATGCCCTGGACCAATTTGAAAACTGAAAAATGTGTGCGGCTCACTGTTAGGAATTTAAATTCTAGCTGGTATGTGGGTCTGACTGAAACTATTTGCAACTAAAGGGGGGGGGGAGCATGAGCAGTTTGAGCCAGATATTATGTCTTCATACAAATGATTAATAATAATCTTTTCTTTCCTAGTGTTTAATCATGGTTGTTTAGTCTCACACCTGTTTTGATAAAAGGTCTGCTAAGAGCTGCTGCCTGTTTTTAAGACTGTGCATTTGTGACATACAATATACTGTACTTTAATTCTTCATTTCTAACTGTCACATATTAAAGCGTAATTCACATCGCATATATTTCAAGCAGCTGTCTGATAAGTTCTGGAGGTCGGACAGAGTGACTTTGTTGACATGGTTTTGTCTCGCTGTTTTGGTTTTGAGGATCCTAATGTTTACACCAAGTGGACATTGTTTGGATATAGCAGGAACATCATATTCCTTTCGCCAATGGCCTACATGGCATCAGCTGTGTCAAGGCCTTTCATGAAGAGAACATTTTGCTTAGCAACTATCAGAGTAGTAGAAGCGTCACGGAGAGCTGCACCTTGTCACTTCCTGGATTCCAGTGCCCAGAGGCGTGGACCAAGCCTGTGCACCAACAAGGGCGAACCAAAGTGATTTGCGGTGATTCTCCTCCAATATTTTAAACCAATAACATTTAATCTACTGTTATAATTATATCAAACCCCTTCTGTTCGGGGCCATTATTGACTTCCTATTGCTAACTTATTTAGCCTAGGCTGTGATAATTGTCCATGGCCATGTTTTTCAACTTTCATTGCCTCTCAATAAATACTTAAATTGGATCAGTCCGGCTCTTCTCATATTTAGGATAAACCAACACGCTTGACACCATCCACACCTTTGATCACAACTATGTGATCGACACATAGGACTAGAATAAACTATTACCATACATATTATTTAGTTTATAGCCAAAGTAATTGTATAAGAACGTGGGCAAATCCAATAACATCCACATTCATTGTGATGTAAAAAATCATTTGAGGCGTTTGAGGCTCACCTGCAGTGGCATCACGGCCCACCAGGGGGCCACGGCCCACACTCTGGGAAAGACTGCTCTAACAGAATCAGAGTCAGTGTTGGCGGCCATCTTCCTCGACCGGTTGGGGTGAGCTTGGAAAAATGGGGAGCCTGCTGTGCACAGGTTTGCCCTTACATGTATCTGTGTTTGGGTGTATGTGATTTGAAAGTGAGTAGTGACTATATAGCCATTATCAGATTTAAACTCGAGAGAATGTTGGGGCAACTACCCCTAACCAGCTTTGGGGTAGTTGGGGAGTTTGAGAACCCCTGTCCTAGAGGAACATTCAACACAAATACACTGATATTTTAAGTCATACATGTGCAAGGTTAACTCCTTAACAGACTTTTACATGGTCAAAATAAAAGTTTATTACTTCAAAGTTCATCAGATTATAATCATTTCAGTTTAGGAAATAGGTGGTGGGTAAGATTAACGATGTAAAAAACTGAATGTAGCAGACAAGTTTAGTTTTCTCTGTAACACGTTACAACACATCAACATCAATACTCTGAATGTGATGCTACTTTAAACAGCTGCTCTTAAAATGCAAATGTGACTTTAAATACTCAGGTTTCAGTTGATCATAGTACGTAGTCAAGTAAATGGTTTGGCAAGTGAAACAACTTTACATACCATTAGATATCCTACATGTTGGAGCTTATTCTCCGGACACAAACAGTTGCCTGTCTCAGATTGCAATTAGAAATTCCTCTGCCCCATAAACTAACGCTTCTCTCTGCTAGGGGGACCTGCTGATGTCGGTTCATGTCGGGTCAATAACTCTGTACGGTCCCGTTAGCATCGCTGGTATCTTGCCTGCAGGCTAGCGGAGCTAAGCTAACAAGCCAGGTACAGAGACAGCGTTACCTGCATATCACTTCTAACAGAGAAATAAAATACTAAACTTTACTTACCACAGAAACGGGAACGCAGACGGCTCTAGCTTCTCCGTCAGGAGAACAAGCTGTACATCAAACCGTGTTATTCAGCCGATATGTGAGTGATTCCTCTCCACAGACTCGTGTTCACTGACCGGAGATAGCCTGATAGCCTGTTAGGCTTTTAGCTCAGGTGAAGCTGAGCAGGCAAAAGGCTAGGAGCTGGAGTCGCGTTCCGCATTTTCAAGTTGAGTTGCAACAACAACTGAAAGTGCCCCATCTCCCAATGTTAACTTTGTCCTGTGTAGTTCACGCACATTGGTGTTTCCATGGCAACAGTCTTAAGCTTGGGCCATTGCCCCACAGAGCAGAGAGGGACGGCAAAGAGACGCAGCAGTTCCTAGAGCAAGCACACTGAAACACAAACAAATCAAATTACTCCAAAACAAGACTATAATTCTTGTGAGTCAAGTTTATTCACACACACATTCACGCTAATTTGAATATAAAATAAAATAAAACATATTTTGCTTCAAAGTACAGATGTATTGAACTTTCTGCACAACAGCGCCATCTGGATCTGGTGGGGCAGTGCCCCAAGTGCACCTAATGTAGAAACGCCACTATCTGTACCACTGGTGTTCATGACTGGGGGCTGCCCACTCAGAAAACTCGGTGTGGTCGCGGTGACCCACAGTGTGGTCCGCAAACAGGAGGCGTTGCTGATCTCAAAAAGTTGAAATTAGCCACCACAAACATAATCATTATTTGTAGACGAAATACACCCACTGTACACCGACTGAACCAGAGAGTTGATTCAGTGTTCTCATCAAACCAGATCAAATGCTCAACGTTGTATAAAACAACCTAAATCTGGTCTGGCTTCCCTACCTTTTCCCTGTTTATTTACAAACAGAGAAAAGGTAGGAAATCAGTGGTTGCAGCAGAGGAGGTGGTATGCAGGTCATCTGAATAACGCAGAGGAATTTCTGTTATGAACGAGTCTGTGCAGAGAACCTTCCGCTGCAAAAGGAAAACTGGGGGTGAAGTCTGTAGCCAATTCTCCGTATTTTACCTGGACATCATGTCTGTAACAACTAAAGGTGTGATCCTATGTTGTCATGATGATGTCGGCGGCTGTGGTTCAGTGTTGGTGGTTTAAATCCAGTCTCCTCCATTCCGCGTGCAGAAGATTTACCAAATGTTAATGTCATCCTTAAACTCACAAATTTGATACAGACACATACCCGTATGATATGGGGTTAGGGGACAGAAGAATGATTCCAATCCCTGCCCTCTGTAAGATAAGACTAATCGTGATGAACCCTCGGTTCATACAGTTAAATGTGAGGTTACAGTCATTTGTGAAAGAGACTATAACACTGAATGCATTTCACCATTACCACAACAATCAGTAGTTGTTGATCCGTGATCGGAGATAGGGTGATAAAGAAATGTTGATGCAATAAGAGGATCTCCCATAGTGCTCACCTCTATCTGACCTGCTGAACTTGTCAACGCGCTCTCAAATTATGAATAATCACAGTGAGCCACTAACAACCATGCTAACGATCCCATTAGCATCTCTTACTGGGCACTCACACAGCTCCACAGCAGGGGCCAAGGGGCCAGCAGACACTGTGCAAACGCAGTTTGAGGAATTAACACTTTCATTGACTTACATTGACTTTTTCACCACAGATGCTATAAGCCAATTGACGCTCTGTGAAACTCGGTCATCAAACCAAACAGATGCCCATTGACATTAAAGTGCATCCTTACTGTGCCTGATTAACCACAGTGACTTTCATTTGATAAGACTATTTGCCCCCTCTACCATATGTTTAATGCATGCATACGTTTAGGCCCTGATGAGTGAACGAAGGCCTTTAGAAAAGAAAAATATGACATAAGAAGTTTTTGTCTATGTTAATTTGTAAAAAGTCCATCACACATCTTATTAACATCATTTCAAAACATTGTTGACCAGCTGTTGTTATATAATAGAGCTCAATTTGTCAAAGTTGTGTTTACATTCTTTGATTTTATTTTGGTATGCAGCATGACAATCGAATTACCTTCTCTCATTACTGTTATGGAATCAATGCTATTCAAACTGTGTTTACTAAATATATTTTCCTGTGCTGGATATCTGTAGTAGTGTAAAGAGGCAGATGTAGAGATAACATGCAATAATGTTGTCAAACACTGCATGATCGTTGCACACGATATTTCTGCAGGGATATTATCATCTCAAAATTCAAATAGAATCTTCAATCTCTTTGACTCACCCCCTAACCTCTCCTGTTCATGGCAACAAGTGGTTCGGTGTATAAACACGCTGCCCTAAATAGCACTACTTCACCAGCTATTACAATGATTTACTCTGGACCGTGTTCAGGCCTGAGGATCTAATTGAAAGCAAGCTAGTTTCAAACCTCTTTCAACACTGTGTTGTAAATTCACTACAATGGTCCCGAATGTAGACAAAAATGGCCTTGGCTGTGGTAAGTTTGGTCTCCACTGGGTGATGGGGAACAATGGAGGTTCTTTAGAGGAAGGACAGGAGGCAAAGTTCAGAAAAGTTCATTCACATCGTTCGAGGGCTGAACCAACGTGGATAGGATGGCTGGACATAAAGGTGTCAGCTACAATTTAGTATTACAATCTGGCCATTAAACTGAAACTCTGAGCCACTGTGACTAACAATAAGTACAACAGTTCAGCATTTGTGGATCCAATAATTGCAAGTAGCACAGTAATAAACAATGACCAGGGACAACAGTACAATGCTAAGAAGTCGGTGAGGAGTGGAGGGATGCTGGGTTTAAATCAGAGCGGCACCAGAGAGAGAGAGAAACAACCTGTGAAAAAGGCACATCTGCCATTTAGGCCACCATCAGCCTGGGGGCTTTTATTTGGCCACCTAAGTGAAGACTAGTGTATTACAAATCATGCAGGGAAAGTGTTTCATGCTGCAGCTGAGACTGACAGCACCTCAAAACATCCACAATGAGTTGTTCTTATTACCAGGTAATCTACTGCAGGGTTATTGTAAGGGACATGGGTTGTATACAATTTTTAAATCCGAAAGATCAGCTCTAACCTCCAAGCAGAGAGGGATATTATCCAGCACATGGTTATTTCTAGTCTTTCCTAATTTGTGTAATTAGAGAATCAACAAATGTAAAAATGTGTTATGTGTGTGTGTGTTACATGCTGGAACTATATATTCTGGTAAGTTAGAGCAGGTGCAGTAACTGTATCAAGATTCCTGAGGTTTTATTCATCACGGCGACGTTGCCTGTGCTGAGTGGATAAATACACTGAGTGGATAAATACACTGCTTCAGGGGTGCTGGCAGGAGTGTGAAGTTAAGATAAGATAAGATAAAAACTATATTGATCCACACACCAGGAGGGTTCAGAATGAGGTAGACAAGAGAGCAAAAGATAAAATAAAAAAATACAGAATATGTACATAATATACACCTTTCTCTACAGAAATATTGTTTGTATAGAAATGTTTTGAGTAAAGTTTTGTGGCAAAGCATGTAAAACTTTATGTGTGTAATAGTTTGTCTAATCAGTCTAATCTGCCCATATGTCAACATATGGGCAGATTAGACTGTTTATACGTACATAGGCCGATATGGTATTCAAAAAGAATAGGTGTAATATAAATATAGGCATTACGTTTTTGGGTTGTCTTGTTCATCCCATTCCTGTTCACACAAGATTACCAATATAAATTGGTACAAACATTCCCTTCGATTTAATGATGAACAAATTTGATTTGTGTGGTCGAATGTCAAAGTTCAAGGCCACCCAGACTTCCCGTTCTTGTGAACTTGATATGTCAGGAACATTCATCAGTAATCCAAATACATCTGGCACAAACACTCACTTGGACTCAAGGATTAACTTGGTCAAGGTCACAGTGGCCTCACAAAACATGCTCTTGGCCTGTTGATCATCAGGTTGCATCAAGTATATCATGGAATTTGTTCAAATTTGAACAAGAGACCACAGGTAAAGGTCAAGGTGAATCTGGAAACAAACGTATATAACTGCATTGGTTGGTGGAGGCATACAAATGCAGGACAGGATTGCTAGTCTCAAATGAAACTTTATACGAATGAGCTCCACTCCCCTTCTCCTTACGAAGTGGCGAAATAAAAATAGTTTAACTGGCATGATCCTAAAGTTTAACGTTGGTAAATCACATGAAAACATCCGTTTCTTGGTTGTTACCCTAAATATGCAGAAGGAATGATCCCTGTCAGTGACCATGTATCCATACTACTGGCTCTCTTCCGCTGTTCCAATGGGGGTGGAGTGTCCTGAAACTGAGCTAAACAGTTTGAACTCAGTTTCACCCTCTCTGCTCATCTGCCAGGGTCATTAGCCTGTTTTGCCCCCCCGATGGATTTTAGATTTGTCTTTTATTTTCCTTTTCCTCTCACAACGTATTGATTACATAAAGTTAATGGAATGTGAGTGTGTTTCTCAAACCAACCAAGTTTAGTACATTACTGTCATCAGTTAACATTAACTCAAGTTCAAAACACAATCTCACTGCTAAACAAAAGTGTCCATAAGTGTCTTTGTGTTTCTCCATTCAGACCTGGCTTTAGAATGTGACTGTGTGATTGGACCTCACTGCCCAGATGTATTTGCTAATAAACACGTATATCATTTCTGTTCGTGGAGAACAAATTATGTTGTCTTTAGCCAACCTGACTAATATGCCTGTGGTCAACTGTACCTGTTGGTAAGACAGAGAAAGGGTGGAGCCAGTAGGGGCTGAGCCAATCAATGTACTGATCAGAGCTCGACCATTGAATACGATTTTTACTAATTTTAAAAAAGAAATAGGAAAATAATATGTTCCAGTCAATGTTACTACTGCGGTGGTGGACACAACTAAAAGGAAGTGTAAAGATCTTTCGGGTTCATCAGGAATCGGTTGTGGGTCAGAAGGTATAAGGTGAATAGGTGGTTTTCAATGTGGCCAAGGACACGGTTGTGATCACACCGCTACAAAAATGTTGCCACCTGAGTACCGTGATCGGATCTCAGATGAGATGAGAGAGAGGCTGCTGTCGGGAGGGGCGTTCCAGTAGATGTTCTTCACATTTTACTTTATTTTGTAGTTTAAAATAAAGGTTAAAATCAAGATTCATTGCAAAACAGTTTTATTAAATAAAAAGCTGATACAATCTAACAAAGGTCATTTAAATAAGGTGGGATAAGAAAAAGAAGTTATATAAACAGACTCTACATTATATATGTACATAATCCTATAGATACACCTCTGAGTTGATTTAAGTGTTCTATGTTTGTGTATAGTGCCTCTTGTTTAGTTTGTTCATATGTTCAAAAAATGAATATGTACACATTCAAAATTAACACTATCATAGAAAATACATTCTCAATTCATATACAGTATATACAGTTCATGCCAAAAGACCACATGGACACAAATCCAAAAGAACCTCTTTTCTCTTCACGTCAAAATGCAGCCTTGGTTTCCTAAGAACACCTGAGTGCTTCCAAAACCTTTGGATTTGGAAGTAAAAACATACATGCCTCATATTTCACACCACTTTTAGGAAACAACCCCTTGTAGTCGCAGTTTAATTTTGTACATAGCTGGTAAACTTGGTTGGCAGATTGTCCACAGGATAGACAGTTGGTCCTGTTTTCATGGTGGGCAGCCCATTTAAAAGAGTCCAGTGACACTGTGTGACCACTTCCACCAGGAAGATCTTCAACAGGACTTTGGCAAATTCCTTGCCCACACACATTCTGGAGCCGCCTCCGAACGGGATGTACTGGAACCTGGAGGAGTCAGCTGAGAATTTGGTCATGAAGCGCTCTGGCTGGAAGGCTTCCTTGTTGGGGAAGATCTCTGCCACTTCATGGGTGTCACAGATACTGTAGATGACGTTCCAGCCTTTGGGGATTTGATAACCCTGAGGGTGGTGAGGAGAAAAGAAAGAGTGAGCAGCTTGTTTAGACACATTCGGTCCAATGGTTGTGGGACCCTTAGGGTTGCATGATCTCTGAACAGTGCACATCAATCTTCCAATCAAACAAACTTCAGAAATCTTTGTTAACGTACATTGATTTCAAAGGTCTTGAGGGCCACTCTGAAACCCCCAGGCACAGGAGGGTTGATCCTCAGAGTCTCTTTAAGGACACAGTCGGTGTATTTTAACAGCTCCAAGGACGCAATGTTCAGATTCTGGAAGTCCATCCCCTGCTCCTCCTGAACACAATGACACAAAAAGGAGCATATTAGGAAAAAGAATGGTTGGAAATTCAATAGTGCTAGTTGGTCATTTCAGCTTGATTGACAGTTTTTTCTAATTTATAGAACTGAAATAATCTCATTGGTTGAATAAAAATACCACTGGTTTACTGTTGACACACTTGCTAGTCCAGCTCTCCTTCCAAGCTCGGACAAGATTAAGTTACACTAATAATGGCATGTTTGTCATTGATGTGAGCAGCTCAGTGCTGTCATAAGACCTGCCTTCTTGATCAGTGTTAAACATGACCAATTTATTTTACTTTGCAATAGTGATCTCTCTGGCAGGCACAGGCGATACTAAACATACCCAAATAACTACCAGCCTATATTTATGGATTTATGGAGCTCAAGCTATGCAAATAACTCACCTTTTCCATTAGTTCCTGCCTCAGTCTGTCCACGACTTCAGGGTTCAGGCCCAGGAACATGATCAGAGAGGTGGCTGTGCTGGCTGTGGTTTCATGCCCCCCGAACAACAGCTCTGTAGCAGACTCCTTAATGGCCTAGAAACAGAAAGGCAGACACTGCATTAGGCCCCAACTTAGGAAAAGGCTTTATGAGCAGGATAGAGGCAAATGTGATCATCCAGTCATTACCTGCATGCTGAAGGGCTCTCCACTCTTTTCGCTGCTGTCGATAAGCTGCTGCAGAGCGTCTGTGTGATGACAACCCCTGTCTGTCTCCTGCACCTTCTTCTTGATGTTCTCCTCTATCTTGGAGTGGATGAAGTTCCTCGCTTTCAGACCCTGGCAAATTGGAAGGGCGACAAGAGCGTGAGTCAAGCAATCCCCTGCAGTGAATATCATGTGTTTGAAGCTGATGCTTTAGAATGATAAACATTGTTAAATATCATGCGAAATGACTTGTATGGTCCTTCGAGTTTGGATCCCTTAGCTCCACTTTAAAGCATTGAAAACGCGGCGTAGCTACAAGACAATTAGGTGTTGGTCTCTTACCCTGTACAATCCGCTGAAGGGCACCTCGATAGGCAGAGAAAAAAGATTCTTGGTCATTTCCTCGAAAGCTTCCACCAGCTCATGTTCATCAGTCTTGATCTGCTCTGGCTCAAATCCCAGCAGGATCCTCATGGAGATACGGAACATAAGCCGCTTCATCTCGGGGTACACCAGCACGCAAGGCTCCCTTGCCAGCCACTCCTTCACTGAAGCCCGCACCTCCTCCTGGATGACGGGGATGTAGAGCTCCAGAGCTTCCCTGGAGAAGGCTCGCATGATGGCCTGGACAAGAGCAGAGAGGTGAACATCCAAACTTAAATTCTAATGACAAAAAGTTACTCTTTGGCCAATGTGCTTAATTAAAAGATACGACAACTATAAATATACATTGTCTTAGTGCATGGCAAAAATCCTATCTGGTAATCTGTGTGTAGTTCAGTCTTTAAAGTGAATGTTCTGTATGATCAACCACTGCTTTAAGAAAGTTGACATTTAAAAAAAATCCTGTAAAGTGCCAATTTCCAGTGAAAACAAGTTCAAAGAGCTACAGAGGCGATATTTGTATTTGATTTGATAAAATAGGTTTCTTGTGAACATCCTCATTTGGTCTCTGATTAATATCAGATGCAGTACTTATAATACACCAAGCGGTAGTAGTGTGGATGTAATGATGATATTTTCTCCTCACTGAACGACATGCACTTAAATCTATTATTTGCTTTAATCAGACTGCAGTGCCCCAGGCCGGGCCATGTTTATGAGGACACTGAAGTTTCAGATACTTTCAAACAGAATCCGTACCTTTTTCTTAGTCCTGTGCAGGGCTCCGTGCACATTTGACAGTGTGTCCGGGCCCAGGATGGTGCGCACAGACGCGGGCCACTGCACAGACACGAGCTTGTGCTCCCCCAGCAAAATCTGCTTGACGTTATCCGCTCCGGTGACGCGCACCGTGGGGTTCCCGAAGAGATGTGTGCGGTAGATGTAACCGTACTTCTGCCGCTTCATCCGCAGGAACTTTCTCCTCTGCAAGAACACACACACGAAGACCATTAAACAAACAGTGGAATACGCCTGCAGGCTGGTGGCAACACAAAGCAGAAATGGAAAGGACAGGCAAAACGAGAAGAATTTAAAGTAAGTACATAATTGAAACTAGAATATTTTACAAACATACATTTCAAGATCTTTAACATTAAGTAGAGTTGGATGGAGTTAATTTAAAAACGAGCATTTCATTCATATAAAGAGCTGGTGGATACGCAGGAAGCTGAATAAAAAGTTGCTCAAATTGGAACATGTAAGGTGTTAATCCCTCAGTGTGTGGAGCAGCCGTGAAAAGTCCCCTTGAGAGAGATGCATCTGGGTCGTGCAGTTACCTGGAGGATGAGCTGCAGCGTCTCTCCAATGAAAGGTAAGCCCATAGATCCGGGTGGCAGCGGGCTGGGGCAGCTCGGATCTCTGCCTCGGATCATGTAAACCTCCCACAGCTTCACCGCCACCAGGAAGAGCAGGAAGGGCAGCACGATGGTGCATAGCAAGGTGGCCAGCAGCGCGCTCATAGCCATGGTGAGTGGGTGTCAGGCAGCGTGTCGTGGTGCGAGTGGCTCAGGTGAAGCGCTGTCAGCTACTGAGGCTCCGGGCTGCTCATCCAGCGCTTTTATAGGCGGCCGGGACTGCGGGCAGCCCGTTACCTTCTCCTCCCTCAGATAAATTAGTTCACTCAAAGTTCATCTTTAATTGTGGGTGTCGCTCGGCTCCGCCTCCGGCCTGTACCGACTGACTTGCCTCGGCCATTTGTTCCAAGGGCCGCATCTTTTAATCCCTACCTCCTGTTGCACGCAGACAATCCGCAGCGGATTTCATTGAGAAAAGGTGCCGATTCCCTCCGAGACAATGGCAGCACGGCCCAAGACGCCTTTGTTAGCGATGCGGCAGCTAGTTTACACACTCATTACCTTGGCTTAAGGCCGCTGGCAGGCTCAGGAATCATGCCTGCAGGGCGGCCTGCATTCAAGAGCAAAGCGCTTTACGCAGCGCATTTTCAGCTTCTTCACGAAAAGGAAAAGAGGCTGGGGAGCGTCCGTCTCCTGGGGCCCCCGCTGGGGCCATTCAGAGTTTAGCTGTGTTTTATTTTCACATGTTTATTTGTTTTTATGATATTGCCTGACTGACACTTGAACCAGCTGGGATTACTCCAACATGAGAGTGGTGCCAACATCAGGAGGCATACGAGAGAAAGATGATTAAGAGTGGAGTGAAGCGGTCCTGTCCTCTGAGTGACACAGCTTCTATCTGACCACTTTCACATCCGACCTCTTCCTAATCTGGAAGACTTTAACCTCTCTCTCTCTGTGTGTGTGTGTGTGTGTGTGTGTGTGTGATAAAAATGATCTCTCTCTCTCTCAGCGAGTTCAAACCTGGGTCAGCACAGGCAGCCGGAGGGACGGGCGCACACATTGGCGCACGCGCACGCAAGGTCATCCCCGGCTCCAGCGCATGAAAAGTAAACACGGAGCAGAGGCTCATCGGCCGTTCACCACATCCTCACCCCGCGTTTGGACTCCTGTGTTTTTATGACCGGCCATAACGTCAGGGTGTGTGTGAGCCGGGGCGCAGTGAGACAGCCTGGCTACTGCTTTTACTGCGACACATTACGCGGATGGATCCCTCTGTTCTGGCTGACTGAGAGGCTGCCCTGAGGTTCACCCTGGTGGGAAGGAACGAAAACTATCACTATTAAAGTCTCACAAAAAACCTGGATATATAATCTGATCTCCCTGTTTGGCTCGGATGTAACATTCTTTTAACCAGAGGACACATTCTCTGTAGCCGCCTCCAGGGATTTGATAAATTGTCTTTTTTTAGACTGATACGAATTCTTCGCTATATTATTGCTGATGGATAGCAAATAAATAAATAAAGAATTCAGTTCATCTCTACCCGAATCTTATTCAGCGGTAAGAAGAATCAGAAAAAACACAGCCACATTTAGATGCTATGGGGCCCTGGGGCAAAGATTAGCCAAAAGGCCCCTCATGACCCCCACCTTTTCTTTCACTCTGTGCAAAATGTGGAGTAATTCTCAGATTGGAAATTACTTGGTCCTGCATCTATCATGTTAGTCAATATTATACTTTCTTGGTGTGTCTCTCTACCCAAAGAATGTTTCAGTTAAATAAAAAACCATCGAATAAACTCTTGTTTTCAGAGGGGTGTCCTTAGAAAATCCATTCCAAACAAATATGCCTTTCTGTTTTCTCTAAAAACATTATAGAAAAACCAACTGTTGCACGTGTATAAAATAACAATATATATATATATATAAAACTCATGGCTATGTTAACCAGAGTCATTATTTTTACTATAACCTTCGGCTTCCATTCCAGTTAGTCCTTTAATGTGATGACTGAGTACGTTGGAAAATCTGGGCTGCTTTATAATTCTAAGGGATCACTGTGTTGATGGCAGCAGTAGTGGACAAACCCTTGTTTACTGTGTGTTCAGGCAGGGAGCAGTGGGTAATGCATGTTCAGGGTGAATGGGTTTCCAGCTGGTCATGCTGTAGCTGGTGAGTTTTTCTCATCACAGTGTGAATGTGTGAAACAGGATTCTGCAGTTCAGGTGCGATAAAGCAGGGGGAAGAAGGAGTGGGTGAAGTGAAGTTCAAGTGTAGAGAATGTTTCCTGCCTGTTTATATGTCCACACTCATGTTTATGTCCACATGAGAGCATAACAGAAGTATTTAATTCAACTTTTATTTAACCTGGTCCAAATACTAATTTCCAAGTCAAAATATTACAGACTGGAAACATCAAAATATTTGGATGAACCATTTCACTACATGAACTCTTATCAAGCACCAACAATATCAACTTCACTAATAACATCCTCTCCACCTATGTATCCTACAGTCTAACAGTAATCAAATAATGGAACATGGTCCCCACATGTTCATTCAGCTGATTACTGTGTGAAAGGAGGGGGGGTCCACATGAGGGTCTTTGGGCGTTTCAAAGGCCATGTCCACACTAATGGGTTTCAGTCTTAATACATCACTGTTTCTATTTATGTCTGGCATCAACATCTCAAGTTTTTGAGCCCATCCAAACTACTATCTGCTAGGGATACACCTGTTGTCCACACTACTCCGAAGTTTTAGAACAGTTAAAACGGAGAAGTTTTAAATGCTACTGGTCCGTTTTAGCCTGAAACTCAGTGGCTGTGTGTTTTTCAGGAAAGGTAAAATGGGTGGAAACAATGCTTGCTGATTGGTCACGACGTAGCTTTCACTGATTCGTCAGGCCTCTATCAAATTAACCCCTTCCAGAAGAACACAAACAGCAGTAGCCTCAATTACAAGCGGTGTTGACCCTGTTGTTATTTGCTAACAGCTGTTGTGCAGTAAAATTCTGTATTTTTTCTGTAATCTGTGACAATTCCTAATTTGTGTTTTCAGGCCTGTTATTGTTGGCAGGGATTAAAACTGATATACACCCAAAAGGCTTGTGTGGATTAGTTTTAGTTTCCAAACACAGACATAGAATTATGGATATAGCCAGAGACTTTTGGAAACACTGCTGACCCCGTTACGACACCGGCCAAGGAGCAGCAGCATAAGGACACGTGCCAATAGTCTGGTCCACATGCAAATTCTTTCAATTTTCTTAATTTCAACCATGCAGGTCACAAAGACATAAGGCCCTGCCCTGTTAACACAATTAAATACAAAATGTGAGTACCCAAAGTACAATATAAATAGTCAGGTACTGAAATTGTTCTAAAAAATGTATATGTTCATAAATAAGACTCTAAAATAAATAATATTTGTGAAAAAATGAGAATTGTTTCTTTTAACATTTAAATTTGTAGGTGAAAAAGAGAAAAATAATTACTTTTCTATATTTGTTAGCTGTTCTCTATTTCCTCCACCAAATATTTCCTATATTGAATTAATGGTGCTACAGAGAAGAATGCAACACCTTTTTGTTTTTCACCAAATGAATGGGGGTTTAAGGCTTTTTAAAACTCATTTAGAATAATTGGATATAACTGCCTTAAGTTAAAATCTTCACTATAGAATTTGATCCTGTGTCTGAATAATTCAAATAGATTTGGGTACTTTATTTTATAATAGTTCTAAACTTGTCATACAATGTTTTGTAGGTTAAACAATTTGCTCCGTAGAATGTAGATTTCCCAGCTGCGAGTTACAAACTATAGGGTATATTTCCTCTGTAATGCAGTGGAGTACCTATCATCTGTCTGTAAATTGTAAAACTGTACTTAAGTGTATTTATTGACTTTCATCTGTGTTATGGTGATGATGGAAGCTGCAGGTAGCATGGCTCTGTTCCAAAGCTGCACACTCACAAGTACACATACACGCACGCTGATATACACAAGCGCGCAGTCAGCACAAGCGCTAAACAAGCGCTGTGCGTGCACACGTTTGTTCTCTGCCTCCTCCCCCAGCTCGCACACTGGCTGACCTGCTTGTGACCCTGACATCTTGGTGAACTCCATGGCGCAATCAAGTTCACTGGCCGTCAAAGATAGGGAGAGGTTGGGTGAAGTAGGGGGGTGCTGCAGAGACATTAACTGGTAGTTACTCCCTTTTTAAATGATTGAATAATGTCTGACTCCTGTCTACATCTTTGTGCTGTAAGACTGTGGCAATGCAGGGCCACTCCAATGTTTTTTGGAGGTTCTACTATACATTTGACGGGCAAACAGGCTCCTGTAAAGAAAACACAACATACAAGTTAAATGAAAACCAATGTCTCTTTCTTGTGAAGTGCAGCTTGAAGCCTGTGCACCCTCCCAAAACCCTCTGGACCATGTGGGTGGACAAATTGACGGACAGCTTCACACTCCTGTTAACTTTGTAGCAGCCGTTTGTCCAGGAAGACTTGTTGACCTGTTATTATTCTTGTTGGTAGTTAGAGTTTTGTGAAACCATAAACTCTCAGTGCTCAGGCACTGTTTATACTATGCATTAAAATGCATCTGTGGTGATACAATCATAAACGGAAAGGTCTAATTATTGGGGCCCTAGGTTGCCTCAGTTTTTGCAGCGTGAACCTGAACGCATCCTGGTCACATTGAAAGACTCACTGTCAATCCAGCAGGAGATCCCCTGTAGTTTTCATACTTCGGATTCTCCTGGATTTCTTTGCACATTACATAAGATGCAAAATGGAAAAAGTCTGCAGAGACTGTGGAGCGTCTCACTCAGACATTCGTGTTCACACATGCACCTCCTGAAAAAATACAGAGGACCTGCGGAGTCCAGTGCATGTCTGAAAGCAGCTTCTGACTGTCTGGCGAGCTCCCTATTCCTGCATTAGCTGACACAGCAAACATGATAAGATGCAGGTGAACCTCTGGATGGAGAGTAACACTTACTGCGGCTGGGGAGGATGGGATGGGACAAACAGGGTGGTGTTTCTACTTTGTCTCAGCTTTTCGCGGTCTTTTCGCATCTTCTTGCTCATTGTTGTTCTGTCTGGACCAGAACTTAGCTGTACTGATTCACTGTCACCGCTCTCTTAGCTTTGTCTCTGCTAAACAGCTGTAAAAAGAAACTGTGCTCCACCTGCTCAGCAACAAACACGGAGATGGTCAGAGAGCAGCTGGTGAACATGGTGGAGCATTTAGCAGATGTTTCCCACAGGAGGTGGTGGAGACCAAATCAGAGCTAAAGGCAGAATGTATATTGGAATATTTGACTTTCTTAAAACCTACACTTAAAAATGTCTACCTCTAACACTGACCTTGTAATGCTGTATATATATATATATATATATATATACCTTGTATCTGGGTTTTTTCTATTTCTAGGTTATTTAACAGTTTTATTTCTATAATTATATTATTTTGCTTTTGGTACAGCACTTTGAATGTCCTTTGTATGAGCTGGCTTTATAAATAGCTCAGGTCTTACCTTTGACTTGATTTCAGGAGGCAGACTCAAAAATGACTGAATGAACATTAATGTTGTTCTGTGTGCTTGATCCTTAACTGTGCACTTAAAGGACGACAATACTGTATGCCAGTATAATGCTAACTATGCAGCTTTAATAATACATTTGGACGCATCACACTCAGTGTCCTTGTTGGGAAATTATGGCAAAAAATGTCCGAAATGTTACAACTGCTTCCGGTCACTGTCATGACTCTTGTGGAAGAATTCTTCAACTCGGTGAGCAGGACTACATTTATGCTGATTTACAACACACTTTATGGTAACTGGTCTAAGTGACTCCTGCGTTTTGTAGTTTGAGGTGAAAAATCTGAGGTGCATTCCCAGCAGAAGGAGGTCAGAGGGAGTGTCAGGCTCCTGGTTCAACACCAGGTCACTCACAGTTTGTCTCCTGATGTCACGGTCTCTCTGCGCCTCTGTCTCACATTGTGCAACTCTTAAGGATTTAACAGGAGAGAGTGAAAAACAAATTACGTTCACTAGCTGCTTAATAATAACAGTTAAACCAACAATCCATGGTTTCCAGCTAGATACAGAACATTCTGAGTCACAAGACCATATTCTATTAATCACTATAGATATTCACTGTATCATCAGATATAATGCAGTCTGGGTCCGTATTCAAGAACTCTGAATGGAAATGATCTCGGACCTTAATAGAAACACCACTACCGAAGTAACAAACTGGGGAGATTCCTGCATAAATCTGCAAAAGCAAATTGGGGTACTGCAGAAAACTTGAAAGTGAGCAGACTCACGAAAGATTGAAACTCAGAGAATGTGACTTTTTTACTTTTAGTCTCCCAACATGGTTAAAATACTGTATCCAAGCTTTTCCCTACTACTTCCAAGATGCCCTCTCTTTTTCAGACTCCACACCTGAACTTTGTAACTCTGCTTTAAACTTTCTGTTAAAATGTTAAGTCTCAGCCCAAGCTCGATTACCCCTGATGACATCCTCCTCAAGAGCCACAGATGCAGTTATAGCCGTACACAGTCTCTCTACTAAACGGTTTAAGAGGTATCTATAGAAGAATCAAATTCAACCCCGTATTCTACAGTGGAGGAGGGTTCATTAGATTCAAGAAGTGAGACTTTAGTGAAACACTAAAATACTGGTGAAGTCAGTATGTGGGTCAGAGCATGTGAATAAGCAGAGGTGTAGAAGTACGTGTCTCCTCCTCTGTCTGTCTGCTCTATTGTTGAAGTGAATGTAAAAGCTGTTTACTGCCTTGTTTAAGTGTTTGATCTCTGCACTAAAATACTTGTCACTCCTGTTGACACACAGGAAGGACCCCCATCTCCTATTCTGGTGACTTATAAAGAAGTCATAATAGGCTGTAAATAAAAACTGGCAAACCACATGTGGCCTAAAACATATATAAAATTTAATATATAAAATTTCAAGAACAGTAAAGTAAGAAATACTCCACTACATATCAAAATTAATTTAAAATTATTATCAGTCAAAGTAGCTTTAAAGTAAAAGCTCCACACATGAATGTTTGCCATATAATAATATCTATTAATATTACTGAGACTTAATCTATATTGAGCATTTTAGAGTAGTAGAGTAGTTGATCGTGGTGCTGGTGGCGGACCCTGTGTCGCGTTGGCACTGGGTAAAGGAGGTGGACCAGGACCGCGGCGGTTGCTCGTGGTGGGTCCTGGTGGGCGGCGGTGGACGGTGACTGAGGACTGGAGTGGCCTCTGGTCTGGATGGTGGATCGTGGTCCTGCTGGTTGCTGACCATGGACTGTGATTGCAGCGGGACTGCATCAATGCCGCAAAAAACTTTAAACTGGATGATGTTTTCTACACGTGGCATCTATTGCACTTCTGTCCGTCCTGGGAGAGGGATCCCTCACATGTGGCTCTCTCTGAGGTTTCTACTTATTTTTACCCTGTTAAAAGGATTTTTTGTAGTTTTTCCTCACTCTTGCTGAGGGTTAAGGACAGAGGATGCCACACCCTGTTAAAGCCCTATGAGACGAATTGTAATGTGTGAATATGGGCTATACAAATACAATTTGATTGATTGATAGTTCGTTTTATTCATTTAATTTTTACAATGAATCTTATAATCAAACCATATCAATGTTCTGATAAGTATTTGATTACATACATTTATATAGAAATTGGATATTTAATATTGAGCACAGAGTGGACCAACCAGTATAGTGGTGACTGAGCTCTATTTTATTAGACTTTCGATTTTTAGGTACGAGTACTCAAACCTAAAAATGTACTAACAATTACAGTACATGACTGCATGACACCTCGTCGCGGCACTATTTCAAAACCTGAGCCAATACAGGAGTCATTTACTGTATATCTGGGAATTTGTATCATATGAATAGTATGTGCGACTGCTTGTCAATACTGGTCTTGATGTTCTTTATCCAAGTGTCCAAGCACATGAAGTCTACCCAGGCACGACCACTCTCCTAAACCAAAGGGAATATTTCCAGGAGGTGAGAGCATGTGTCACATGGACAATGTAGAGTTGTGTGAAAGGGCAACTCCGGAAAACATCCAGACGATCGGGACAAGGTCCGGAGTTCATGTGTGAAAGCAGCTTAGGTGTGTGAAAAGGGATGAACCCATGGAGATGAAGGTCATAATGTTGCAGGGTTAAGACAGTTGAGCTCAGAGTGCACATAGCCCTCTGAGGAAAACCTGTGCGTGTGTGTGTGTTGGCAGGATGGCGGCTGTCCAGTGATAATAGAGGTTTCTAAATGTCTCTCGCTTCATTACATCTGTGGCGACAGGGATCCTCGCATTCAAATGCTGACCCAGGCCAAAGTTCACTGGCTGTTTGTTAGCGTGTGTGCGTTGTAATACAGCGAGGGTGAAGACACAAGACAGAAATCCTTCACACAACAAGTGACGCTTCTGTCTTTGTCTCTGTGCAGGCGTGTGTGAGCGAGCCAGAGAGAAAGAGCACATCTATAACTAAGGCTTTAAAGGGCCACTTCCCCCTAATTAAAAACAAAACTCAACCTTTCCTGCATAAAAGTATTTTAAGTACTATTATTGGCTTCTCTCTATGCAGATATAGCTTTGGTGCTATTTGTCTAGGTTTGGAAAGGTTTTTCTCTTAGATTTATGCCTTCACCGGTGATGAGCTGACACGACAAGTAAGGTGCTGGAATGCTTAAATCTAAAAACAGACATCAACCAAAAGAAGACCGAAGCACGGATTTCTCTTCTTTCTTTTGACCTCACAGCATTCTATACCGTACAGGCACTGATGCTATCTGTTTGAATCCATTTTTTTTATTTACTGCCCTCCTGTGGCTGCAGCCGGCTAGTGTCTCAAGAAGCTAGCTCCACTTTCAGCCGTTACTCATTGTTTCTGTCATTGTTGTGATGGTGTTACTCAATCACTATGGTCAATATGTGTGCACAAGCAGTCAGGATGTATTGTGCAGCAGCTTTAATAACTCCCCCTGCAAGGGAGGCGGCCCAGGTGGACATAAAGGAACACTTTGAGGTGTTCAAACTGTTTCTCCTAAAGGGAGCATCAATGAATATAACACAGCTCTCTTTTGTCCAATGTGATTCAGAACAAATTAATTCTGTCTAAATCTTATTATGTTGAACAATATACCAAAATTATTGGCTGCAGTAAAGTTTTTGTCTGCTATCTAAACTCTAAACTGGTCGGAATAGCTCCTGGATGTTTAGCTCACATGATGGAAGCTAATTGAAAACCAGTGCCGGGCTGGCAGAGCCTGCAACATGAATCAGATCCAGTCTCCAGGAGCACTGGGATTTCCCACTGAGTCAAAGCAGCCTGGTACAAAGAGAGGATGGGCATCATTAAAATAATTAAACACTCTAAATAATAATGGTGGCATTGATAAAAGTGTTATAATAAGCATCCCATTGAAAACCCCTGCAAGAGACAGTGAGGATAGTGGAGCAGGAGCGTTTCACCAGACTTTGGGGGTTCCAGGTAAGAGGGACCAAGGGGCCCCTGTATCCAAAACCAATTAACCACTAATGTAACCAGCTGTTCCCAGGGGCCCCAGGCTATTGTCTGCTTTGCCTAACTTAACACCCCTGAGACCTCACCATCAACCACGGACTACTTGTCCCTCTGCCCTCTGTGAGGAAACAGCAAGAAAAACCAAAGCCTCCCTGATATGTAACTTCTTCCCCCAAGTTTTGAGACAGGTGCATACTCATCTCCAAGAAATAAGATCAACTAAAGCAGCTCTCAGACGTGCACTGAACTCTGGAGAACCTCTGGACATTCTCTGACGGGGCTGTATATGATAACTCAAATGTCTGAGTGTCCCATGACTTCTGCTGACCATCTCTAGCCAGTCCCCTGGTAAAACATCCACAGAATGTCCGAAGGAGTTGATGTGAGGGGATCCACTGCAGAGTTCATCACCAGCGGGTGGACATGATTTTGTAACACGCAACATATGCAAAATCTAAAAATGCATATAGAATAAAAATAGTATCTCCTGATTAAAAAGGAGAGAGACACGGACAAAAATACGTCATGAGAGCTTGGTATCTTTGTGCTGTAAACAAAAACATCTCACAGCAGCGGAGTTACTTGATTACATCCTGCCTCTGCTTGCCGCACCACCAACCTGAACCTGTTTGAGCAGAGTATCTCCATGTCTGAAAACAGCTTTAAATACACAGGTCACAACTGGACACTCTCCTAATAAAAGCTACATCTGATTAATTTCTTTTCATACACTTCTTAAAATTACTCGTGTGAATTTTACATTGAAAATTTAGTTTGAATGCTGTTTTCGTCTAGTGGTGACGTTTTACTGAAATCAATTTCATAACAAAATTTAAAAAATAATAATATTAAAAGTCAGCCACTGCTGAGTCAAACAACAGCGTAAAGGTAATTTTTCAAAATGGTAAGATTAATAAATATGCAATTAGAATTTTGATAAATATGAAATCCATTTGCAATACTTATTTTCATGGACATTTTTTTTTCTTCTTCACAGCTCTAGCCTTGTCTCAACATTTTCCCGAAACTGCTTTGAACAATGAGACACAGCTATATTTAAAATTCTGAAAACAAATTACAAACTTTTTCTCATTGTTTCTTGATTTGCCAGTTACAGGAACAGAGCAGTGACCCCAAACCTTTGCATGATTACACCTCTCGTGTCATATGAAATTACCAGAACCATATTAGAGCCAACTGGTAATCAGCTTGAATTAACCTTAATTATTCACAACAAAGTTCATGACCCCTCCTCTTCATGGCAGCGTTACAGGAATACTCGCTACAGGGTTTTGACTAATAATGACTAATGTTCAATCAGCATTATGTCAGACATTCCTGTTGAATATGTTTTTATTACAGCACACAAAATAAAAACGACAAACGTAGGAAAACAACATCTCAGTCAGGGTGTCTCACTGAGAACAACAAAGGTAAAGCTGTTAACATGTACCATCTCTCCACCCACTCTCCATCTCTGTTAAGGCAAGAACAACTGTCCCACCTTTTATCTGAATTCAAAGAATCACTAGCATACATCATTTAAAAACTGGATTTGCGCCATTATGCTAGTATATTTGTACTAGTAAATTTATTTGTTTAATATTTCCCTTAGGTACAGAGTAGTGAACCTGCACAGTTTCAATATTTACTAAGTATTTGATCATTTCTTACAACCACGTCTCCTGCTAAAATTTCATTTGTATGTGGAGACTGGGTTGTATTTCATATGAGGTGTCTCCTGTTTTGTCTTACGCTGTAGATATTCAGAGTAAAGGTATTACAACAATCCTCAACGTTCTTTAGCGAGCTTGTATTTGTTTAGACTCGTCCTGCTTACATTTCAGACTTGACTGTAATTCAAGTATTGGCTATTATAAGAGAATGTATGGTAAATTTGACATTTATACCTGCAGGAGATGGAGAACTAAATGACGAAGGCCTCCAGCAAGGAGAACCAGAGAGGAGGCATTTGCACAGAATCCCAGCCACAAAAACTGATCTGTAACCACACTCTAGTTTGGATGTCTGCCTGTGTTGAATGGAGAGAAGGTACCAACATGAGTCACTGAGCTCATCATACTGCACTCAACTGTGTTCACCAGGTAAGCAAACAAAGCAAATTCAGAATCGTATTAATTACATATTTACTGTAGGTGTAGACGGAGGGGCATATCACAGTGTCAACCTCCAGTTCAGTTTGTTGCAGACAACCTGCTGTAATAGTTTCTTTACAAAATATGCAGTATATACAGTGGCATTTACAAGCAACTATTAAAAAGGCAAAATAAAAAATCAAATAAAAATAAAAAGAATCATCAGCTTCAGTGCAAAAATGCTAAAAGTAGAGCACAGACCCGAAACATAAACAGAATAGAAACAGTCTCATTACAAATTGATTTTATCAGGAGTCCTGTGCAAGATTTAATTAATTACTCAACGTGCCTGTGAGGCTGTAAAGGAACCAATTATTATTGCTGTGCTTAATGCATGTCTGTGGGTTATTTTATTCTAAAGCTTATTTTCACCCTGAGGAACAAAAAGAAAGAATTTAAAACATGAAACTGTTAAATATATAAGTTAATTAATACAATTGTGAATCAAATAATTTGGGTGGACAGCTGTTAACTTCGCATAAATAATATCCTTCACTGTACAACTGAGGGATTTACCAAGGGAGGAAGAGGTCACCTGCCACAGGAAACCTCCCTCACAACTACGGAGTCGCCAGCTCTAGCTGCAATCACTAATGCAGCTAAAGGTTGTCAGATTAGACCAGGATGTGTTGGACTTGCCAGCTTGTTCGGAACACTGAAATGTACCACCCAGTACTAACATGTCATCTGACTCTGAAACACAACATTTGATTACAGGCCTGTGACTTAAATTTGAGCTAAAGAAATGTAATCACAGCCAGTAGAGACGCTTGTTAGCATTATTCCTGGCTTTGCTAATAAGACTGTCATGTGGTTGCTCCAGTCTCCTGAAGGGATACTGTGAACCCTCTCTCTTTCTCAAATGAAATGCATACTGGAAACTGTGACACTGTCTTATGAAATTAATGAAAACATAGGATAACTAGAATCGCACACTTCCACCAAGGGCAAACAGCTCCCTTAAATTCAGTCAAGCTGCACCAAATTGCACACAGTCATAGAAATATAATTTTTTTCCATCAAGACCCATGAATTGTTCTCTGGGAAGAAGGTGAAAATGTTAAAAATCGCCCAATCTCGCCAAGTTATAGAAAGTATAAAAAAAAATCCTGGATCAACCCCCTGATCCAAATCTGCAACAAAATTTAACTCATAACTCATCCTTCAAACAACTTTTGTGGTAATCTGTCCTGTAGTCTTTGAGTACAATCAATCGGACAAGGGTGAAAGTACAACCTCTCTGGCACTGCTGTCTGATAAACTACACAACAGATCATACTGAATAATAAACAGAGGCTGAGGTCTCACTGCTCTGTCTATTCGTTTACATCTTACATAGTGGGACCAGACTTTTGGAGCAAGCTGTGCAGCCAGATACAGACTGCATTTTAATACCAGGTGTCAGCTTGCTGTGACAGAGGCATACTTCTCATGTGATGACATCACAATTTGCAATGTTCTGCATGAATTGCATTAGTTGGTTCAGGTGTTATGTTATGTTATGTGATCCAGCTTATACACACATATTGGGCCAAATCATTAAAAACCTCTATTTATGACATTCTTGCAAGCAGAAAACATGTGACGTCTAAAACTTCAATCTGGGTGTCAAAGACTCACAATCACAAACTTGGCCATGTTGAGTAACTGTGAGGGTCTGTCTGCAAAGTTTAAATGTACAATATGAGGAAGAAGAATGAGACAGAAAACATAGCTACAAATGAGAAAAGACAACACTACACTCTTTTCATGAACATCAGTCTTTCAAGACGTCATCATCCACTCCTCTATTCTTCCACCAATCCATGACCTCAGCATGTCACACACTCACACGGCCGCACACACAAACACACACGCATGTACACACACACATGCAGTAACAAGAGTTCAAGTATTGGGACAATGAGTTTAACTTGGTCAGAGCCATCCAAGCCTACAGTCCCATCATTCTGGGGGCATAGACAGTAGGTGAAAACCATGTGGAAGCAGTGAGATTTTTCAGCAGAATCTGCAGCACATGTGGTCACACCAGAAAGTTCCCAAGCTTCACAAGCGTGGTTCTCAATGATGATGATTGTGCTGGGAGTATATCTGACTATTCAGAATAAAAAGATCCATGTCAATTAGTCTGCACGTTTACAGAGAGAATGGTGTTATGGGTAAGAATTCATCAGAGAGGGGCCGTTAAGTCTTAACATCAAGCAAGACGATTGCGAGAGGTGTTGTTGAAATGGAAAATAAAAAATGTTAAAGTTACACTCAAAAGCTGTACAGGTCTTTAAGCATCTGAATTTTCTCCAGACAGTAAATTAAATAATTTGAGATGAGGGAATCTAGATTACACTCATCTGATTACAGTCATCTGTAAGGTCCATCTCTCTAGATTAACAATGATTTCCTCCAAATAAAAAGGTAAACAATGTGCTCCAGACACCACCCATCTAGAAGAGAGGTAATGTTATTTTGTTTATAGCACAGGTGTTAATAAATGTATCTACAGGAAATGGTTCATCCCATTTACGCGAGGGGCAGAAAGTGTTGTTGACCTTTAACCTCATTGTGCCAGTACTTAGGAGTGTCACTTCCTGTGATGTACCAGTCTCCCTCTGCAGCTACAATCAAAGCACTCTCACAAATGTACAAACATAGCTCATCTTATCATCATCATGAAAATACTACAAACATTTTTAATGTTCAGTCCAATAAAACTTAAAGTGTGTGTGTGTTATTTACATTGGATATTCAATCTAGTTAAACAGTACGGGGAGGACTTGACTTCATACAGATCCTGTGTCTGCTTAATTTCCCTGCATGCCTTGTACAGTGTGTATTGCTGTGCCATGATGTGTGTGTGTGTGTGTGTGTGTATGTATGTGTGTGTGTGTGTATCCCACGCATCCGTCTCTTCCTGTTGTATGTGTGTCTGTGTGTGTTTGCATGCATGCTTCATCCCCTCTCTGTGACAGCAATATATTTGTGTGTGTTCATGAGGACATTCCGTTGACCAGGCTCCTCAGCTGTTTGACCACAGTCTCTATCAGCTTCTGTTTGTCTCTGTCGTTCTTCCTGAACTGAGAGAAAATGTTGTTCTTCTTACTGGTGTCCTTCATCCTGGAAACAGAGAGGAAGAGGCTGTCAGACAGATGTATTCTCTTCACTCTGCCTTGATTGTGACAAAAGAAACTTGTGATATTATGATTTAATTTAGGTCAGTAGACTTAAATTAGACATTGTCTACTAGTGGAGGTGGAAGACTTTTCTTTTGAGGGCTGGTTTTGGGCATATTTGAGGTGCACCTGGTTCACTTGAGTTTGAGAGATGTCAATCAAAAACCAAACACATATGTGATTTAATGTGGATTAAAAAAGTCTGAAGAGAGTCTATATAAGTTGTGAGGAGCCTACATTTTGTAAACATAGAACCAATATGTATGTAACGCGAAATTTTATATGATGGAGTAAAAGGGATAAAAAAAGATACAAAATAAAAGTGTGTCCTGCTTGTTTCCTACTTATGTATTTTGGTAGTTCTCGAATAAAAGTGAGTGAGAAGTAGTGATCATACAGTATCAGGATATATCCCTCTGTAATGATACGCTACAGTTGTAACTTTTTATCTCTTATTTACTATTTATGATATCCTATATGCAGTTCCCGGTTCGAATCCAAGTTTTGTTGGGAGGTCTTTCTGTGTTGAATTTAAATTTTTCCCAAGAAACTGTGCCTCCTCCGACAGTCCAAAGGCATGTTATTAGGGGTTGAAATATTTGGGGAACTAAATTGTCCGCAGATGTGAGTGTGAATGGTTGTTTGTCTCTTTATATTGGTCGTGTCATAAGCTGGTGACCTGTCCAGGGTGTACCCCACCAATGCCCATATTTCAGCAGGGCTTGACTCCAGCTCCCCCACTGACTCTCAAAGGATAGGCGTTATAGATAATGGATGGATGTACGCATAGACTTGCGGAGCCTTTTCGTGACAGAGATGTTCACTGCACATGATCCTAAATGCATGCCAGTTGCAGAACACCATATTATCAAATATCTGCAAACTGGAGTAACAATTAAACTGAACAGACATTTTTTCTGACAAGCAAGTGGCTACATGACAATGGTCAATGTGTTTATATACACAAAACCTGAAATCAAAGTTAGATAATTTTATAATAGGTTTTAAGAAAAAAACTATTAGACATACAAAACACATTTAAAAAGTTTAGTTTCAAGACAAAAGATCTCACAATGAACGAATCACAAATATGGACAACTGCAGCTACTGCACTCGACCATGAGCCATTAAATCACTTTGTTTAAATGTATGATCAACCATGGTAAAAGTCACAAAAAGTTGAATAGATGAAAATTATTAATTGGTTTATAAAAATGTGATCACGCATTGTCAAACATTTAGCAGCATTTGTGCTGAGATTAAGAATAGGAAGTAGAATCACTCTTAGACTTGAGAGTGTGTGTGTAGAAGACAAAAGAAAGCTAGGAAGCTGAACCTACCCCCGGTAGACTCTGAGTAGTAGCCGTTAGCAGCAGCAGCGGAAAAACAGTAGACAAAATAAGATTAAGAGGAGCAGTAAGAAAATGTTTACCAAAAAACGGAGGGAGAGGAAACAAGCAGCCACATTCAACTCAAGCTTTTTAAGTTTTAAATGATATGCAATGTCATACAGTTGGGGTTACAGACTCATACTTCCCCCAAAATAGTGTAGGAAATTGAAAGAACAAGATTGAGACCATATTTAAAGAAGAGCATGCAAACTAGTGAATGTAAAGTTAATGCACAGTCCAAACGTTGGGCTACATGCAAACGTCCCCTTAAGGGTTCGACGTTGACATTCACATGAACCTTAAAGCCTTTTTTGAGGAAATTGGATTGATGTTTTTTTTAAACATTCAAGACCTGCATAAACCAGATTAATCTGCGAGTACCTTTGGAACCAATCACAGACTCTTTAGTCATCAGTGTCTAAATTAAATGGTTATCACTGCGCACGTTTGCGGTGACATAAATACCACGGCACTGAAAACTTTTTAGGTTCAAAAGACATTTTAGCTGATTTGTTTCCTGGTTCACAGATCACCTCCCGAGTAGTGTTGCAATATGGAATGCACTCACTTCTCAAGTAGAGCCAGGGCAGTGGCTGGATTCACTCTCAGGTATTTGGAGGTTGGCTGGCCGTAATCTGCCAGATAGGTTGACCAGTCCCACACCATGAACAGGTCCAAGAGCTATGAAACACACACAGAGATATACAATGTTTAGATATACAGCAGACGTTGATTAAAGACAAAAACCTTACAGTGGTAAAAAAGAAACATGCAGGTTGGTGCTACAGGTTTGAGTTTGATGGGGGAATGTGAACAGAAGAGATCAACATGATCGTTTGCGTCTCTTTAGCCGTTTTCACACATGCACTTCAACCCTGAAATATTGTAGACATTCACCAGAGGAGCTGGAAGTCATAGTTTTACAGAGCGATACCACCAATTGCTTTGCATTTTGTAGTCTGCCACACATTAAGTCATGAAATTAGCAGTAAATAACATCTGATAAATGAGCAGAACTGATCATCACATAATTGATTCTGTCTTTGATTCTACGGACATTTGGGAGTTTTCACTCTCCTGAGATGTTTTATTGTTGCAAAGTTGAAGCCAGAACCAAATCCTGCAACTACATGGGCAACCCATATGTCATAGGTTAACAACTTGTTTGTAAGTGTTCAATCATGAGATAGGTCTACAATTTAATTTAAACAACAACATTAATTCAATCTATGGTAGTAACTGGGGTGCAACCGCTAAAAGGTCACTATCAAGCGAAACAGATTGATAGTGACTGCAGCTGTAACTATTAGGTCTGAATCTCTTATGCTAGGTGTATGCTAGTGACAATAATTTGGACAAATTATAAGTGGTGGGCTACCACAGTGTCGATATTTAAGGAAAAACACTGGACTTCCATTTGATCTTGCGCATTTCCTATAAAGAGATGTAAACTTTCAGTCAAATTTTTTCCTTGTGTCGGTGCAAGAGGGAGATAGCGAGAAAGCAAGATGTGACAGGATGAGCTCTATGAATCAATGATGTACTATGATGAAAGACTAAATATCTTCATATATGGCCCAGGACGCATTTTGCACACAGCAAAAAGCATATGGCCACTTAAATCCATGACCACCTGCAGACGCATTTGGGTGCATCCAGACCTGAACTTAGTGCTGACCACTTGTTATCCAATGACTTGGGATGGATGTTAATACCAGGTTTGAATGGGTTGGGGTCTATGTCACTTTCTGTACGTCCTGACTAAAACCCAATCCTCCAGGTTTTCAAACTAAAACAGGGCCTGCAGCCATTCCAAATTTTAGGGACTCATACTCTTAGGAGAAGTGTGGATTGCAGACAAATTTAGCAGAAGTTAAGTGTTTAAAATTTCTAAATTCGTGTGGATGTAGCCAGAAACACAGAGAGCAGGCAGAAGATGGAGAGTTGCAGAGAGAAGAAGATAAGGGGGGGTGCCTCTTCTCCTACATGATTAGTGTTAAGTGTGAATAGGAACATTTAAAATGACCACCCCACGACCCCTGGATAACCTGATGGAGATGACCTCCCTACCCCACCCACACACACAAAGTATGCTAATGTCACAGGGTGAAACAGCTGGGTGTTTGGGTCATGTTGAAAGAGCGGTGAAAGAACAGCTTAGTGATAATAGCATTATTCAGCTGACTGAGAGACTCTGTCACACAGAGAGGGGCTTAGCAACAATGCCACGATTCTCACCTGGAGCTAAGTGATGAGCAGGCACGTAGAGGAAGCCACTCACTGAACTCACCACAGTTCACAAGACTTCAGAGGATCCAAGTGATTTGGTACAATTACAACTAGCAACTATCATTATTTATAATAGTTATGGACATATTGTATACACCAAATGTATTATTTAGACCTGAACGTCAGCTAAGGATCTCTTCGTTGTGGTTATTTTAGAATAAGGACCCACTTTAACAGCAGAAAGCTGCTCATTACGATTTGGCTGCACCATCTGCAGGTTTCAAAAGAGCCATATTGCAGTGCCATGCTTTTACTGCTGCTCTCACCCCAGCACGGTTCCCACAAACCCCCATCTCCAAAGGACAGTACTTTTTCATTCTAACAAACAATTGCTTGCTGTATTTGCAAAACTAATCTTATGTTGACAATGTGAACCTCATGTAAACAGACTGATGAAGTTAATATTTTTTCTCTCTTGATATCTACCCTTTGCCCATATCCAGCTTTTGCTGCAATGGTGAAAATCTCTCTCTTTGGGATTTGAGCGAGTCTATATCTGACAAAAACAGTCTGTAATCTCACAGGATCCTGCTGGGCAAGCTGAGTCATGTTATCATACGAGTGAAATAGTGAACACATCTGTGTTGTGTGAGGGGTAGTCCACTGTCACTGTGCAAGGGTCCACAGGTAATAATACAGAACAAGATCTACTTGGGGTCATTATGTTCACAGCTTGCGCCAAACTCTCATCATCAATTTTTAAAATGAGCTTGAGTACTGTTTGAAAGAATAGAGCCGGGGGTACAAGCAGCTGAAACTGAGTTTTATGGATTCCTGGGTTCTTCATTAGGCATGAGGTGTCAGTGAAGAACTGCCATGCTGTCACTTAAACTTGCAAAAGTATAACCTGCAGAAAATTGCCTAGGTCACATTGGCAGCGTTAGTGCCATGTGTGCATCTCAAAACATCTTGCTTTTCCTTTAGGAACTCATGAGACAGCATCAGATGGGAGTCTCAGGTGCGTCTCAGCAATGCTGCTCTTCTAGAGAATCGGAGTCTCGCCTTTTTCCTCCCTGTGCTGCATGTGGTTCGCAGCTAAATAGAAGATAAAGATAATATTTCAACACAGTTTCAATGTCTGTGTGTTGAACATGTACCAAAAACTTTATATTTGGAACACTTCCTTATCCACTATAAAGTAAAACACTCTGAATACACTCTGACTCAATCCATGTATATGTTTTAACAAGGTTTTTGTGGACCAGAAGACGCACAGCTTCCCACAGTAGAGTTCTGGCATTAAGTAATCCAGCTCACTGACTGGGTCAATGTTTATGACAAAATGTTTGTCTGAACATGTATAATATAGAAAATACTTGCATATTAAAACAAAAATATTTCTTGCACATAAAGAAATGAAAACGGTCATTTAAAAGCTGGAAGCTACAACGATGAGACAGACTGGGGCTAGCTCCTTAGCAGGCTCACTTCAGGGGAATCATTTAAGTAATAGAAGCAATATGAGAGTTAACACTGACGTTACATTCCACTACTGGAGACTTCTCTTTGTTAGTAGAAATTAAGTTTCATGTTGCAATTACATTTCTGATTTGTTGGTAAAGCTAATCTTAACTATATAGCAATAGAAAAACCTACAGGTTGTTTTAAGACCATTTTGTTAAATGGCGCATTTAATGACTGAGGTGTGTTATTAACCGTGAGTGGTTTGAATTGATACATTAACATCAACTCTACTGCAACAACTACAAAAATCCATTCAAATCTCCAGCCCTTTATAGAAATTCCCTCTATCACACACAAGTTTAGCCTTTCAGTCACTAAAGGCTTACACGATAACAATCTAAAATGCAGTTACAGCTTAGAAATTTAAAGCCACAAGATAAAGGGAAAGTAAAAGGATGACCTGTGTGTAACCTCAACCTGTGGATGCCTCCAAACCCCTTTACCCAAGGCTGGGATTAATAGGTCAACCAAGCAGCATGTATGAAAGAGAACATGGACACATCTTGTCTAAAGAGGTGCATCACAGGAAACTTAAGGTCTCCTCAGAATAATATACATTTTGTATGGTAATTTAGGCATTTAAGCAATTTGTAGAGATTGAAAGATATATTTTATTTGGAGGAACAATTTTTTTTATCCAAATATAAAGAATATAATAAAGTATTATTATATTCTTTATATTTGGATAAAAATAATAATAATAATACAAAAGCCAATGCAAAGTTCAACTTTTTACCTTTACTTTAGTTGATAAGTCAGCCAACATAAAATAAATCATCCGTTTGGATTATCAATTAAATCCTTCAATTTTTTCTATTTCTTATTTTCTAATCTTTTTAATGAAAATACTGAAGGTAAGTTGAAGTGCGAGTTGTGTAAAACTTATAAGCAGCGGCTGATTTCTCGTAGGCTTTCCCTGAAAGAACTACAAATATTCATTCTTTATTTATTTATATTTAGAGCTTTAGCTTTACATATATGTTGAATTGCTTGTGGAAATATTTCACATGTTGCGACTTGACTGAAACTAAGACGTTGTTATCCTTTTCATGACATGACATGTATTTATCAGGAAATGACCGCCCATAAATCTTACTTAGGTCAACTAAATAAATAAGACTCAGTGTCTTTCAAACCTGAATTGAACTCACGTCATGCCATGTCAGCTTTGAAACCTCCTTTAGACCTTAAAAGCCCCTGGACTTAGAAACACACAAATAATACACACACACACACACACACACTATGTACTAGCAATATGCCTTCATGTTCACATTGCTTACTACTGTTTTTTCCTTTGTTTTGCTTTGAGATTTTAATTTAATAAATAGAGAGGGAAATTTAATTCATCCACAGTACTTTACTAGACACAATTGTACTTTTTTCAGTGAGCTTGCAGTGATTTCATCAAACTCCCTCAGTATAGTGCGGTGACCTGGACTGGATGAAGCACTAAGCCTCCACCTCAGGCTCAGATTAACAGGTCAACACAGACTCAAGTTAATGAGACGAAGCAGCACTTTACATACCACTGGTGTTTACAACAAAAAGGGAAGGGGGGCAGTGTGTGTGTGTGTGTGTGTGTGTGCCTGGTTGGTGCTGGGCTGTTTTCATGAGCAGGTGAACTACAGTACAGGTGAAAGTTGAAAAGGCCAGTGAAACACAATATTGCTGGTTGTGATACAGAGAGGTGAAACGTGGGGCAGCTGAAGTACAAAGAAAAGTGTTTAAAGGTGGAAAAATATTATTTTGGCGATCACTGTATCAGTGACTCTGCCATCAACCTCTAGAAAAAATAAATACCAATTGATCCCCTGTCTGTTGTTAGCATCCTTAATCGTAATTATCCTGTGCTATAATTGCTCAGCTCTAAGCATCAGACCTTTAGTGTCACGCACAGACAACCTCTGAACATGGGGTGCTTCAAACATTGCTTTTTCCTCAGAGATTCTATGTGATTGACAGTTCTTAAATTAGTTAGCCTTTTGAGAATCATGGCATGCACAACACAACTGTGTAGTATTTAATAATGGAAGGAACCAGTGCAGGAGAAACACATTACACATATTGGAAGATAATTTGGATAAATCGGGCAGAACTTTTTGAGCTTTAAATAAAATAACAACAAACGTTTGCTGATAAGTCCGTTAAACACGTAACTTTAGCTCAGGGAGAAACTTTACCTGTCGTAGGTCGATGAAGGCCAGCTGGAGTGTGTCGCCTTGGAAACCAGGGACGGGCTCAGAGCTGGCAAACACTGAGAAGAAACAAAAAAGATAACTTTAAACTTGCAGTATACAGTACACAAAGCTAGTGTCAAAAATTGCAGCTCCAAATTTACAACTGGCATCATGTAAAACGACAGTGTTGATGTACCCTATTTAAACTCGGAGCTAAGTCACGGAAGGAACACACATCAATTACCTGCTTCATGCCAATAAAGAAAACTTCCTCTTAAGCCGTCAACTTTAATCAATCAATTAGAATGACTGACCTGTGACATCAGAATGTTTCAAATTTTGAATGATACTGATACAGTTTTAAAATACAATTTTAGTTTGTACAGAGGGAAAATTTTGCTCTGACTCAACAGCCACAAATAATCTTAACCAATAGTTTCCAACAATTTTATAGTCAATGTTTTTCATAAAAAGAAACTGAATTTGTTTTATTACTGTTCATGCGTGAGGCTCATATATAAGTTTGAATGATTTACTTATACATTGCATGTCGGCTATTTCAGAGGGCTATTGAGCAATCGAAACAATCTTCAGATCCAAATTTGCAACTTAGGGTAACCCAAGGTAATTCATCTTGATATAAGCATAACAGCAAAAAAAAACTAAACAAAGATAGTTGTGCTTTTACTTTGTAGAGAAATTGTTTAATAGGAAGGGATTCTATGAATGTTGTTGCCATGACGGAGATGAGCATCCCTCTAACCCTGAAAATGTCTGTTTCAGTCCAATATTGTTAAATAAAAATGAAAATATAACAAGGATCCTGGAGGCCAAATATTATTCCTGATTGGCCACATTGCACACTGATTAACAAGTTTTGCCACTCTTCTGTTACTAAGAAGACAATTACAGTACATTTCACAAAAATATCTGCATTGACTGCACCAATTATATGTATGCATGTTCCTCAATGCACATTTTAACTTTCGCTTTCACACATGTTTAAAACAGACCTGTGTTTTTCCTTTCAGTCAGAGATCTAAAAAAATCAATTAGTAAATCAATTAGTAATAAAATGATGTCTTTCCAGCTCTGTAGATGCAAACTAAATAAACCTAACTATAACACATATGTATACTCACATTCACACTGAATGACATCTAGGTTGAATTGCTGAATGGCTCCCATACTGATCTGTTTGAGTTCCGTGTCCAGGAGCATTTGCATCAGTGATGTGGACAGATGCTTACAGGCTGACATACAAGCTGTCTGGGCAACTTTACCCTGCAGAGAGAGAGACAGCGGGAGGGAGAGGTGTCAAGACAGAGGGAAGAGATGGAAACATGTGGGAAAGATTAGGATGGGGATGAGGATAGTGAATGAGGAAACAAAGGAAGGAAAAGAGGTGGAATGAGTTCATTGACAGGGGTGAACATTAATAAAAAAAAGGGAGGGGGCCATTGTGGACAGAAATGATTTGGTCAGGATAAAGCGAGTAGGAATGGCAGATGAGTAAAAAGGAAGAGAGTGAAGAGATATAAAAGAGATAGTTTGAGGCAATTGGCAAAGGAGTAAAAGGTTAAAGGGCAAGACCAGGAGAAAGGTTTGTGAGAAGAATATACAGGAGAAAAATAGATATAGGGGATAAAGAGCAAGGATGAAAAAATATAATTCAGCATTAGGTCATGGAATCACCTTGAATTCTAGATTTAAAAACGCCTGTTTATATAAAGAGAATATTATCTGTGACGAAAGAACACTGGCAAAGTGGACATCCATATGGCAACTGTCTGTTAACAAGCACAGACAAACCCCCCCAAAAAACCTCTGCTCCAAACATGCTGAGAGAACTTTCCTCAGAAAGGGCAGCACAAGACTGGAGTCTAGAGAGGTAGCAATCACTGCATGCACAGTCAACCTACTCTACAGTATATATATTTTTTTAATTCAGAGCAGACGCTTCAGTGGTGCACAAAGCTTTAAAGGCACTGATTTTTATCAACATTATGCATGATGTTGAAAAATTCACAATATGCAAACAACAGAGAAAATGGCTTATGTATTAATGTGAGGTTTTATTGGCACAGTCAATAGACTGTATATAACCAGAGATGACACGTCTCCACTTCCTCCCACTGTTAAAAACTATCGAGGATACAGAGTGCTGAGATCGTGATACATGGATTGTATAATGTGCTAAGAACTGGTCGATAAAACGCTAAAGATAATTATCGCAGAATAACTTTTTCTAAATAGAAATATAAGACATGGTCGATAGAAATATTACCCATCCTTGTTTTGACAGACAACAAGGACAGCCAATAAAAATAACAAATAGCTCCGTGCTAATTCAATCATATGGCTGGAATAGAGTTAAAGCCACGTCAGGTTAGGTTGACACACACTGTTCAGAGCGTAGAAGTAGCAGCCGGCAGCAGCACACAAGCTAAAGTGTGGGCTAATTGCAGTCGTGCCTACCAGTACAGCAGTAGTGTGAGTGAGATAAAAGAGAAAATGACAATAGAAATGTTAACGAAAACTCTAATGAAGAAAACACCTCTCAGGAAGAGCAGATATTTTGGCTACTTTGGTAATATCGCTAATCTTATCTATACTTGATATATTTAAGACATCCAACATTTCACGTCTCACAAATACATAATAAAGCATGTTTGATTACTGAAATCTCTCACAATGAGATATAACACGGTTTAAGGTGTCGTTCATTTACCAAGATGTTATCTTTTCAAAACATCATACACAATTAAAACCAGATTCCAACACATGCAGATGAGGCACAACACAATATCAATCATAACCATACACATACAGTGCTTCACATACTTATACAGCTTCATGTTTACAACTCCAAATTGAATTGTGAGTGTTTCCGTCACTTGATGTGTTCTTGACTTTGCTCTTTTTGTGAGCAGTCACGTTTTAACTTGAAAGTATGAGTTAAATGTTTGAGGTGAACAGGGACAGCAGATCAACACAAGTCATTCTCACAGATACTCATGCAATAAGTCTCACGGGGGTTATGTGGTGACCCAAATGGCAAGGACATTTCAACCGCAATGAAAGTCATATTGAAAAATAGCTTCTTAAGGAAACATCCATATTAATATTATACAGAGTCATTTGTGTAATCAAAAGGTATATGAGTGAGTGTTTAACTTCCTTTGTTGCAGCCCAACAACATCTCTGATACTATCCTTCATGCTGATAAGTGACTAGCAGAGAGACAGCAGTGATAAATGATGCGCAGCATTAAAACCTCCCTATTCACTCTAAACACTTTTACATCCTTAGATATTTAGAGTTTTTTTTTATTTTTGCACCTGTTGCATAGATGAAAAGTCGTCAACACGCCCACTCGCTCAAGGGGAATCCTGCTGATGAGTTTTTACCAGGAGGCTGGTTGAAAACATTTCGGGGGAAAGTACTTATAGGCTCTCATGCGCACATTTTCATTCTCACATACAGCCCCTCTGGAGAATGTCAATAAATCAGTGCATGTCTGAAATCTGCTTAATAGAAAGGGTGAAGAAGAACCAAGAGGACATGCTTTCCCACTGTTTTTTTCATTATAATCTAGACAGAAAGCTTTAAGAAAACAAACAGCACATTTTTGGTGCGTTGTTTTGGTGTGTAAACACCTTCTAAAAAAAAAGCTAGTGTTAGGGGTGTATGCAGTCCTGTTGCCTTGGCAGCAAGTTGCAATAAAGACAAATGCAAATTGCACCAGCGTTTGCTCCTTATCCCACTCATTGTTGTACATGTGTCTTCTGCTTCTCTGTATCAACCACTGGGGGCTGAGCATTTTCTCAAAAGCATTTCTATGAAGTGTGCTTTTACTTCTTCTTAGAGTAACACAAACTGTACAACAACGTCATATGAAAGCAAAGGATGTACGATTAAAATAGAATATGCATCCCAAATGCATTCACTCAATAGTTATATAACAACCTTTCATATCTCACCAATATCTGATTTGACAAAAAAATACAGGAATTAATTGAGGATTTAAAAAATATATGTAGTAGTTGAGTAATAAATCAATAAAGCTAATAAAGCTGAAAAGCGAAAAAGTAAATGTTAACACTTTTCTCCAAGTGTTTTAACTTAGTATTACAAAAGGACCCAGACCAACCAACGAGCCCGGCGTAGTGGAACTTCCACTGTAAAACATGAGCATGCTTTTCATCTCCCTACTGCCTGTCAGATGGCAGCACAGTTTTTAACAGTCAGGCAGGAATACTCACCGACATCGAGGCATGGTCATTGTTGTTATTCTGAGCAGACAACCCCAAACCAAGCAAAATGGAAGAGCGGGAGGGAAGGAAGGAAAGGACAGGAAAAGAAAGGTGGCAACAATAAATGGACTGGAGGAGGTAAATTCAACTAGCGATATTTTGCATGCTTAACAAGTCAACATAATAAAGGAGTAAAGCAAATCAGTTCAAGCACAGGTCTACTGCAGAAGGTGTGGATGGGAGAGAGAAGATAGTCTTAGGAAACATAAAACTGATTTAAATTCAGACAGGGTGGAGAGAAAAGCAGGCAGGTGGTCCATAGCGGTCCAACCAACAGGCTGCAGCTGGAAGCCGAAACACACATTTACTGACCAAGTCCTTCGAACTTTGCTATCCCCAAATGTGCCTCATCCAGTTGTAGATAATGTCATGGTACCCTATGAGTCAGTAACGGCACTTCTCCCATGCATAACCACAGACCACCAATGCAAAAAACTCAGTTCAACTTCAAAGTCACAAAATCAATTCACTTTCAGATGGTAAACATACTTTAATAGGGACGTGATGTAGATAGCAAGACAGGGATTGATGAAAGGCGGAAAGAAGGAAGGAATTATCACATTCCTATTATTCAAAGCCAAAATAAAAAGACAATGTCCCACAGAGAGAGGTGCTTGGTTCAGTTGTTCAAAGTTAGTAGGGGGAATATACTCACTGGAAGGTGTGTGAAGACCTGGAAGGTGGACCGCAGAAAGTTGATCAGATCCATGAGGTATCCAGATGCACGACCATCTGACTCAGTCATGCCCCATTCATAGTCTGCAAGCTGGATGAACTCATCAATTTTCTGGTTGAGTTTGGTATAGATCTCTCCCTCTGCAGCATGACGAGCGTCCTGAAAAACATTCGCAATTTGTCAGTCTTGAAAAAATCTTTTGCACAAAAGCAACACAAATATTGTTTGTAGAAAACCATTTGGGCTTGTGTGTAGAATTTTGGAAATAATGGAAAGCAATTAAGAGACATTATTCCAACAACAAACTGCACAGTTAACACAAAGACAAAATGAAGACACAAAGAAGAGTCTACATTCAATTTACCTTAAATGTAGATAATCCATAGAGTCTTGTGGTGTGTACCGTTTCAGGGGAGACATTGGTGATGTTTGTTATAAACTCCTCCAAATACCTGCAGGCCTGCTCCAGGTGGGTGGTATTTATGATGATCTGCACCAGCTATAGAAAGAATGATGCAATTTTAGACGTAAAATATATCAAACCTCTCTTCCTTTGTGCAACATACTAGTAGCAGCAGCGTTGTTCCCACCTCAGTCAGTCCTATATGAGGTTTCTTGATGAGGTTTTGCAGACAGCTGCTGAGGGTTCTTGTCAGCAGCAGGTTGGTGGACTTCCGCAGCATGTCATCAATCTCTGTTGAACTGGATACACAAACTAAATTTAATTTCTCAAGTTACGCATCAGGCAAGACTCAACGTATATGGAAGTGTTCTAGATTCCATCATGAATAACTCACGCTGTGCATAAGTGACATACCTGCGGTGTAGTGACTCCGAGAACTTGAGGCTGGCATAAATGAACTCTTTGACCTGTGTGTAGATCACGGGGACAGACTGGGACATTGGCAGCTTTTTCGGGAAGTCCTGCTGCATATGGACAAAGACACACATCCACAAAACTGGCGTTAAAGTACACACTAATTATCTAGTTAGTCATTTTAAACTCTGCTTCTAGCGATATTCAGTTTTTTTTATGTTTAATTGAAATAATTAAATGATAAGCCCCGGTTCCATCCTTCAAAATGCTAAAACTAAAACAATAATTTTCTGTAAATTACCAAGACTGCCACGATCATATAATGAACCAAAATATTTTAACATTTGCTTTGTGAATATTTGCTCTTAACTAGCTTTGTTTTTCTCTGGTATGTGTCTATATGTGTGTAAGAGTCTATGGTACATGAAGTTGTTACCTTCTCTATCTCGGCATCATGGAAGGGAAAGCGACTGACAACCACTTTATACTCATCCTCTGTCTCCACTGGGATGGGACTGTAGTTATCCGACTCAAAGATCTCCCTGTGGAAAAGAAAACTGTTAAGTGTTCTTGTATAACTACATTTTTGGTATGAGTAGTGGAACTATCTTTATTTCTTTCGTCTACACAATATTTGTTGTGTTTTTTGTGGTTCTCATCAAATTTCCTCCAAAGACGACAACATGCTGTGGGTGTATTATCTTGTAGTAATCAGTGACAACAATCACTGCCAATAGTAACACACCTTTATCTGACAGCTTTTGTTATTAAGGAGGGACCTCAGCTAAAATGGTTAAGTAACAATCTTGTAAAACAAACAGATTAACCTAATTTAATTTATCAAATTAAAGAACAAATAAAGTATTGAAAGCAATCTTTTGGTGGGAATGAGAAGTGTCGTGGGGGCCAAATAAGGCTGTTGTTAATACCACATGTGTTGTTGGAGAGTTGATCTATTAAGAGTGTTTTCTCTTTTTCCATGCACTGTGCAAATGAGTAAAGCTCCTTAAACATATCAGGAAACAACACAACTGCACGTTTTTTCAACACAAAATTACGCAAATATCTCTCACATAAAATGATGGATAGAAATACAATCAGAGACAGCGACACATCAGCAAAGCCCACCTGAAAACCAGCGCCCACTTCTTCAGCAAAGTTTCGTTGTACTGGTCTCTGACCTCGAAAAGTAGGTCGAACAGGCGGTTCACTGGGAAACCATAATCCTGTTCATACACACACAGACAGTACAGGAAACAAATTGTGTTCATGTCAGTTGTTCTTAACACTTGAGATTCACAAGCTGTTCAAATGAGGTCGGGCTCTGGACCAACCTGTAGTGTGTCAGCGAAGATTACTATGAGGTTCTTCAGCTCCAGGACCAGGTCTGGGTCCTCACAGTAAGACTGGAGATAGATATCAAATATTCAGCATCACAAAAAGTATCTGTGAGAACATTAGCAACAACAAGATGATCATTTTTGAAAAAATGCTAATAAGATTTGTAAACATCTAATTTACAAGTATCTAGTGAGGTCACAATGACCTTTGAGATATTGTGTTCATAAGACTTAGACCGAGAGACAGGCTTATGCAAGCACTGATGGACAGACAGATATCCCTCAGACAACGTGATGCTGCCTACAGCTCAAGCTTTTTGAGTGTGGGAGCCTTTTGATTTATTCAACATCAGTCATGGTGAATTAAGTCACAAAAAGAAAATGAAAATAACTTTCTCAGATTACCTTAATGTCTTCCATTTCCCTGAACTAATCATCAAAAATATGAGTCAAGGCAGTGGCTGTCCAATATTTGCATGTCGGCAATAAATTATTAATTATTACTCATATAATAGGACTGAGTCTGTTAATCTGCAACTTGCAGACAACTTGTAAACTAAAATGAGTTAGTATACTTTTTTGGGGGGTATTGCCACTATGCTTTTGAAATTTGTTACAGTCATTGAAACACTGAATAACAATGTGTGTGACTATCAGAGTAATTAGTAAAGCTGTAGGCAGTTTGCCATCAAGATCGTCAACCCCCAGGTGCTTCTTTATTACAAGTCAATAACATTAAATCAAACTTAAGCAACATTAACTTCCTTGTAGTCAATCCTTCACCTTTGGCCCTCTATGTGATGCTCTATCAATATCAACTACAAATCTTGGATTGCAAAATGTACCAGCATGGTTAAAGCTCAGCCAACATCACTCATGGTCACAAAAATGTACCTTACAATGCACGATATGTAACACCTGCCATTTTATAAGAGTACTTATCCTGAGCTCCCGATATTCAATAAAAAGGAATGGAGAATGGCAAAAATGCTAATTATGTAAATAAAAGTATTTATTATGTAGGGGATAGTGACTGCAGCAGCAAAGTCATAGTTTCGGACTCAGCTTCACTGCAATGAAAATTACCATTACTTCAAGTAAGAGTCAAATCTACCACAGTTGTCCTTGTAAAGTCAAGCTGCTTTTAGACATACACTGAACTATAGAAAACCTTCAGACATTTTGCGGAGGGACTGTACAGACATGTTCATACCTGACCTGAGTGTAAAATCTGGCGAATTGGCTACGGAGTTTAACCAGAGTTTGCCTTTCACACATGCACAACACAGCGGTAGGGTCTCTGCACAGACACGTTCACAACAGCAACAAATCCTGTGGATTATTCAGGAGAGAGCTGGAGCAGCTGAGAGCAGCATCCGGAGGCAGGAAGTGACCTTTAAACTCTCACTTGATTTTCTTGACAAAAACAGACACTGGTGTGTGTACCATTATTATTATTATCACTTAAAAACTCACTTGACATCTTCGTCTGTGTCTTCTACGTGTATGTCTACGTTTTTTCACCCGGCGATAATTGTTTTCTTTTGGAGTCTGTCTTTTTAGCATCTGTCACGCATTAGAACCCGTCATCAACCCCCATCCCCACTCGCTTGCGGTGCTTCCATCGGGGGTTTGCCCTGACTTTATACTAGAAGGCCAGGTCAGAGACGGCCAACTTTCTCTAGCCAGTCCCCTGATATAAAGTCTGCAGAAAGTCCAGAGGAGCCGATGTGACAACACAGCAGGAGATCCTCTGCAGGATAATGGTTTCAACCCCCCCACGTGCCACTGATGAAGATGGCAAGTGAGCTTTTGGTGATAAAGGCCGACGCATGATCGACATATGATCTTCATAGCACAATTAATACTTTACATTCTGCCTCTGCCTGACGCACCACCCTTAACCTGAATGCTACGTAGAGTTATGTGTTCTTGTGAACTTGTCTGAGCAGAGAATCTCCCGCTGAGTGTGTGTGAAAGTACACATCCACAGAAAGACAAGACCCAATTCTCCGGACAGTCTGTCCGCAGGTCATGTCTGAAAACGTCTATAGTAAAAGCCTGATGGAAATAACAACAGTCCCTAAGGAGGGAAGGGCTCTATTTTTCAGAAGGACGGAATGATTTATGACCCTGAGAGAAAAAGAGTTGAGTGTGTAAATCAACCGAGTCAATTAACACAACCTGAGGTCTGATGTAAAGCAGTGGCTGCCAGCCTCTCTGTTTACTCAAACACACACAATCACGTCAACAATCAGCTGGAGACTCCACTAAACAGCAGCACATCACAGCAGTAGCAAGGATGTACCCTCCCTATATTAGTCCACGGCTTCCATATCATGGTCAATACTGTATATGAATAAGGTTTCAGTCCTGCAGGCTGCAGTATGTAAGTGTATTTTTTTTATTTTATGTTATTACTGATGGTGCACAGACCTGGTAATAGTGTATTTAGAGTTTTTTACTGATCAAATCCTGGGAGAACCTTTAACATTTATTACAAGATTCAACACGAAATTCTCTGTATGTTTACAGTGAATTAGTACCGGGCTGGCTTACTTTTTCTCTGTGGGCGGACAATGCAGTGGCTCCTAGTGTAGGAACCTGTGTGGCACTGCCTGAACTGTGGCCCAGCAGAGGGGCTGCAGGCCAGGGGGGACATAGGGTCTTTGTTAATCTTCTCATCCCATGCTGTGCAGCCCATTCTCTGACCTGTTAGCATAATCCTCTGAGTCATTTACAACTGACTGGAACCCAGTGGTCAGGAATATGCCTTTTTAATCTGCTGTTATTGTTGCAATCTGTCTCTCATTAAGGCCCCAATGACCTCCTCTTTGGCTGCATGCGTATGTGTGTTTTGACCTCTTCTCTTGAGTGACATCAGTGGTGTGTATGTGGGTGCACTGACCTCCACAGTGTCCTGTTTGTGTGTGTGTGTGTGTGTGTGTGTGTGTGTGTGTGTGTGTGTGTGTGTGTGTGTGTGTGTCAGACTGTGAATGAAGGCTCTTCCAGGATTAATAGATCCACAGCAGGCTCTATTATCTCTCTTAACTCTCAACAGTCTCCTTCTCATTTAAAATCAACTCCCTGCTGGCTGGCTGTGTGCGTGTGTGCTGTGTGTGTGTGTGTGTGCGTGTGTGTGCGTGTGTGTGTGTGTGTGTGTGTGTGTGTGTGTGTGTGTGTGTGTGTGTGTGTGTGTATGTGTGTGTGTGTGTGTGTGTGCGTGTGCGTGTGCGTGCATGCAAGTTTCTCTTTGAGCACCTACAGAGTGTGTGCGGAGCACAGCGATGATCTTAGACAGGGCCATGTTCCACAGTTCATCAGTGAAAGCTCTGGTCACCAGCCCATGTGTGGCATGGAGGATATGATCCTCCACAACAAAGAACCTGATGACACACACACACACACGCACACATACTTCAATACTTTTATCACAGTTCATTGGAATTGAATCAGACAGAACTGATTGTCTCATGAAGATGATTTGATTGCCTTATGAAACTGAGCTTTTAAAGGTTCAGGGTGTTGAATTTAGTGACATCTAGTGGTGAAGTTGCATGTTGCAGCTAAATACCCCTCAACTCACCCTCCCCTTCCAAATATTAAAGAGAACTTATGGAAGCCTGCAATGGTCAAAATCACTCAAAAAGGTATTTAGTCTGTTCAGTCTGGGCTATTGTAAAAAAAATGTGGCAGCCTCTGTATAGAACCCTGATCCTGATGTAAATATAAAGTATTTAATTATAAAGGGTAAACAAAAACAACAACTATTACAATTTAGGTGAAACACACTAGTGAAAACATCACTAGGACTACTTTTATATTCAATTTCTGCCAATAGATCCCTTTCACCTAAATCTTACACACTGGAACATTAAGGTCAGCTGAATCTAATATTCAGGGTAAAATTCTGTACAGAAATAGGAAGAAATAGGACATCTTACCCAACAATCTGATTGAAGTATCTTCTGTAGCCTTCCACTGTCTCATGCTGGATAAACAAAGAAACACACACAAGATGCCATGTTTACACAGAGTGTATATTTACATATAATTTTACATAGGTTATCATTGTGTAGGATTGCATCAATGAGCCAGGATTGTTTAGCACATTTGTAATAGCTGTGGGTAAAGTTAAGCAAATTTGATTTGGCTATTTGAACTTCATAAATATGCATTATATGTGTGTCATGATATGTGTTACTTACCATGTTAGCCTGTGGCTGCAGCACTAGCCTGGCCTGTTTTTTCCTCTGTTTCCTGTAGTAGTTTTCAAATGTTTCTCGATCACCCTGTGGACAAGGGGAAATATTACACATTTTAATATCCATCCTGAAATAATGATGGGGAGAGTTCTTAAGTCAAGACTGTATTTTTGTTACAAGAAAAAATTTAAAATTAATTTAAATTGAGAAATGAATCACTGGCCCAAACAGCCACATTATAAAACCTAAAAAAGTATAAATCTACAATAATTCTCTCATTTGAAATAAAGCTTTAAATATTATCATATTAGCAGATAATAGCAGTTTGTCAAATTCAACTGTACAGAGAAATGCAGTAATCAGGATACTTAGTAAATATAGTATACATGTCATTGAACATTCACGGAACATGTGGAAATGTCATCACTCAAGTGTGTGTGTGTGTGTGTTTATTCACAACACCTACCAGCACAGTGTATATATGTAAACATCTGTAAACAGGTGAGAAGTCCACAAGGTCCTGTGCTGTAAGAACCTGTCAAACACATATGAGGATATGTTATTACTGTCAAATATTTACTATACATTAATGCAACTATGTTGTTCCTACAGGAAGGGGGAGCTAGTGTGCATGCATATGTATTAGATGTGTCTGGTCAATACTTTTCTCAGAGGACTCCCTCTATCTGGACTGAGAGCATGACAAATTCTGAAAAGTTTCCTACGAAGCCAGGCACACCAAGTACTGAGCCACTGGAGCTGCTAACAATGAGCATACAAACAACTCCCTCTGCATCAGAGAAACCACCTCACAAAATTTTGCCAGGAGATTTCCCTGTAAGTTCTACATACAAGCCTGAAGCTAAGTATTTACAGCTAACAGTAGTGGAAAGCCAGTTCCAAATTTAAAATGCTCGACTTAAAGGCTTCCTCTCTGAGACAAAAGATTAAGACTGAGGTAACACAACATACAAACGGTGAAGAGGAAGGTAAACCCGCTGAATTCATTTCAAAACGTATTGTCCGGCACGGTTAAAGTGGACCATGCACCGCACCCCGTTCTGTCCAACCCAACCTGGCTACTGGGCCCAAGCTATGCAGCAATGCACAATGAGGTGTAGGCTTCCTTCGTTGGGACACTAACGTTCTCCAGGTTACTTTGCCGCTGAGGCCCCCTTGTGGCTGCATATGGAGGCTAACATTTTCAACTTGTTCCTGGCAGCCATGCTACTGAAGTCAAAAAAATAACTTGTAAACAGATTAAAGTGGGCTAACCGTCCTTTTACATACAAGTCCTACAAAAAAAAACACTGCATCCAATAAGAGATTGCAAATTTGAAACCCTCCTCGGTAGGCATGTATTTTTCCAATTTTTTTTTACTGGCCGGTTTTGAACGGGCGGAAAACATAAACCTGATTTAGACCTGATAAAAAAATCCATCCTGAGTGATCCAAAAACAAGTGCAGGGATTCCGATTCATACAATTTACAGAACTGTCACTTCTTTAGGATCACGGAAGACGCACATTAGCCCCGTTGCCTTTTGCCGTACCGGAGTACTGTCCTCCCTCCCTGGCCTGAATAACTTTGCATTTTAACAATAAAAAACAACACAGATCAGAAGTTATACTTGACCCAACCAGAACTGATAGGGATAACTTTGTGATTGTTTGATTTGTTCAAGAATTTGTGTGGCATGCATTTCCGCAGAAGAAGATCCTCCGGAAGATTTACCACAATTTACCACAGCATCTGTGCTGGCCGAGCCTAGCATGGCTAAAGGGTACGCCCAACAGACCGCATTATGGCTCACGGAAAAATGCAAGTAATCCATAATATCCCATGTCAAATAGTCTTGCTGCACATAGGAAACAACAAAAAATGTCAAACATGGTAAATTAGCTCCGTGGTATAATTCCCAGACAAATGAGTTAAAACAATTATCAAGAAAACTAGAAAGGAAGTGGCGCTCCAGCAACCATGTTGAAAACCTCATAGACTGGAAGAATAGTGTTAAAGAATATAAAAAGGCTCTCCACAAAGCAAGAGCAGCCTACTATTCAAAACTAATAGAAGAGAATAAAAACAACCCCAGGTTTCTCTTCAGAACTGTAGCCAGGCTGACAGAGAGTCACACCTCCACCGAACCCAGTATTCCTCGATCCCTAAATAGCAATACCTTTATGACCTTTTTTAATGATAAAATTCTAACCATTAGAAATAAAATCAACAATCTCCTGCCCTCAATTGGCACTAATACCCTCCCAATAACAGAAATCTCAGAAATGGCTGAGAATCCTAACCATTATTTAGACAGCTTCTCTCTGATCACTTGTGATCAGTTTACCAAAATAATCTCAGGTTCTAAACCAACAACCTGTATCTTAGATCCCATTCCTACAAAATTACTTAAAGAAATTCTGCCCCTAATTGATAGTTCGTTACTTAACACAATCAATCTGTCATTATCATCAGGTTATGTACCACAGTCTTTTAAAATAGCAGTAATCAAACCCCTTCTCAAAAAACCCACCCTAGACCCAGAGGTTTTAGCCAATTACAGACCAATATCTAATCTCCCCTTCATGTCTAAAATCTTAGAAAAAGTGGTAGCCAATCAGCTGTGTGAGTTTCTCCAGGAAAATAATATATATGAAGACTTTCAGTCGGGGTTTAGAGCCAATCACAGCACAGAAACAGCCTTGGCAAAAGTCACTAATGACCTTTTAATAGCCTCAGATCAGGGACTTGTGTCTGTCCTCGTTCTGTTAGATCTCAGTGCAGCATTCGACACAATTGACCATCAAATTTTATTACAAAGACTCAAACAGTTAATTAAAATTAATGGAACTGCCCTTAATTGGTTTAAATCTTATTTTTCTGATCGCTCCCAATTCGTGCAAATTAATGATGAGACATCTGTGCGCACCAAAGTTAACCATGGTGTTCCACAGGGCTCTGTGCTCGGCCCAATTTTATTCTCATTATATATGCTTCCACTAGGAAACATTATCAGGACACACTCGGTAAATTTCCACTGCTATGCGGATGACACCCAGTTATACTTGTCAATAAAACCTGAACAAAGTAATCAATTAACTAAACTTCGAGCATGTCTCAAGGACATAAAAACCTGGATGACCCGCAATTTTCTCTTATTAAACTCAGACAAAACAGAGGTTATAATACTTGGCCCCAAACACCTTAGAGATAAATTATCTAATGATATAGCTGCGCTAGACGACATTGCCCTTGCTTCCAACGAAACAGTCAGGAACTTGGGAGTGATCTTCGATCCTGATTTATCTTTTAATAGTCACTTAAAACAAATTTCTCGGACTGCCTTTTTCCACTTGCGTAATATTTCAAAAATCAGGCATGTCCTTTCGCAAAAAGATGCAGAAAAACTAGTCCACGCCTTCGTTACATCGAGACTGGACTATTGTAACTCATTATTATCAGGCTCCAGCAGTAAGTCGTTAAAGACTCTACAGCTTGTCCAAAATGCCGCAGCACGTGTCCTGACAAGAACAAAGAAAAGAGAGCACATTTCTCCAGTATTAGCTTCGCTACACTGGCTTCCAGTTAAATCTAGAATAGAATTTAAAATTCTCCTCCTCACCTTCAAGGCCCTTAATAATATAGCGCCTTTTTACCTTAAAGAGCTGTTAGTACCTTATAAACCCTCTAGAGCACTCCGCTCCCAGAATTCAGGCTTACTTGTCGTCCCTAAAGTCTCTAAAAGTAGAGTAGGAGCCAGAGCTTTTAGCCATCAAGCCCCTCACTTGTGGAATAATCTACCAATTTCAGTTCGGGAGGCAGACACCATCTGTTTGTTTAAGAGTAGGCTCAAAACCTTTCTTTTTGATAAAGCTTATAGTTAGAGTTAATTAGTGAGGCAGAACGTAACTTGCTCTATTTAATGACATATGACACACGGAGCTTCTTTTTCCAGCTTCTCCTTCCTCTTCTCCATCCCTAACCTTCCCCGGGGTCCCTTTGCTTTAACACCCGCAGATCCAGGGCCTCTGTGGCCGCACCATGGATTGCTGTTTGTGGATCGCGCATCGGGGGTCGCAGTGGTGGACCCAGTGTGGCGGATTCTGTGTCGTGTGGGCTGATCGTGGTGCTGGTGGCGGACCCTGTGTCGCGTTGGCACTGGGTAAAGGAGGTGGACCAGGGCCGCGGCGATGGCTCGTGGTGGGTCCTGGTGGGCGGCGGTGGACGGTGACTGAGGACTGGAGTGGCCTCTGGTCTGGATGGTGGATCGTGGTCCTGCTGGTTGCTGACCATGGACTGTGATTGCAGCGGGACTGCATCAATGCCGCTAAAAACTTTAATGATGAATGTTTTTACACGTGGCATCTATTGCACTTCTGTCCGTCCTGGGAGAGGGATCCCCCACATGTGGCTCTCTCTGAGGTTTCTACTTATTTTTACCTGTTAAAATGGTTTTTAGTAGTTTTTCCTCACTCTTGCTGAGGGTTAAGGACAGAGGATGCCACACCCTGTTAAAGCCCTACGAGATGAATGTAATTTGTGAATATGGGCTATACAAATAAAATTTGATTGATTGATTGATTGATAGGGAATTGAGGCACATGATTCAAGTAAACTGCATACAGGGCAAGAACTGAACTAAATGTTATCTGGTGAACATAAAATAGCTAGAGATGAGAATAGGGCCAGCATTTATCAAAGGTTAGCCAGTTCAGTTAGTCTCGTAACAATGTGATCTCAGAATTTATGCATTACTTCCTGCCTCTGCCTGCTGGGCAACCCCTCTCCTGATCAGCACGGAGATTCGTCTGTTGTTGTGAACACGCGTAATTGGAGAATCTTCTGCTGTGTCGTTCATATGTGAGAGGCAAATTCCAGAGAACCGGAACCAATTGTATGGCTGTTCAGAGGTGGTGTGGGACACGTGGCCACATCCTTTTTTTGCCGTGTACACAATTATTCCTTACCTCTTCATCTGCTTCATCCTCATCTCCTGTGTCGTCATCCATCATCAGGCCATTGTGAGTGTGTGTTCGTCCATTAAAGGAGTACACAGGCTTGGTGTAGTGACCCATACTGGCCTGCTTTGTTACGACTCTGTTAAAGGTCCTGTGGTGCTGTGCCTGGTGGGACATCAAACACGCACGCATGCACACAGACCAGTTAAGTGATTAATAGCTATTAACAGCCAATGAGGAAATGTTAAAAACAGTTTGAAAGGCTCATACCTGTTTCATGGCAGTCTCTCCAACCTTGTCTGAGTGTTTTCTGATGCTCTCCAGGAAGTCCTTAAGGTCTGACATTGAGATCTCCTTGATCTCCTCTCTCAGTCTGGGGAGGTTTTCAGCCATGATTTGACAGAACCTGTACTGGCTGACTCTGTTGAACCAATTACATTTTGTCAAAGTACAATCAAATTCAACTGACATTTATTTTTGTATTCAAACGCGTGCAATTCAACTGGAAATTTAACCAAATTAGTTCATTCAACCAATAAGGCAACATTACAGTCAGCTGGATTTCCAAACTGATTTGAATTTATTCTATTTGTTTCTGTACCTTCTATTCAATACTATTTGAAAACACCTTTAAAAGGATGCTCTTATACTGAAGATAATTTTGAATACTCATGAAATGGCATTATTTCTTCCTTAGGGAAATATAATTCCTGTTGGAACAATTAATTGGAACAGGACAATATGCCAAGCAGAATAAGTCTTAAAGCTGCACTAATAAATATACTCTATTTTTCCCTTTTAGCTTCTATCAGCTCATTGTAATGGTTTATGGCCCAGAACTTTATTTTTTCGTGTCAGTTTCTTAGTAAATCAATCCAGTTTCAGCCTGTGTAAGAGACTTACTGGTTGTCATGGCAAATAGAATTGGTAAATTCTTTGCATTAAAGTTGCACTTTTCTGGTTTTAAGAAACACAAAAAAAACTTTTATGTAGCAAAATTCACAATAACAATATAATTAAATCTACAGAATAATATTATATTAGTCAATTTCATGTTAACCAACAGTTGTGACAACAGTATTGTAAATGGTAGTTATTGTAGTGATTACAAGTTTTGATAGAGCGAGGTAGACAGAGACAGGGAAATAATTATAATTAAGAACTAATAACATCATGTTGATGTGTAAACCACATAGTTACTCTGCATCACGATGGAAATATATTATTATATTAGTATTGTCGATTTGTAGGGATATTAAATTTTAGCTTCTCTCTGTGTCTGTGTCTGTGAAGATGTTTATGGAACTGAAACTCTAAACAAACGAAAGGAGGGTTGGGGCAGGAGCAGTTTGGGCCAGATATATGGCCTTCACACAAATTACTTTTATGAACCCTTGCTGGTTGGTGTTAAGTTGTGATAAGTTCTGGAGGACAGACAGAGGTTGTTTTGGTTTCGAGGATCCTAATGTTTACACAGACAGAACATACAGCTGATAGAGCAGGAACACGAGTCAAGGCTAGTTTATGAAACACAACATCGAACTGTCATGGTAGGGACAGTTTTACTATCAGAGGAGGAGTGAGATTGGGAGCTGCTGCTCGTCATATACTTATTCCAATGCCAAAAGGGTGGACTACCCCTGCGCACTATCGAGGAAGAACCAAGGAAGACCTTCCCCCGTTATTGACCAATCCTGTTATATCTACTGTTATAAAATAGAACACACGGCGGCTGTTAGATGCGACTCGCGACTCAGGCTTTGGGTGCCCATTGCTTTGCTGTAAACTTTAATACCTTTTCATTGCTTCTACATAAATACTTGAATTAGACCAAACCGGCTTTTCTCATATTTAGGATAAACAAAGACGCAACGACAATACCAGGGTATCGCGACAGCCCCCAGTTTAAATAATACTGTTACTCTGTGTTTCCTGGATCTTAGGACAATTACTTGCCAACATGTTTGCCCTCACAACCTTTTTGTGTTTTCTATTTGTTCTTCAACAAGTGGCCAAAGATGCAATTAATGCAGCCTTTAGATTAGGTACATGCTATAAAGAGTTTTCATGATTTTACCTGGGAATGAAGACCTTCTCCAGCTGCTCCATGGTTTTCAACGCAGCATAGTATCTGCAGAAACAAATGGTAAAGCATCAGTAAGGTGGCACAGTCATTTTGTCCTCTAACTATTACAGGACAGGAGGAAGATCAAATCTTCCACCAGTTAAGTTTGGCTTAATAGCGTGAGTAATCCATGACCTCCCCAGTCAGTTAGTTTGCCTACACATAGGTAAGTGAGGCAGACAATTCAAATAAACTGCATACCCTGCGGGAAATAAATTAAATGTTACAGGGCGGAAGTGAAGGAGCTAGCTCTGAGCGTAGAACTAGAAGGTAATAATAATGAAACCTGTGTTTCATTCTTTGGTCTGTTACAGTGTGCACAAATCACAAGGGTTCAGCTTTAGGTCAGTGTGCTGAGCTCCCATCGTTAGGCTGGTAAGCAGGCTGTGAAGGGATCTAATTGGTCGGTGAGTGTGTGTAAAATGTGTTGCATACACATGAACAGAAGACAGACTCATAAACTGTACAGTGACAAGGTTTGTCAGAGTGCATGGCACCAGGACAGAGAACACAAAGGCTGCAAGTGGCAGATAATTGAATAGAATGTGACATGGGCATCAGCACATACAGTTCTAAAAATGTGCATTTGAGCAATACAACTCATTCCAATACATGGTAACAGTGTATAAGCCATGTCATTACTGCTAAAAGTACCCTCCATGCACACAGATCCCACAGGGTGGCCAGCATGGTCTAACTGGCTGAAGTGAGGGGGCCTTGTTCTAAACAAGGGCACACTGAGGGTCAATTGTCCTGCCAGTGAATGGCCTTTTCCTTTGGTACACACTAATGAACAAGAAAGGGTAATTATTTTCCTGTCTAAAGTGAACTCTCCTCTCCTCTTTATACAGACAGGCATGTAAATGTGGCCAAACATGAAGTTCATTGGGAAAATTCAATCAAAGTTCAATCAAACCCGCAGAGCAGTGGAGGAGTTGAAAAGCTAGTGGAAACCTGCATCATGAATACTGGTTTAATAAGATGTTTGATTAAATTAAATTTTATTCAATTCAATTTAAAATCATTAAATTGTATTAAATTCAATATAATTTTTATAGCACCAAATCATAACATACATTATCTCAAGGCACTCATATAGTAAGGTCGAGACCTTAAAAATTGTAGAGAAACCCAACATTTCCCATAATGAGCAACGATTTTGGCGACTTTGTTGCTGATCACTTAAAACGCTTTACACTGCAGGTTATGCTATTCACCCATTCACACACACATTCATACGGTGCATCTATGGCAGCACTTTGAGGGGCACTTTGGGGTTCGGTATCTTGCCAAGAGCACCCTGTAGCACATCACTGCAGTATGAACTTTAAAGCTGTTTATGATCCGCCAGTAAGACCAAAGAAAAATCTCCCCTTAAGCGTTTCCCCACTTTTGACGACTTGTCTCTGCTGTATCATTAGCCGTCTTTGCCTCCGCCATTTGTCTTAGCTTTTGTCCATAGAGCAGACAGCGTTGTTACATTAGCAACACAAGGCATAGAATTGGCTAGTTTACTATTCCCATCTCAGGAGACATTGCCACAGTGTGTACCATGTATAACAGGGGTGTCAAAACTTTTGTCCCGAGGGCCAGATACAGAAAAAAATCTGAGGACTGGGCCACTCACGCCGCCACGCTCCCCTGCCCTGGAGCGGACTGTTGACAGTGCGACTCAACCGCGTCGCTCAGGGTGGGGGGGCGTGGCAGCTTGGTGGCGTTCAGAGGGACAGCTGGCTAGTCAGGGCTGAGAATTGCAATACAGTGGGCCATAGTCCATTATATTACATTACATTTAATTAAGCTGACGCTTTTATCTAAAGCGACTTACAATAAAGGTCGGCGCATGGTTCTGCAACTGCGGCTACAACTTTTCACGCATTTGTATCGATGAACTCGTCTTAATTTATGGTTCTCCAAGGGTTGCGCGTGTTGCAAAGCAATTCACCGCCAGAACACTTGGTGGAGTAATTTTTTGGGGTTGGAGACGCCTTCTTTGTGTGTGGCAGTCATGGTCTACTGTTAATTACTTTATTACTTTTTCTGGAGGACAAATTTGTCCCTGATCTTTGTCCACAGCTTTGTACACTCGTCGACCTGCACACCGACTTTAGCCGAGATATCCTTCCAGGAATTGCAGGTCATCTGCGTGTCCTTGTATTCGTCAATGATGGGTTATACCTCTTCTATCAAAAGCTCTTCTATTTGGTCCATATTCATTCTTCTAAATCTTCCGTGGTTTCTGCCTGTATTATGAGGCATGAAACCAGAAATGTGACTCCGGAAAGAATGTAGTTAGCGGACCAATCACAGCCTTGCGGGCTGCGTAAGGCTTGCGTAGATTTCTCGTATAGTTACAAAAATTTTGCAACGCACGCAAGCACGCAAGGGGCTCTTGCATGTCTCTGAAAAGCAGAAGCATGCGCCGGCCTTAAGTGCGTCAACCCCGAGGGTACAAACCCAGAACAACGAGAATCAAGAAAGTAAAATTTCTTCAAAAATATAGCAAAACAAAGCAGTATAAGTAAGTGCCATTTAAGTGCTACTAAATTGTTAGTTTAAAAAAAAATATATATATATATATATATATATATATATATTTTTTTTTATTATATTATATTTTAAGACATTGATGTGGGCCAATTAAAAATGGATAGCGGGCCGCAGGTGGCCCGCGGGCCGGAGTTTGGAAACCCCTGATGTATAATAACAGACCTGACTAATGGATCATGAAATTAGGTGCCAACTATTCTCATTCTAACTTGTTCTTACCTTTTGGTTTCCAGCTGCTCCTTCAGTTTGCTGTACATTTCTAGCACTGCAAAAGAAGAGAACATGTGAAAGAGGATGAGTAGAAGGCTTTTTTTGGTTCAAGCTTTTATTCAGTTTGGCTCCTAAACAACAAATCTGTAACCAAAGTAAATCCATCAATACATTATCTACCCATATCTTATCAAGGTGGAAGGAGGGCTGGAGCCAATCCCAGCTGAGATTAGGCGAGAGGCAGAGTACACCATGGATAGGTCTCCAGCGCAGCGCATAGGCAATATGCAGAGAAAAACAACTATTCACATTGCTTGCGTTGTCACACTATTGTTGTTACTGTCCACACAAACAGTAAGACCTCATAATTTCAGCTGCAGTTGCGGCAGTTCTTTCCCTCACTTGAGAACTTATCCTTCACCCTTCAGCCTGTGTCAATTGGAATGTGGACAGTGATCTTCATGCACATGCACCCTGTTATTACCATGGGTGAATCAATTCTGTGGGAAATGCTGATGTTTGTTATCTCTATATGAAAGCCCTGTGATGGAGTGGATAGATTGTACCCCGAATCTCGCCAGCCTCCTTCGAACCTCAGAGGACAAGCTGTATAGATGATGGGAGGATAGATGGGTTATCATTGCTACCATCTAAGTTCATGTGGAAATATTTGCTGAGTTGGGGAAATAATGCGCAAGATTTCCTATTTGTTGAACAAGTCAAATTTGAGGCAGCGCAGTTACACTAGAATTAAGTGTATTAGTGACCATCATATTGACACACGGCAGCAGCGGTACCTGGTATACAGAGCTGGAGCTTCTCAACAGTCGTGGCCATGTTCCGCTGCTGGATCCGACAGCAGATAACCTCCTGTGTCTGAGCTGTCACCTGAGGGAAGGAACACAGGGTGGAAGGAGACAATGAGAAAGAGGCCAACACTGTTAACTACTTTGTCAAACAAGGTCATGTTTGACGCACGAATGTCTTTTCATTTAACGAGCATGCATATGTGGCAACAACACAATAAAAAGCTTCTGCACATTCATGCGTTCAGGCGTACGCAGACTTACCTCCCTCCCAGCTTCTTGTAGTCTTCGATTAGTGTCTGTCACTTGACCCTTTGAAAACAAAAACAATCATCAGTTTTTGTTTCACTCTTTGTCCTCTATTATTGCCTCCTATACTTTAAAATTTCAGACGACTTACTTATTTTATCAAGACCTTATAGTATAAGCCTGGGGATATACTTTATCTTATGTTACAGATCAAGCTCCACTGGCTCAGTCTGCAACTTGTAATTGTCCCAAACAAATGCCCTGGGGTGAGCAAGATTTTTTATAAACTAAGGAGTCCATTTGGTCTGTATTTGGAAGTTACTCAGTTGTTTCTCATAATGAAACATATTTGTTAGGATTTAAAAAAAGCTAAATAGAAAAATGGCTGGTAAGTCACGTTTTCTGTTGATAGTCAAATCCTATTTTAGAATGTATGAATACCTTTGTTTTGCTTTATCCATACATGCTGTCACATGTCTATCTGTTCTACCTAACTCTGTCTGCTCCCCCTCTCCATGCCCTCTCTTTTCCCTCTCTACTTCCCTCTGTGCAGCGGCTCAGCCTTGTAATCAGCTCATTGTCCATGAAGGGTCAAGAACAAAGGCAGGAAAATTCTGATTAACCAGGCGATGGGGACCTGAACCCGTTGCTAGTGCACTGGGCCTTTCATGGGGTTTAATGGCTTGTGACAGGCTCTTTCTCACAGATTCAGTGACAAACTTGTCGATTCTGGGTGGGGATTTTTGAACTCTCGGCTCTTGACGCACGGCTGAGAGCCATGACCCAATTGACCAGTCGGCTTTTTGATGACAATTCTTTCAACAGTGAAGCTTTCAAATGAAATGGTATAACTATATAATCACAATGTCTTACTTCATCCTGCAAGGGTACGGCACCAGAGCAAGAGTGAAGTGACATGGCTAGAAAGTTAACTAAGACTGTTACCTGTCTTGATAACTGTTACCAACAACATAATGCTGGGTAAAACCAGGGACCTTTGGGAAATGTGATATGGTTATGGAGCAGTGGAAAGTAAAACGTTTTTCCTCAGTCAAGTCGAGAATTGAGGGTAGAGGATGTTGCACGTTGTTAAGCGCTATGAGGCCATTTGTGATTTCTGAATATGGGTTATGCATATAAAATTTGATTTGACGAGCACTTCTGCAAAAACGTTAGATACAAATCAGGCTAAGGGCGGCTACAGAGATAGCTTGTGTTTCTGATACTGGTGGAGACAGTCCAAATTTTAAGCAAGTTGAGAAAAGATAGTTCCACTGCAATTTTTTTGTCAAAATCTAAATTTCTGCTAACTGTCGTCACTGCTCTGTGTGAATGAATGAACATAAAAATTTTAATTTTACACCATTCATACAAACAGCCTCACATTCATTAATGAACAAGTTTGAGAATTTACTTGTGTCGATGTGGGGTGGTGTGTGTGAGATCGAGGCACAGACTCATGCAGTTTAGAGTGAAACCAAGGATAATTTCTGTAGCTACAATTTACAGATGTTCCCTAAACACTTCACATCAGTAGACACTAGTTTGGCAGCAATTCACAGACAAACCTCTTGTTGCCACCCAGTTAATGACCCTATTGAGACCAGCTGTCAACATTCATTCCAAGTGGTCAGCACTGAATACAGGTCTAAACACAGCCCAATGTCTCCTGAACACGTCCCGAGATACGATCACTAAAATCACATTGGGAGGTGGTCAGGGACACATGTGGCCACATTCTTTAGCTTGGCTAACACAAATGCGTCCTATGCCACATATGGACTGCCTACTCAGCAGGTGTCCACTGAACCACTGCAGTTTTAACATATTTTTAAACTTCTCAGAGTCCACTGAGACCACAATATCAACACTGATCAATAAATTCAATTTTATTTGCATTGTGCCAAATCAAAACATACATTATCTCAAGGTGGAAACCTTCTAATATTATGAAAAACCAGAGGGTTGCCATTATGAGAGTTCCCCTTGGCAACTGTGGAGAGAAGATTTTCTAAAATTGATCAAATCTTTCTCGTAGTTGTGCAACTTAATTCATACAGCTTCTATTTAACTTAAGTAAGTAAAGATGATAAATACACCCTCCGACCTTGTCAAATGTAAATGCACAAAAGCACACAAGCTGTAATAATGGAAATTTAACTCAAGTTCTGTACTAACTAATAATATGTGTATAATGTCATAATGTGGTTCTTCTGATAATCTAGTGAATAGCTGGTTCGAGTTTACATGGCTTCTGCATTTATACAGATTTAGTAGATCATGTGAGTTACAGATCAAATGGTCCTGTAATCAACTACAACTGAGATATTGTAATCTCCACTACAGTAATCTTACCATCAGTTTCTCTGCATCAGTGCGGACTTTGAGGAGCTCTGTGATGGCGTCCACAAAGCCTTGGTGGTGGAAATTGCACATTTTCTCAATTTCTCGGTCATGGTTCCTTATCCTGGCATCCAGCTTTTCCATGAAGCGCTTGTGGGCATTGGGCTGGTCATCGTAAATAGACCTGTGAGATACAAAAGAGGTGAGGAAAAGGGATAGAGGAAAAGGAATAATAGACTATTACAGAGTACAACTTTCAGAATAACTGTCTGAATGATAAGGATTCACATTTTATCTAATCTTATATGTCACTTTGAATGATGGAGGTTCCTCAGCTGCAATAAACAGCCTTGATATGTCAAACTGGCAACTTCTATGAGACCATGGCCTACAGAACTGACATCACCATTCATTTCTCCTGGAGTAACAGCTCCATCTAGTGAAGCCAGGAGTGAAATGCTAATTCATAATGCTGTAAACGGTGTAATTTTGGGATTCTGACCTCAACGGAAACATTGCTCATTCACTTCAAATGGGGCAATGCCTTGAGTTGCCAAACTGCTTTGTACTTATGTGGCTTTGCTTTACTTGTGCTGAAGGAAGAAGAAGTTGAGAAAAGCTCAACTTTTAAAACAGCACTGGTGCTCGCCAACCAAATCAAGTAAATGTAAATATTCACGTGCAGGCAACCGCCATTCAAATCACATGGATTCAAATACACAATGAAACCAGACTTCAGAATGACTTGAGAGATGAAGCAGGGACAGCTGGTGAACCTGGCATTTGTTCATCTGGTGCAGTTCCTTTTCTGTGCAATTCCCTTAAACAGGAACTTCACCTACTTTCAACCTGCTTTGTATTGTGACAATAAGAGGCGTCGTTGTGTTGCAAGGTATTTCCATCTCCAGCATGTGTAAGGTGACCCAAAATCTTCAGGCCACATAGAAACAAAGGTGTAGTAGAAGTAATTCAGGGTCCCGAAAAAAAAAGGAGGAGAAAATAACCAATGCCAGCGTGGAGAATCAGAAGTCTGAGCACAGAGTAATTTCAGTGACAGTGCTGCTGACATTGTAAAAATGTATATTCCCAGATCGTACTTGTGCTGTTGGTTTTTAATCAGTGCTGTGAAGTGAACTCTGCTGGCCGTTCTGTCTGTATATATTAGATAAGATTAACGTTCCATCTTAAAAGACCATGTGAATGTAAAATATTAAGTAAAATAGTAAAATAGTAAAATAGTGAAATAGTAAAATAGTAAAATAGTAAAATATAATGTGGATTTAGTGCAGACATGATTACATTATTACAGACCAACTCACATTAAACCAAACTGTGCCAGAGTTTGGTACCTGAGGGCCAGTCTAGGTGACAGAGAGCAGAGCATAGTCCACACTCCAGATCAGTGGAAGGCAATAATGCACTCACAGGCTGAAGAAGACAGGGTACTGGTGAGCCCCAGCATTGCAGTAGTAAGACAACAAATCAGGGGTTATTTTGTTAGGCAAATCATATGTTTCCTCACCTCATCAAATGTTTACTCTCATTCTGAATCCCTTTTAGGGTTAAAACCTTTTTTTTTCACTCTCATTAATGATAAATCTTTTTTCCCCAAATGTTCATTTAATCTACAAAATGTAAAAAAACTATATTTAAAATTGCTTTAGTTTGCTAAATCTGTCAAACAAAGTAATTCAGTTTAGTATATGACACAAATATAAGCAGCAAATCCTTTCAGTAGAAAACTTGACTGAATTATGTTTGTCTTCGATAACTAATTAGTAAAGAGATCCTCCCATAACTGAATTGAATCATTAGACCTGATATGATGCTCAGCACAGCATATTCAAACTGGACAGAAGCCCACTCACGCAGTCCTGTCATCATTAGTTTCCATGCTGCCTATGAGCTTCCTCTTTCCTGCCATTAATAATTGAGAGCAGGTGCTTGTTGAATCAAATAGATTACGTTGTTCCTGCTTCCTGCCAGGACAATAAGAAACTTCCTCCAGTTTAAGTGGCCTGTGGGTTACAATGCTTTACCATGACACCGTCAAATATGTGAAAATTCTGTTAGTCATACCCCCAACCCCAAAGTACATTTTTAGCTATCTGTTACAACTTCTTCTTTTATTCACCCATGTGTCATGCTGCATTCCAGACTACTTAGAAGTCAAGTTTACATTTCCAATTTGTGACCTCCAAGCATCCAAGGTATCCACAAATAACATGGCTACCGTGTTGCACAGCTCAACTGCTTCACCTGCATTTGGGACTAAAAATAGATGTGTGTGTGAGCTGTAAAATGTATTTATTACATGTGAATAACATGACTGGTATTACAATATTTAACCCAACACAACTATCATAATGACGCCATCAATGACTGAGCAGACTCTTTGCAACTTGAACTAAGAACAACTACTTTAATATAGCCATAGCATAAACCAGCAGGAAAAAAGTGAATGTCAAAGTGATTTTACTATCAGGCTCACACACTGAGGTTGTAAAGATACAAATGTTCACTGAGGTCCAACAATAATAATCATTAACAAATCTGTGCAGAAAACATTTGGCGGTAGTTTCTCATTTATATCTGAAAGAGTGTTACTCTAATCAGTTGAAATAACATCAGTAGTTTAAACTTGACATGTCTGAACAACGACCTTCGGTATTGAGATCAAGCGTTCAAGTTCATGAGATTAACTAGTTGTCAAGTGAATAAGTCACGGGGTGTCTAATCATGATATAAATATCATAAGTATAACTTCTGGACAATAGCAGATATTTAATACTAAAGGACTCAGCTCTGAATCAGTGCCAAATATCTTGAAACAGAAAAATTCTAAAACCTAGTGAACTTCAGAACACAAAAAAAAACAATGCTTGTATATGTCTTGTAAGAAAATATATATTATTGGAAGAATGTACATTGTGCCCCAAAAGTTTCTTAATTTAAGGAGCTTAAGAGCAAATGTGCTCCTTGGGGACAAAGTAGACATCATAATGTCGCAATTGAAGTGAGCACTGAAGCCTCCTTGCACACCCTGCATGAATAATGTCGACATTTTAACTTAATATCAGCGATCAATTTACAGGAACATGAACTACACCATAGTCTATTATTTTAATTGAATACAGGCTAATATCCTTAAATATGCCATTAAACTAAGCTGAGGGTAGGAACCTAAGCTGAGTGGTGGTCCCTTGTACTTTTTCTAGCAGGAGGTAAAGACAGTCTTGACTTGTAAGTTGTCTTGAAAGCAGTGTTAGTCCTTATCCAGGAGAGAGGAGCACTAAGGCCAGGTCATAGTAGGGGACCAAACTTGCATTGAGGACACGGAAGAATAAAATCTTTGGTCGTGAAATCTAAGCAAAAATCCTACAGCTTTGAGAAACGTTGGTGTTAAGGTGGTTTCTTGATTCGGTTTTCAAATGTTTCAAAGAATGTTAAGTAGCCAATGACAAGGTTAAAGGCCTGACTGAACTATAACCTTATAACATGCTGTCAAAAAGTGACTGTGTTGATAATATCATTATGGAATTGCGGAAATGAAACAGGCAGCCAGAGGTGCGCACCTTCAGAGCAGATAGCCACCGATTAGCCTCGGGTGTGCTCAAGGTCCAGTACAGCCTGTGACACTGTGTGTGACTCGCAGTTTGTGACCGAGCGGCAGACATTCACCTGAAGTCATTAACATTCATTTGTTGAGTGAATGTCGTTCCCTCTGGCATCGGAAGCTAGCTTGGCACCTGCGAAGGTTAGCCTGAGTATTTCCCCATCCAGTTAGACCGTCATCAAGCTCTTTGACAGACAACACAGCACTAGGGAGGTCACCATGACCCATCTACCATGAAACACAGGGGTGTCAGTAGCGTTACTTTATATTTTTGTTGAACGACAACCGGGGTTAGCAGACAACATCAGTGAGATGAAAAGTCCCACAGCCACACCCACAAATGATGTTTACATTTTTTGACAGGTCACCAACCAGTCATTGAAAACACAGGGGGTTGAAACCCCCCCACACTCAGATTTATAAGAGCTGCTTTTAACTGGTAGAAATGCTGCTCGGTGATAGCCGTTAGCCTGTTAGCTAGCATGCCAGCTAGGCTGACGGCTCATTTCAACCCCATATAGCCTGATAGCAAAGACCGTTAGCCTGCCGGTGGCTAGGTTAGCTAAGCTAGCTAATGGACAAAAGGTCTGATAATGTCAGTGATAACAGCACACACACAGATATTCTAGTGTCGAGGTGCTCTCTGAGGAGCCGTGGATTCCTACCGAAGAGTGGGACCAACACAAGCCGTGTCGGTGCTCTCTATTTCCTGTAGAATCCGCTCGTGCTCCGTTATACACTCCAGGGTTTCATTTTCCGCCATGATTGTTATGTGTGTATTGTGGCTGCAGCTGCAGCGGGGCTCAGGCCAGTGTGACATCTGGTCTGTAGGGGGCGCTCTACAAGTTTCACCTGTATGACAGCAGCTTTGTTTCCACTCATCAGACGTTCACATGAACTATAACTATGATTCCTTTTCTCCTTACTCTTGTTGAGGGTTAAAGGCAGAGGATGTCTCAACTTGTTAAAGCCCTATGAGACAAAATGGTTATGTGAATAGGGGCAATACAAATAAAATGTGATTGATTGATTGATTGTTGCTATTTAAATAATTTATTTTTTATATACATGGGGCATTTATATATATATATATATATATATATATGTATGTGTGTGACATGTGTATGTGCCTTTTTTTGTATTTTACTTTTACCGTTGAAACAAAATAAAAAAGTACTAGTTCATAAAAATATTTGTTTATATAATTATAAATGTATAGAATTTATATATATATATATATATATATAATTTATATTATTGAAATGAGACCTACTAACAAACAATGCAGCATTTGCATCTTTGTTGAAATAAGTGCTTTGACTGACACTCAGTTTTAGTGTCTTTTAAAGATAATATATTAATTAGGCTACACAAGGACATCAGTAAGTCAAGTATAGATTTATAGAATATTGCCACACACACATCTACACTCAGCCCTGCAGATTTTAATATCAGACTGAAAATCGATACCTGCTGCTGCTCATGAAGCTAATTTATTTTTCTGTTTGAAGGATTTTTGTAAGGTACATTGCACTGTACTATAAATATAAGCAATTTCCTTCGTAAAGGGATAGTTGACCTAAAAATTAATATTCAGTCATTATCTACTCACCGCTATATGCCGATGAAGGGTGGTGTTGTGAGTTCACAAAACACTTTTGGAGTGTCAGGTGTAAACAGGGTTGAAGCCATATCCAATACAGTTGACGTAAATGTTTACCACTTTTTCATACTTATAAAAACAACAGAAAAAAAAGTTAAAATGCCTCCATACTGCTCTTGTGGTGTTATCCAAGTGTCTGTAAGCCCCGGCATTCAAATTCAACTCAAAACGAATGCATTTACACCATGTGAGCTGTGATCCCTGCACGAACGAGGCTCCGGAGGAGGTGGACATTTTGACTAAAAACATAGTATAAAGGATGCTGTTTGGTGATTAGATAATTTGTGAATTTTCAGTTTTGGGTGATCTATATCTTCTAATACATTGCGTGCAAATATCCATCGATGCTCATGAACTTGTTGTTAAGTTCAATCTACATTTTACATGACTCACTTTGTAAATCAGATCACGACTCCACCATCAATCCTGGCCACTAGTTAAAAAATTTCCCAAATGAGTTTGAGTTTACCTTAAGGTGGTTCCTAAAGGCAAGTCCACAGATTCTAACTCTGCAAAAATGTTTCCAAACACTTTCTCCTCTTCTCTGTTTTCCTCTTCATTCTGACTGGGAGGGTCAGGTAAAGCAGCATGGACCCTGTCAGTGGCCATATCTCTCTTCACACTCCTGAGTATGAGGACAAGATTTCTGCAATTATGAGAGGGGAAACCAAGAGCTGCTAGTTTGTGTGCACAGTTGTGTGTATGTGGGGACTTCCAGGGCACCTGCTACGGTCAGCAGAAAAAGAGGGTGCAACAGGAAAAAGAGACCTTGTGATTCACTGGACTTTGAAACTAACGACACTAACTTCTATTGTCCTCTGTGTTAACATTTCTCATATACTGCGAACCCTGAGAACATTTATGAAGAGGCCCAAACCTGTTGGTTTAATCAACAGATAGACATTTCAAACACATTAAGCATTCAGACTTGCATATAAGATGTGTAAGTGCCCCATTTGAAAGAGGAGGATATATGGATAACAGCCGTTAGGGTCAATGTGAACTATCAACTATTCTTCTGTCCATGTGCTTTTCCTTTCCATGGTCTCCCAACTTCCTGCCAGCTTCCTGAGTCTGTCCAGGGTACAGGCTCCCAAAAGACTGCTGACCTCCACAGTAAGTTCACTCTAAGCAAATAAAAGTGAAGGACATCCGGGAATGGGATGGTGACAGTTCACTGTGACAGCCAGGGAGGTTGTCCAGATGTTTCAGGAAAGGCTAGAGGTCATCTGGATCACATTTTAAATCGTCATGGAAATACAGTATTTAAATGCAAATAAACTAAAACTAAAAGAAGGGCCCCTAGGTGTGTTAAACCTGTTTTAGCTGAAGAACTGGAGGCAGAATTTGTTTTAGCCTAGCAAGTTATGATACATGAGAAACAAAACCCAAACCACCGTTTCAGCAAAAACTGAACATTACAACATTCATGAAGATGGATTTATTGCAGGACTATTGTATTATTTGTTTCAAGTGATATAAGTTTTTAATTTTACACTCACCTTTCAATATTACGGTCCACAACTAGATACAACAATAGAATGTCTTCAGCCTGTATGACCATATAACTGATTCGACACATTCACAATACGAACTGAACACAATTATATATATTTTAAATTTATTATATTTTTTACTTGTAACTCTCTGTACTAAGTAGACGTGTGGATGCCAAGTATAAATTAGACAAAAGCCATAAAACTGAAATGTTTTTGTGTCATGATTCTGGGCCCTGAAGTATATAAACTACTGAAAGACTCTTGGACCTGAGGCTCTGTTGTTCAGCCATTTTGGTTTGTGGACGCTATATTGTTTTTCCTTGTGTTCTGGATTTGTGTTGTGTATGTGGTTGAACGTTTCCTGTTTTATTTTAAAATTTTGCTCCGTGTGTGGCTTTATTTCCTGCCTTTCTCTTGTTTCTCGCATTGGAAAGCATCAGTAGTCTCTGTGCGTCCCTTTGAATTGGTCAGTGCGCCTTGTTCCACACCAGATGATACTGTATTTCCTTTTGTTTCCGTTTAGTTTTTATCGTTTGTTTCGTTGCTTATTACCTGCCACTGTAAGTCTGTTTGATTTTGTGTTTATCTTTCACAGACCAAGCATTTTCTGAAACTCTTATCAATAACTGTGGATGGAGCCTTGACTACACAATGTTTAGTGTCTCTTAATGTAAATAGTAGTTTTGCATTTTGATGTAAGTTCTGTCTCAAGGTTATTTTTTTGTTTGTGTTACTCTCTCAAGATGATAGTCATTTATCGTAAAACTACTACAACAATTACCCCAGTAAATAAAAGGACCTGTTGATTTCATAAATTTTATACAGCCTGCTCCTAAATGTTTTTGGATGATAATGAGCTGTATTGTGTTTTCTTTGATGTGATAAGAGCAATCTGCAAACTTGTGATCTAAAGGATGAAATACTCTGTACATTTCGTTGTTTGCGGTTGAGAGGGGGAAAAACAAATTTCCACACCTGACACTACTGTCTGTTTTGTTTGTTTAACTATAGGTCACGGTAGTAAAAAAAAACGTATTTGTACTAGCCCCTACACCCTAAGCTTTGTTCACTCTCTAAGAACAGAACAACAGCACAAGGGAACACCTGGTGCTGAGCTGACCAAGAAGGAGACATGTGAGGAAGGGATGGTTGCAGTCAGGTGAAACACATCAGAGTGGGTCAGACATTCACAAAAGCAGGAAAACTAAACAATGACAGGATATAAAACAGCCAACATGGGGCAAGTGATATCATTTTATAACAGGAAATGATAAGACTCTCATTTACTAATATGCTGAAAAGAAAAAGTGCAGCCCATAGAGGCACTGTATGAATGTGTGTGTGAGTGGGTGAATGGCATAACCTGTACTGTAAAGCACTTTGAGTGGTCATCAAGAATAGAAAAGCTCTCTATATATACAGACCATTCACCAATTGAAGGGAACAAGTGTTTGTTGATGGTGAACATGGACAATGTAAATTAAACAACCGACAGACTTGTTGTGTATACTGTACACTAGTTTTAATGTAATGGCTTCCTGGGTTATCATTTACATTCTGATTCATTGTCCACCACTTTAATGAAACAGCTCATCTCAACTGACTGATGTTGAACTGCAGAGGGAGCCAAAGAGAGAGTATAGAGCCTGTAGGCATGGTAATCACCAAACATTTCAACTATCTGCATTTGTACACATGATCCATACAGTTCTTTTAGTAAATATTCATTTAAAAACACACAACAATAAACTCCCAGCATGCAGAGTTCCATGTGTGGGCTAGCCTTTCAAACTTAACACTCTTTTCCTCCATCCCTCCAATAGACTGACTCTAATTTATTTGGTATAAGGGGTGCTGTAAGGGGTTTATCGGGATATGAAATACACTAACATTAAATCATGATCATGATCTGAAGGCAAAGAGGAAGGCTAGAACCAGCAGTACAGCACAAATCTAATTGATTGATTACACTAACAAATCAGAGGGAAGGGGCACTGAGGGTCCACCCACGAATGAAAACTAAACTTTGAGTGACAAATTAGTTTTGTGAGTTAGAATAGAAGACAAGAAATTGGGCTGAATTTGTTCAATCTGTTCCATAACCAAAATTGTAAAAAGGTAAAACAAGGCCTGGATTTGTGTCATCTGTTAAAAAAACAAATGGAACACAACTTTGTCAGTCCGGATCCTGAAACCTGCATTAATTCTGTAATTCAAAATGGGTGAATGGCTTCCTGATGGGTTTTTAGGGTGTGGCTATATGCAGGTGAGAGAGAGGATGACATTCACCTTTTGCGGCAAGATTCGTTAAGCGTCCCGTTACAGCATGTCTGGTTTCAACTGCCTAGTAAGCAGCAGAAAAGGTCGTTTATTTGGAGAGGCAAGTGAGAAAGATGTTTTGTGATCGATGCTAACATTTGTGTTCAATTATTTACCCTCTATAAATATAGAAGCGTGTGCAAGGATGTCAATCATGGGGGTGCTTGGAAAATCAGTGGAATCATTTAATCTTTATTGTGCTAATAGTCTGTAAGGTTGTATGCTTTGCTAAGAATTCAATTGAGGTATGAACAAAATTTGTGATTAACCAAATTTTTCCAGAATTACTGGTGTGTGGTAGTTTATCAAGGTGAGATGGAGGCGATTGAGTATTTTTATGGAGCCCTACAGCGACATAGAATGAATGGAAAACTAAGTCAAAGTGATGAGCTCAACTAAATCATGTATTAGTGCTGTTGAAATAGAGAAAAATATGCATGTTTCTTTTACAGAAAAAAACATTTGTGTAGAGCAAAAAGAAACAATATTGAGGGGTAATCAGACCTACATTACTTTTCTTCTCTTTCCTAACAGACATCGTCTGCTTGAAAATATATTGTATAGGGACTTGTTGGACCAAATGCGGAAGCATTTTTCTTGCGCTGAGAGTGCTGTTCTGTTAAGCCTTTTCTGAAAAGGCTTCCTATCGTAACCTCTGCTATCGTGCACGTTTAATAGTAAGAAATCTCTAATTCACACATGGCAAACAATTTATGCTGCACTTATTTTAAATTAATAAAACGTCTCTTACTACTTCTGTGACTTTCAAAACCTGGTTGATCTGGTTTTGCCTTTACACATTCTGCTTTTGTCAGATTCCTTGGCATGTATCACTAAGTAGGTGCCTCAAAAATTAAGGCCAATGCAGCTTTGAACCTTACAAAATTAAGCATTATGTTTTCTATGAGGAAAATAGGGCCCGAACACCGATTTCGGTGGGAGGCCCTATTGAAATTTAAATGATTATTATTATTATTATTCAGGAAATAGAATGGGCTTTTTGAGGGCTTTCCCATGCTCCAAAAAGTTGCTAAACTTTGCAGTAAATGAGAAAGTGGTGAAAATGTACGTATTCTGGATGTGGCAAAATGGCTCAACAGCGCCACCTGGAACCCAGCCCCCAGGTTTCCACATAACTAAAGTTATCAAGAAAATCTACTTTGTAAAACACGAGCTTCTGTATCTCAGACATATTTGGTCCGATCGAGTCAAAACTAGACATGTGAGAGTCGCCACCTGACAACATCTATACAGGAATGGTGACTTAAAATCACAGCGCCTCCTGGTGGCAGCAGGAAATGTCTTGTTCATTTAAATTTTCACCCTGGCACAGTATGCTTGTTGCAGACAGAGTGCCAAAGGAGATGTGTTGATAGTAACATTTAAACCAGGATGCTGGGCTCTCATGTGACTATGCAGTATTCTTTCATTAGCAAAGCTCGTTCAGGACAAAACCTGGAGTGCAGCTGTTTGGTCACAGCCATGGAAAACTAAGTAGTGATACTGATGTGTTATGTATTCTCGTTTCCCAGGTTTGTGCTGCAGAAAGATGCCAATATAGCATGGACTGCCTGATAAACCCCTGTAGTGTCCATGTTTAATTAATTTTCATGCCAATGTTTTGTGTCAAAATGCTAAAAGTGTTTTTGGAAGATACAGAAGGGACACTTACTTGAATTTCAGGTTGAGTAAAACTTAAGGACTAATTTGTGTTTGTTTTGAATTCTCTTGCATTTTCATTAACCCCAGTTCTTATATCCCTTTGTGTGTCTAACTGAACAGAGCTTTATTAGTAACTGAAGAGATAGAGTAACCTTCATCTTATGAGAGGAAAAATCCATTAGGTTGTCCTGCTGCTAACTGTGAAATTAAACTCTTCTTTTTTTTCCTGTTCATTCTGAAATAAAGTGGATTCACTTGGTCTGATGGTTTCGATCACATCTTTATAAAACACCTCATTAGCTTCACACTTCAAACCCCTTGAGGGGGAAAGGTTTTTTGAGAGAAGATTCCAGATTAATTTACTTATCTGGCACTCAGTAGAGATCAACAGAGCCGTATAGGTTCATCTCTGATCCATGCAGCTTCCTTCTAGCAAGTTTTGTGGTTATTGGTCCAGTAGTTTATTACATAAACCTGTTGACTGACAAATCAGAAATGAAAACAAACTCCAGCAGAGGTAATAAAAACCAAAATAAGAGCAGCAGAGGAACCCAGCAGCCAGCAGGGGGCAGCCTCAGGACATCACATGGAAACAAGCAACAGTTATTCTCTAACAATAGGTTTTTAAAGCATGTTAAATCATCCAGTATCTAAAATATAAAAGTAAGGCTGTCAAATAAATGTAGTAAAGCAGAAAATATTTTCTCTGAAGTGTTTATCAAAAGCAGCATAGAATGACACATACACACACACAATTTGTCCATCCTCTTAGAGCGCTTAGTTCCTCACGGGAATCAGCAAGCGATGTGGCTTAGTCGGTACAGTTTTCGTTTTGATAAGGTCGCGGGTTGAATCCCCACTCTCTCTTCTTCATGCCTGTGTAGCGAGGCGGTAACTCTGGGTAACATCAGAGCTGGGTAACATCAGAGCTGTGCGCCACACGGTGATGTGCGCTGCAGGATGATTTGATGATCTGCGCCCCAGGATGATGTGCGCCGCACGATGACGTACGCCACACAATGACGTGATGATGTGTGCCGCAGGATGAGGCGCCGCTGCATGATCTGCGCCGCACGATGATGTGATGATCTGCGCCACAGGATGATGTGCGCCACACGATGACGTGATGATGTGCGCCGCACGATGATGTGATGATCTGCGCCACAGGATGATGTGCAGTATTATGATATGCGCCGCAGGATGATGTGCGCCACAGGATGATGTGCGCCACACGATGACGTGATGATGTGCGCCGCACGATGATGTGATGATCTGCGCCACAGGATGATGTGCGCAGCAGGATGATGTGCAGTATTATGATATGCGCCGCAGGATGATGTGCGCCGCACGTTGATGTGCACAGCATGATGATGTGATGATGTGCGCCACACGATGACGTGATGATGTGCGCCGCACGATGATGTGATGATCTGCGCCACAGGATGATGTGCGCAGCAGGATGATGTGCAGTATTATGATATGCGCAGCAGGATGATGTGCGCCGCACGTTGATGTGCACAGCATGATGATGTGATGATGTGCGCTGCACGATGATGTGCGCTGCAGGATGATGTGCGCCAAAGGATAATGTGCGCAGCTTGATGATGTGCGCCACAGGATGATGTGATGATGTGACTTATATGATATGACTTAAATCATAGCGCCACCTGCTGGCTACAGGAAGTGAAGTGTTTATCCTTGCCACAGTGCGCAAACGCATGCAACGCGGAGACCAGCGCTTGGTCATCGAAGCTCTCTCTTCACCAACAGACTTGAAATCGCCTGTGCTCTGGCCCGTTAGTGCTACAACGTAGCCCTAGTTAAATTTGTATCCAGAATTACAGATTTTGAATGTAAATGTACACATAAATAAACATCTATGAAGATTTACCTTGAAATTACAAAGAAAAACATTTAACAATCACATACAGTAATGCAATAAACATTCAGTTTTGCGTATCGATCAAATTGTGGTTAAAGATGATGTAAGAAGTAATTACTCGGTAATAACTAAGATCAAAATGATATTGGCAGAATTGACATTATATATCAATTCTGTTATGGTTAAACTTTTGAACCACTTCTGGATAGCAGAAAACCATGTAAACATAATTTAAACCAATGTATATGTCATTGTAAGTTTATATAAATGATTAGGCAAACATGTCAGCCAACTGCACAAATTTGCAAAAATTTGGATTAATTTGGAGTGTTTGCACCCTGTTAATAGATTCTTCTGAGAAAAATACCTGGCTGTTTAGCTAAATGCTCCATGTTTGTTAGTCTGCCATTCACAAATACAGTTGGAGCGAAGCATTTTGCTCATCACAGTTGTGGGAGGCTGATGAGTGAAGTGAGAATCAGACAAACAGTGAACTGAATCATTAAAACCACAATCTATAGCATTAAAAGATGTGCATTATATAATAACACAATAGTCTACTTCAAAGCAACTTTATATTTTTTTCAAATGATATGGGAAGGCTACATAGGGATGTCCTCTGCAGATAAATGGAAGGATCTATCAGTTTGACATTGATATGTGTTGTTACAGTCTGCAGCAGTGTGATCTAATTCTAAAACACCTGCATCAGTCCCACCCCACCCGGCCCGGTGTTACTGACTTTCACTAGCTCAGCACCAAACAACCGGAGGCCCCGAGGCAAGATGACAGCACTGAGGTTACATCATGCATGAATCTGACTTCTTATTCCAAATCTGTGAGGCATTTGTGTGGTGTGTGGTTTTGGCAAGAGGTTTAGTTTGCTTGCAGGGGATCAGGCGGCTAATTCTGCTTGTATCCATTATACTTGTATCATCTATGTAAAATAACTAGTGCAGTAGTGTGTTGTTACCATGCCTGTTTGGAATGGGTCCTTTCCTGTATTAATACTCTCAAGCTACTTCAGAATTACTCCTCCTAAACCCGTCCCTGTCCATGTCAGCCGGATGTGGTTAAATTAAAAAGAAAAAATTATCAAAATTATTGGTAACAATTTTGACCCAGTGCTGTAGTTTATCCGATGACTTAAACAGGGTTCATACACATTTTGACCAATGAATTTCCATGACTTTTCCATGACTTTTCCATAACTTTAAACCAAATTTGTGAAATCTCAGTGTATACATGAAAAAGTGATACAATTTACCTTAAATTACACAAATTAATGAAACAATTGTTTGATTGAGGTTTTTGTCTGTAACCCATGGCATGTACTTTTCGTTTTTTGTAACCAAGCATTGTTAAATCTACACTTCCCTGGCTCAGTACATTATCATGCCTGCTTCCCCACTGAACTTTTCAATAAGTATGAGACAGTATGCCTGCTTATATTTTGAGCGTATTTCTTTTAAAAGCATATTAATTATTTAAAACTCAGAGTATAAGAACGGCATGAAAATATCAATATAACAAATTTCCATGACTTCTCCAAAACTTTTGGGATTAATTTTTTTCAAGCACTTTTCCAGTCCTGGAAATAAACATTTTACAATTCCATGTCTTTTCCAGGTTTTTCATGACTGTAGGAACCCTGCTTACAAGATGACATGTACAAATGGGTCTGCTGACTGAAGACACACTGTCCCACCCCTGCTGACTGCTGTGGAGTGCTGGTCACCTGTTTAATTCATTGATAGTAATACAAAAAAGAATCACATGTCCATTCGCACCAAACTTGATCCTGCACTTTCTCAGGCAATTTGCAATAAACATGATAACTGTAAAGACCATAAGAATAGTTTGAGGGATATTTGTTCCACATACAGACAGATGTTTGTGGAAGGTAGATGGATATCATCAAAAATAAATGTCTGCATCATTACTCAGGTTGTGTCTTAACTCATTTGTATGACGCATGTTTTATTTGGGGTTTGAATGACGTGATACTCCTCCAAGCAGTAGGTTGCTGGTGGTGATGCTAAGTTGGAGATGCATTTGAACCTGACGCTCTTACATAAGTGTAATTAACACAAGAAATCTGTTGGTTGTGCCGTGGATTCATTTTATTTAGTAAATAATACCAACGAGACAAGTAGTTTTTCCTCCTAACCCGTTGAAGTGTCGTCATGCTGGTCAGCATGCCAGAAAGCCTCCGTCCACGGGCAGAGTGACCCCATTAGTCATGTTGCTTTTATCGCTGAGCAGGAACAAAATACTGTTCACTACGTCCTCCACCTCTGCACACAAACACACAAACACACAGGAAGCAGGTTTACACATTGGATAGCATATGTATAAAGTGCGTGTGTACACTTTATGATTGTAGCTCTGGCAAGGAAACAGTGCAACCCTCCATTTGTTGATTGTGATAGCACAGACTAAAACTTATATTCAGTTTATAGACACCCTGACAAAAAGATAAGTTTTATGTTTGATTATTCTTTGATTGCACCTGAACGTCCTTCACTGTGAAAAACGACCAACAGAATGAATGAGTCAGCGCAGTCTTGGTAGAAACAACATGAACCAAGAACTTTCTACACTCACTCCCTCCTCTTATAAGAGGACACTATAAGCAGGCAAGGGTGAACAGCTGCCCCATTGTTCCACATCCAGGATGGAATCCACATTCCTGAATCTGAATCAACCTTCATGCTTCTTTTCAGTGCCTTGGTATGAACACACACCCTCCAGGTCCCTACTCTAAGGGGGGATCTGCATTTTATTTTATCTCAGATTTCACTTTTGAGACAGTTTATCAACAGTATGCGTTTCCAGTCTGCTGGGTCTTACCTGCAAAGCGGCCCAGGGGGATCCGCGCCATCATGGTCTCGGCTTTCTCGGGCTGACTCCAAGCCAGACGACCCATCTCAGTCATCACCACTGTGGGGTTCACGCTGTTCACACGGATCTGATCACAACCCAACACTGGTAATTTAGTTAAAACTCCTCCATTCACTGAATGAGATCTCCATGAAGATCCATTCATTGAGTTTTAACATGTCTTCACTTTAAAAGGTATATAATAGTTATAAAATAAAGTAATTTCAACTCTACTCTATTGTCCTCTATTCAATCAAACTGAATAATTGCCATTATTTAAAGTTGCAATACTATGTATATAATGTACTGAAGCATAATGTGACAATAACAATGATACAATGTAAATGTGATAATTGTAATAGAATTTGTATCAATATGTGTTGAATTGCATTATAATATACCTGTGCACCTATTTCTCAAGACAGTCAATTAGTATAAACTCTATAGACATAATATACGGTCAAAGGAACATTTAGGTCTCTATTTCTTCGGGGGCCCTGGTTCTTGCCTCTACCTTCTGAGGATGGTTTACTTTACAGAAAATCTGAAACTAGACCTCTGGAGATGACTGAGGAAGCTGGCTTACAGAGCTGAATTCTGCAGTGGTCAATTACGCCTATATGCTGTATAGAGGCTGGCATATATCATTTATATATCCTATGCAAGAGTTTTATAATATTTATTCATAAAGGTCTCTCACTGAAGCCAAGTTCACACTACACGTCTTTCAAAGTCATCAGACAGACTACACAACTTGCAGTCCTTGTGGGTCACGCTACACTCACTGGCGACAAGGGCTCACACACTAAATGATCTTTCACCAGGAGAAACCCATTACTGGTGTCCAAATTAAATTGGATCACAATGACACAGTGAATACTACTGATCCTGGTGCAGCTCTGTGTCATCCTGCTCACGGAACGACACCTCAGGCTCGAGGAGGTGAAACGCTTCAGTGGACATAACAGGTGTCCCATCAAGCATCCTGTTTTGGGTTTTTGTCCAAACCCCATGCAGTTAATAGCGGGAGCAACTCCGGAGAACTTTCTCCACAGTTTCCCTTTCACAAATGAACAATGCAGCAGGAGGACGTGTTTACGATGCAGCAAATCCTCCAGAGTATTCAGGTAAGGATGTAACGTTTTATTCCACTGCAAAGATATCATGTTTTTGTTTACAGCACATCAACACTGGCGTCGGCCCTTATCTCCAAATGCTCTCTTGACATCTTTGTTAGTGTCTTCTACGTGTATGGCCTGAGATATTTGTTTGCTTTTATTATTTTTAATTTTTGCATCTGTCATGTGTAAGAAGCATCATCAATCCCCCACACTCTCTTAATGTGAATCCTGCAGAGGATCTCTGTGTTCTCACATCAGCTCCTCAGGACTTGATTCTATGGACCCAGGCTTAAGGTATACCATAAAGTATGTTGACATCCCCCTATTTTAAGTTTTTTCTACCATCAAAATTATTTTAAAGTCGTAAACTTATGTAACAAAATCACAATGTGCTGCTTTAAGATGGATTTCCGTTCCTGGGATTTGTAGGTCAAAAATGGGCTTAAGAGTGATGGTACCTGGTGAGGTCCGAGCTCAAGAGCCATCACTTTAGTCAGCATGTCAAGGGCTCCCTTGGTGGCACCTGGGACACAGAGATATAAAGATCAGAGCAGGCTGTTCAAAAACTGAAGTAATCTTCTTTTCTTGAAGTTTACTTGAGGTGAATGTGGTCACATTGCGGTTCCTCTCTTACTCACAGTACACAGCATGGTCTCTGAGGGCGCACTGTGAGGCCTGGCTGGACACATTGACAATGGAGCCTCCAGATCCTCTGGCCTTCATGCCACGAGCCACTATCTACCCACAGAGACAGAGGCCGTGTTTTATTTAGCAGAATCAGTCAGACATCTGAATTTAAACTAATGGTGTTATTCCTGTTAGATCTTTTCTATTTGACATGTTCAGGCATTACAGGAGAGTCAGATGAACATCTGCTGTATTTTCCCTGACCAGAGTAAACCAGAGTTTATTGTACATTTTCTGGATGAAACATGAAATGAAGGGCCATCCAATCACCTTTTTCTGAAATGTAATTTTCGAGATTTGCAACAGGGATCAGAACCTGACTTAAAGTGGAGAAATGAGGCTGTGGGTCATTTCACAGGACTGGACACAGTCAAAATGGCCTAAAGAATTTGGGCAACATATATTTTTCAAATACAGAGTTAAAGCCAATAAAGTCTGAAAGCTTAAGAACTAATTTAAAACGTTGACACTGTAGCTTAACCTTCATCTACAGAATGACCAGTCTATAATGGAGGTGAGGATGCAAATGCAGTACAGTTATTTAGGTTTCCTTTATAATAGCCACGGTTTTACCTGGGACACATGCAGCACTGCTTTCACATTCACATTGAATGACCTGGAAATAAAAGACACCTTAGAACACAGCAAACCCATGCCACATGACATCATTATACATTGCACTGTGACTATTTGCTAGTGTAGCCTCGTATCTGAGGGAACATAGAAGTATCTCTTATTCATCTTACTGGTCAAACTGGTCTGGTGTGATCTCCAGAAATGGCTGCAGGCTGGCAAAGGCGGCATTATTCACCAGCAGATCGATAGTGCCGATTTCCTGCAGGGCTGCCTCCGTGGCCCCCCAGTCTGCCAGGTCTAAGCACACTGGAGTGATGGACGCACACTGCGAAGGAAAGAATGAATGTCTAAATTGGATTCATTTATAAATTAGGTTTTGGTGGGCAACAACCTCAGATAATACAATGAACAATGTTTCTAGTCAAACAGAGTCCAAGTCAATCAGAAATTCTGTCAGGTCCAAAATTGCTCTTGATTAGGTGTTGACTGACTTACTAAAACAATACAGTACTGTAACATACTGTGGAAATAAGAATAAAGCACATGCCGTAGTTTATTATTTAGTATTTAGTGATGGGCTCCAGTATTCTCACAAATCTCACACATCAGTGAGTGTTGTATCCAGAAAAGAGGCTAAAATGTCACTTTCTCATTTGAATCTCGTGCTTCTCATATCAAGCTTTACCAAAGGCTTCATCTCACAAGATTTATCCTTCAAACTGGAATTTTTTTTAACGTTTGCAATTACCTAAAGAATATCATTTTCTTTTGGTATATTTATAGATTAACTTGTTTTTTTTACAAGCAAAAACTGCACAATGTCACTTCCTTTGAATACCAGGTCTTATTTGAAAAATAAATAATAATTAAACAATATAAGCAGAGCTGCGTGTCGGAGAGGAAAGTCAACACCTTAGATGATAATGAGTGGAGAGATGAAGTGGGGGAGCAGTGGGTGGAATGAATAAGAGAAAGGTGGGGGATGAGAGGTCAGAGGTGGGGGAGCTGAGCCCATCAATTGGGTGACAGGGTATGTGTGTGTGTGTGTGTGTGTGTTTGGGTTTGCACCTCCTGCATTAGCGTGTCCAGGTCAGCCTGTGTGCGCGTCACCGCCGTGACCTCCGCTCCGCAGCGTGCCAGAGCCAGAGCCGTGGCCCTGCCAATCCCTGAGACACAAAACATCCATAAACACAAAGACTTATTACTGAGTGGATCTGCGGCTGTGACACCAGACCTGACACACACACATTCCACACATCTCTCAAACTATGCCAAACTGTGAACAAAGCATTTTTTATTCCATTTTCTCACAGTCTGAACTAGCGAGACTCTCTCAGGGCACATTGGCATTTACATTCATCATCATTACTTCAGCTTCATTACTTAATGTTTGTTAACACATTTATAATAATAATAATAATAATAATAATAATAATAATAATAATAACTAGGGCTACGTCGTAGCACTAACGGTCCGGAGCACAGGCGATTTCAGGTCTGTTGCGGTCGGTGAAGAGAGAGTGATCGATGACCAAGCGCAGGTCTCTGCCTTGTGTGCGTTTTAAGCTCTGCAGCAAGGATAAACGCATTACTTCCTGTAGCCAGCAGGTGGCACTATGATTTTAAGTCATGGTGTCTTTGTAGATGTCATCAGGTCGCGACTCTTGTCTTACATGCCTAGTTTGGACTCAATTGGACCAAATATGTCCACGATACAGAAGCTCATGTTTAGATGGCGTGTAATCAAACTTTGACACCAGGCCACGGTCACACCGTGTAACGTTCAAGTTAAAAACTCAAATTTTACCCTGAATAACGCTCTAAAGTTATCTGTTAACATTAAATGTCAAACATCCATAAGTGTAATCCTGCGGAGCACATCATCCTTTGGCGCACATCATCACATCATCATGCAGCGCACATCATCGTCACATCACCCTGCGGCGCACGTCACCCTGCGGCGCACATCACCACGCACATCATACTGCGGCGCACATCACCCTGCGGCGCACATCGCCGTCAGGCGCACATCATCCTGCGGCGCACATCATCCTGAGGCGCACATCATCCTGAGGCGCACATCATCGTCCAGCGCACATCACCATGCGGCGCACATCATTCTGCGGCGCACATCGTCTGGCGCACATCATCCTGCGGCGTGCACATCACCGTGCGGCGCACATCATCCTCCTGTGCATATCATCCTGCTGCGCACATCATAGTCTCATCTTCTTGCGGAGCACATCACCCTGCGGCGCACATCATCACATCATCATGCGGCGGCGCACATCATCCTGCGGCGCACATCATCCTGCGGCCAATTTGCCACGCCCATTTCCAAATACTCCAGAACACGTAAATTTTCTCCACTTTCTAATTTACTGCAAAATTTTGCACTTTTTTGAGCATTCTATTTCCTGAATAATAATAATAATCCTTTCAATTTCAATAGGGCCTCACACCAAAATCGGTGTTCGGGCCCTAATAATAATCCAAATAGGTAACACTTTACTTGAAGGTACCGTCATAAGAGTGACATGACATTGTCATAAGAGTGACATGACACAGTCATAAAAATGTCATAAACATTATGTCAATGTCATTAAACGTTTATGACTGTTGTCATTAAGTGTCATAAGGATAAACTGACTGTTATGACATCATTATGACAATGTAATGAAGAACTTCTTTGACCTAAAGTAAAGTGGTAGCATTTTGATCTGTCATTAACATATCATGAAGGATAAACTGACTGTTATGACATCATTATGACAATGTTTTTATTATCATTATCATTAACATTGACAATTTTATTTTCTCAAACATATGAACTGGTTGTCACAACATCATACACGTTATAATGTGCTTAGAAACAGGACCTCTTCTGCCCAACACCCACCCACTCAGGAACTAAACAATACCATAATATTCATAACATGCATGCTCATGCATAATGACATTCAATAAAGAACAGACAGTAACTATTTATGAAAAATAAAAATAAAATGGAAGAAACATGTCTGTCATGACTGACTGTCAAAAGTGATTACTTTTGTGCCTTCTTTATGTCATGCACCAGTCGACCCAAAACGCCACCGTGATGTCGAATTGCCAGCCAGTAATACCACTCAATCATCTGTAGGTGTATTTTGAGTGATACTTTTGTTCTATTACCTCTCAGGCGCCATATTTGTTGTTTGTATGTCTGCCATGCCCGCTCTATGTGCTGGGTATGGGCTCCAGTTTGTGGGTCCACAAAATTCTGCTTATGGCAAACACTAAATTGTTTGTACCCATACTGGGCAAGGCGGTCCTTGTAAGCGCGCCACTCATCAGAGACAATGTTGGCATTCCTCCTGACATGCCTTCGGATTTGGCGCAAGAGGGTTGTCCCGCGGCGGTTCCTCACTAGTTTCAGGATGGGTGTCCTAGATTCCTCCTCCACTTCCAACATCCCAAAGACCCAGGTGTGAGAACGCCTCCAAGTGTTGCCGCAACGGCCACGATGATACTACAAACAAAAAAACATAATGTTCTTTGTTGTTTTGACTATGTGGTTATGTAACCCTCATGCTCCTTTAAGAAATACTAATGCAAAACATTGCAATTTGATCTGACATCAGATGTGACGGGACAATCAATATAGATATAATGTATGTGCTGATTAAGATCGTTGCATTGAATAGTGGTTGTTGTGATTATTTATTCCATTAGAACGGGCCTGAACTGAAGCTGTGGAAACCTACTTAATATGTGACACTTCCCCCTCCTGCGCCGCCACTCCCATCTCGGCGCGCCTTGATCTACCAAACTAGGGTCCATTGTATCGAAAGTATCGTCCCATGTGATTTCATTTAGGATGGTAATCTTTTGCACCAAAATGGAAAAGGAAAGTAGGATGGGGTGGGTTGTAAACAAACACACTATCTACTGTACCTTTCGTTTGTGAGCAAATTTGCTTTCATCAATCGCAACAAATCGATGGCGACCTCCAATCCTCATCCCTCTCTTCCTGAGGCGTTTGACGGCAGCCACGCAAACCTGTGAAAACAGAAGTAAAAAATCAATATACTACAACGTAATTGAAAAATCTTTTCCAAATATGTTAAATTGAAGTAGTACTTATGAATGGAGTTCTATGTGTATTATACGTAATTCTTTTTTTTTATGTATCAGCTATCAGCCACTGAATAAGTAAAATATAGTATTAATGCTGTACTGTAAGTATCAGCTATCAGCCACTGAATAAGTAAAATATAGTATTAATGCTGTACTGTAAGTCTTGTGGTCTCTGACTTGTTTGAATCAATATTGCATCATTCACCAACCTCTCTGAGTTTTTGGGTCATTCTGGACAATGTCCTTGAGCTTGCTGCTATACCATCACAGATCATGTCCAGTTGTTTTAACCGCAAACCTTGTGCAAACCTTAAGAAAAGTAAATTATATTGAAGACATACTGTGAACTAATACATAGGTAATTAAGTAATATACACATGGGGCTGAAACAGGGAGCACATCCCAAAATGTTCAATCTTTCTTGACATTCAAATTCAGCATGGTTGAAATTTGAAAATAAAGTTGGTTTAGTTGGAAATTAAGGTGCACTACGGACTCTTCTGGCCCGCAGCCTAATTGCTAAAGCAGATATTTAAGTTTTTAGTTACAGTATACTATTCCTCTCAGGAAGAGCAAAGCATTTAGAATATACTTGGTAGTTTGAAAATACATTTTCCCCTTCTTCCACCTTAGCAAATATCACTGCTCATTATTTAGCCTATGAAAATGACAGCTAGCCTAGGCCTATATCAAAACAAAAAACGGAAGGATTTTAAATACATTTCTAAAGTAATTACAGAACGATTACAGACCCTAAAGAAGGAAAAAATTATCACCAATTATAGCCTTGACTAGTCAGTAACGTTACTGATTATGATATTTTAATAGAGCCCATCTTACCTGCGAAATCCATCGCTGCATCTAGTTTTCTTCAGATGCATCTTGCCATTGCATCTTGCGCAGGTTATATTGCTTTTCAATAGTCCCCATTTACACATACATTTCACAGCTTTTCTTTTGTTTTCTGTAGTGTCGGGGCGCCGACTGTTTCTCAAAAGTCCTCGTAATAATCTTGTCATCGTGCTTTACTGCCTCGATGTCTCCTTTCTACCCACAGCACAGAATAGCGCTTAAAATTAGGCGGCAATCTTGAATTTACCGTAATTACACCAATACTGTCGCAAAAAAATAATATATATATCACTTGTTGAAGAAATTTTAGAAAGTGACACGATAACAAGCCATGCATCATTTGAATAATTTCCTCTTTTGCTTCTCTTATCTGGATGCATAGTTTGTTTTAAAGTTGTACATGAATGCGTTAAGTCTTCAGTGCACTGCACTGCAGGTATTGGTCTATTACCTGCTTTACGGTAACAGGCACTACTCAGCAGAAGTTCCGGACGGTTCCACAGGACGCTTGTTTAAGACGACAAGAGGGAAAAGAACTACTACGACTAAAGCGAAGTTCGAAAGAGAGGTAATTCAAACGAAGCATATTATAACTTATTTTTTTGTAAATACACGTTATATCTCTGGCAGCTGTCTTCCTTGGTCAGTATTTGGTAGTTCATTGCTCACTATGTTAACGTTAGCTAACATTAGCTAGGTAAGGACGGCCTGAATTTCTGCGTGGGGTGTAACTTATTGTGCACAATTTAATTGATTCCTGCAAATTAATAATGTTAAATAATGCGGGGATTCCCCACACATTTACAGCAGCGGTGCTTACTGCCGGAGTCTGGCCGCAACTGCTGTGTCCGACTGTCTGACTTTGACCCTGAACACATCTGTAGCTCTCTCTGTACCAACCGCTAACGTTAGAGAGAGAGAGAGAGAGAGAGAGAGAGAGAGAGAGAGAGAGAGAGAGAGAGAGAGAGAGAGAGAGAAAAGACAAACTAACATACGGTAATAAGTTTGAGGAAACAAACACAGAGGCTGGCTAAATAGTAAATCTATATCATGTGAGGCTGGAACCTGCGCAGAAAAACAAACAAACAGCAAAGACCGAAAAACGAATGAAAATAGCGCCACGTGATGTCAGCATAACAACCTTAACCTTAATCCTCAGACAGGTAATGTTAACTGTAACATTATAGTAAGAGCTTCAATTAAACAAAGGTGATAACGGTGCAATGAGTAAATGTTGCCCTGCTGCGTTTTATCAACTGATGTTACAAAACGTCTCTCATTCAGCAGTCCTGAAGAGAGAACTTCCAGTTAGCTAGAATGCAAACTTATTTTATAGCCTATTCTAGATTTTAAGAGAGGTTGTGAGATGTAAATGGCTTTTTCCCTCTTTTTTATGCTGGTCTAGATGGAAACTCGTGGCAAGAAGAGAGGTGAAGGGAGCAGCAAGACTAAAAGACCATCCAACCCTAACCTGTGTTCCTCTATGACTGGTGAGTTTAAAAACATTAGAAATCATTGAATAAATATATAGTTTTCCAATAATTTTGAAGCCTCGTACTGTATGAGGCATGCATGTATAAAAGTGGTATCACCTTGGCAGCTCATACACTTTTGTGTGTTCCATATAATAAACATTACATACATGATGTCCCAGTTTCTTCAATACTATGGATAACAATAGGCAACGTCTTGTAATGGTTTTAGGCTAGATAAATTGATTTTTACATGACTTAGGCCAAAAGACAGAGGGATTTGGAGTAATGCATCTCAAAATCTTGGGTTATCTTTAAATTCCTAGCTAGGAGATTTGACTAAATGTCATTCTGTTGGTAGTGCCACCTCAGGATGATCAATCTGTAGATGAGGTTGGCATGCAACCGAAGACCAAAAAGGCCACAGTTGGTTGTTCCCTGAAGGAATCACGTAAGTCTTGTGCATACTATGGAAGTTTGTGTAAGTGAAACAGTAATGCGTCTCTAAATTTATGGGGAAAATTTCATATTCAGCCTGAAGCCCAATTAGGAGTTTGACTAATTGTTGTTTCTGTGTCTGTTGGTAGTAAAAATTCAGGATTCTCTATCTGAAGATGAAGTTGGCATGCAGCCGAAGACCAAAAAGGCCAAACGTCGCAGTTCCCCCCAAAAATTATGTAAGTGAAAAGTTATTAAAGACAATACCTTCCCCTAGTCTAGACTAGCAGACTAGCATGGTGAAATGTTGTCTGTCTGTCTTTCACTGTCAGTGTATAGTCAAAGATAGAATAGGGAGAATTACCAGAATACCGCCATCTATTGATCAAGATAGGCAACAACAACATAAAAATAATTCCTGCTGTCGGTTGCCAGACTGTTGCTAGGTAAAACACACCATTGCTAAGGACGCTGCTCTGATCAGAAGACACAGAGGAGGAGAACTATGCAGAATATTTACCTTGTGTTTCGTTTTTACCTTCATTAAACAGCTTTGGATGACTTGTAACTTGTTACAGGGATAGTGGAGGCTCCTTCCACATTGTGGCTGAAAACCAAATTTGCGCTCAGAGTCACTGGTGTTACAGCTCTCGTCTCGGTGAAAAAAACAAACGTTTCGGGCCTTGGCCCTTCATTAAACATCAGACTTGTCTGATGAAGGGCCAAGGCCCAAAACGTCACATGTGAGTGACATTAAACTGTCACAGGAGCAGACTACTAGTGTGCGGTCTCCGTTTTTACTTTACCTGTTCCTTTCTTGGCGGTCCAGCACCTAGTTTTTGAGAGATTGTTGGGGATGTGGGTCCGTGTACGTTTAGTTAGTTTGATTTTTCCTTCAAACCGAACTGTCAGAAAACGAAAGTAATCCCGTGTATCATTCGTTCATTCTATTTTCAATTGGAAATCAAAAATGAAAAAGTGACAGCTTATTTTGTTTTTAAATCCAACACAAAAAACAAAAACATGTCTGGTTTTTCATATTTCAATTTTAGGCTCAGATCAAAAATACAAAATTGAAAAACAGGCAGCAGGACTGATTTTGATTTTAATATTTAATTGGTCGGGTTTACATGACCCGGAAGTTTGACGATATCAAAGAGACGCAGTCACAAAGATCATTCATAGTGGCAGTGAACATCCGAGGAGCTGGAGGGTAAAACATCAGTTCAGCGACAAGTAAAAAAAAACTCACTGTAGCCTATATTCGTGCAGGAGCGGAGACACAGCCGTTGCAGGGGAATGAACGCCGTTCATGCCTGGTGTACATCCCCGTGCCCCGTCGTGCAGGAGGAATATCTCCGTACACCGGGCATGAATGTCCGTTCATTCCCCTGCATGCGCAATGGCTGTGTCTCTGCTCCTGCACGAATATAGGCTACAGTGAGTTTTTTTTTAACAAGCAAATCATACTGTCTACTCTGTACAGTAATAAAGAGTGTATAGTGTCCGGTCTTGTCGCTGAACTGATGGTTTACCCTCCAGCTCCACGGATGGTCGCTGTCACTATTGATGTTTGGGACTGCATATCTTTGATATCGCCAAACTTCCGGGTCACGTAAACCCGACCAATTAAATATTAAAATCAAATTCAGTCCTGCTGCCTGTTTTTTCATTTCGTATTCTTGATCTGAAATATGAAAAACCAGACATTTTTTCGTTTTATGTGTTGGATTCAAAAACAAAAAACAAAATAAGCTGTCACTTTTTAGTTTTTTGATTTTTGATTTCCAATCGAAAATAGAATGAATGAATGATACACGGATTACGGATTCAATAGTTTTCGGACAGTTCGGTTTGAAGAAAAAATCAAACTAACGAAACATACACTGACCGATGTGCGTGTCTATCTCTCTTTTCACTACACAAATACAGACATTGTAACATGTGATAATCCATCAATCCACCTCATTGATTATTAAAAAGGCTTCGTTGAAAGCAAGCGACCAGGAGCAGGCTCAGGAAAACAGCGGAGAAGTGAGCCAAAATGGCGACAACAGAAAGTTATTGTCGAACCCAGTAAATCTTTTTCAAATAATGAATTCAGAGTAAATCTATTTTTTTAATGGAAAAGCAATAATTTTATTCTGCATCCCTCTAAATGCTCTGTAGGTATTTTTAAAATAATATGGCTTTTAATAAAGATTATCCATATTCAACCTATAACCTCTATTATTTAACCATGTTTAGGAAAGGCTTTCTAAACTTTTTCTGTTTATTTTAACATTTATTTTCTCTCAAATTATGCAGTGTCACCAACGGGAGCATCATTAATCACAAAATTGAAAGAGGAGAACAAATTGGCTAAGATGAAAATACAACGCCTGGAGGAGCGGGTGAAGCACCTGGAAGAGGCTAACATCGATCTCAAAAAGGACAAAGATTTTCTGCTTCGTAGATTTGACGAGAAGCCAGGTACAATTCCATTAACCCCCCACCACACACACACACTTCAAAGACCATAGCATACAGTAAATGTATACTACATATATACATATAATATATATGTATATATTATGTGTGTGTGTGTGTGTGTGTGTGTATACAGTATGTCATATACACCCACACACAAACAGTATATTATTTACTTTGCTTACTCTATAGTCTCTCGACATGTTAATTTCCACAGGTCCTTCTCACAAGAGTGCAAAGAAAGAAGTCATCTCTACCTCCTCTGAAACCCCCTCAGCCTCATCCTCTGATGAGTCATTCTTCTCAGAGGAAGAAGAGGTTAAGGTAAAGGAGAAGAAGAAGAAGAGGAAGACCAAGAAGCCAATGAAAACCTTAGAGCCACACAGTCGCTCAAGGAGTAAGTGGAGCTATTGGCTTAACAGGTTTTGCTCTTAAAGAGGAATCCCATTCATTTTTCACTCAAAGAATCTATGGGGGTAACACAACTGCAGGGGTGAAAAGTAATGAGTTACATTTACTCTAGTTACTGTAATAGAGTAGTTTTATGTGTACAATAACTTGAGTAAATATTGTTGGAAGAAATTTACTTAGTTACATTTTAAATAGCTTCAGCTACAAAGTAAAAAATTCGTTCAGCTCCATCTACACCAAAATACTCCTTGGGAGCAGACAGGAAATACACTAAAGAAGCAAGTGTGTGTGAGGGAGAGATTATTAAGCTATCTATTTTTATCTTTATTTTATTTTTTTATCCCTGTGGAACTGAAATTGGTATCGAGTATTGAACATTTTCCTGAATATCGAATGAATATTCGAATGGCTCTGGGCAACTGCAGTGTCAGGTCAGAATCGAAAAGATTGTGCCACGAGGAGCTAAAAAAAAAGAACTAAGTAACTTTTACTCTGAGTACATTTTAAATTAGCTACTTTTTACTTTTACTTGAGTAGATTTTTACACCAGTACTTTTACTTTTACTTGAGTAAAATTTCATCTAGGTGACTGTACTTTTACTTGAGTAGATTTTTTATGACTCTTTCCACCCCTGCACAACTGTAGCTGAAACCTGACCTAATTGTTCATCAACATTATCCTCTTGTTTGAGGTGTCTGTGTACCAAGTAGTAGTAAAAAAGAACAAGAACATTTGGCACTACATAAATCAAGTTACAGCTAAAGCTTACTTCATGGAGCATATAGCATAAAACTGAAACTTAAGGCCATTCTCTCCATTAGGTCAGCTTTAGCTGCCTGACCATAACTCAGTGTATGTTGCACCAAAGGTTGTCCTCGACTAAAGATTTTCATAGTCGAGTCTGATTTGTCAGATTTTGCCCTCAGTCGACTAATCGTTGATTCATGATGTTTATTGATTCATGATCTCATTTGCATTTCTTTCTGCTACAGAAAAAAAGAGTTTAAACACCCGAATAAACAAATACTTCAGTCTCATTATAATATAAGAAAACATAAATTCTGTGTAAAATCAGATGTTCAGCACTGCAGCAGGGAGCACCCCTATATATTCAGAATCCTTTTTTTTTCCACAACCACATTTTGCGACTATTTGACGAGGTTCAGTCGAATCAGACTTCTCCGAATCGAATCGTTGAATAGTTGACTATTTGAATAGTATTCAAATTAATAAATATGAATAAATAATAGTATTCAAATAAATTTTCTTCTTTTTCCTATGGACCACATGTGATGAGCTTGAACAATGGGGCTTAGGTCTAACACCAAACTTCTCCTTTAAGGAAATCAATCATAACTAATTCAAATTTTGTCATCTTCTCTTCCAAGTGACAACCATCGATGGCGTGGTGCGGCGCTACATGAGGGCTCTCAAGAGCTTCAAAAAAACTGGATCCATGAAGCGAGCCTTTGAGCATTTGGGGGTGGACCGGAACACCATAGCAAGGACCGCCCCAATCGCTGAGGTCCACATCATTTTCCCAGACATATTTGAGGGTTTGAGTAAAGATAGCCATGATAAAATCTCCACCTTCACAGAGAGGTGCAGGGAAGCCATAACAGCAGAAATGGCGAGCACACTGACGCACAAAAAAAATGCAGGTGAACTACTGCCGATCACTTACAAAATGACCTAATCATTGACCTCACAACAATGGTCAGGCACACCTGGATTAATCAGTTGGTCCAATAATGTAAGACATGAAATAAACGAGCTGGCTTATTTCAGGAAGTCTTGGAGCTGTGCATAAAGCCAATTAGTCAATAGTTTTTATTGTTGTTCATATTTTGTTAAGAAACTTTTTCCAGTATTTGTGTTTGCTTGTTTTGTAGCAATGTTGCAGTTATTACAGGCCCAGAAGTCACAATGTATGCCAGCAATAGCTGGTTAAGTTTGATTTGAGTCATTAGACCTCTAGATTTTGAGTTAAGTTTGATATTGTTGATAGCTACTGGTCAGGAGCAGCAAAGCATTCTGTAAGGGTGATCAAAAGCAGCTTTTACCCATTAGTTCGAGTAAAAATGGTAAGGGAAATACATGCAACATGTTCATGGTCAGTAATCATGACATGAGTGTTGAGCAGAAGAGGTTTCTAAGCACATTGTAACGTGTATAGTATAATGTTGTGACCTTGTGTCGTGATAATGATGATGACAGCCAGTTCATATGTTCATGAGAAAATAAAATTGTCAATGATGTTATAATAAAAACATTGTTATAATGATGTCATAACAGTCAGTTTATCCTTCATGATATGTTAATGACAGATCAAAATGCTACCACTTTACTTTAGGTCAAAGAATTTTGTCATTACATTGTCATAATGATGTCATGACAGTCAGTTTATCCTTCATGATATGTTAATGACAGATCAAAATGCTACCACTTTACTTTAGGTCAAAGAATTTTGTCATTACATTGTCATAATGATGTCATGACAGTCAGTTTTTGGTATTCTGTCAAACATCAATGACCAAGTGCTAGAATTGGTCTTTAACCTTGCACAGCTAATTATAATAATCATTGTCAACTTGCCATAAACACAAAAATAGATGCATATTTCGTTAATGTCAGGTTGTCGTGACAGAGACATTTTCTAGTAATGTCACTTTGAATAATGTCACGTTGTCATAATAAGGACATCGCAAACAAATTTAATGTCAAGTTGTCATGACAAAGACAAATTCTGGTTATGTCACCTTGATTTATGTCAAGTTGTCATAATGAAGACAACCAAAATAATGTCAACTTGTCATTACCAAATCGAATGACACTTAATGACAACAGTCATAAACGTTTAATGACATTGACATAATGTTTATGACATTTTTATGACTGTGTCATGTCACTCTTATGACAATGTCATGTCACTCTTATGACGGTACCTTCAAGTAAAGTGTTACCTAAAAAGAATATATAATAAAAATAATACTTACTAAGCAAATTTTTTATAAATATAATGTGTTTAAAGTTGATTCCTTGTGGTACTCTGCAGGTAACCTCATAGTGTTTAGAGGAGCATTAAAATAACCTCTATTGCAAAAGTATGAGGTGAACCAGTTAAACAATGCCAGACAGCATGCTCACTCAGTCAATGGGAAATTGTTTGATGGTCCACAGTGTCAGCAGCACTCGAGTAGCACTAGCACTGAAGGCTTGTTTCTATCCAGACTTGTTCCATTATAGTTTATTACTTTTAGCAGGACTGTCTCTTAGCTGTGACTTGTCCTAAAAACTGATTGAAACATTTCTAATTTACTGTTTAAAACGGTACTCCGTAAAAATCAGTGGGGAAGTACATCAATCTGTAGGGAGTGATTTGCTATGTCCTGATACCACTCTCCTGAGAGTTTCATCATTACCAGGCTAAAATGTTCCAACTTGACATCATTGTTGAAACAGGGTATGCATAAAAGTACAGTGTCCTCATTCTGTTGGCAGATACCAGTTGTAATGTTGATTATTTTATCTGTGAAATAGCAAGCAAATTCTTCACATTTTGTACTATTAGTATTTATCAGGTTTGACAAGTATTGTTGCTGTGATGTTGGAATTCCTTTTTTTTTATTCCATGGTAGGTTTTTTTCCCCAAGTTATTTTGTTGGCTTTGATAGGAGCAACTGCATCAAGCTCTGTTTTCCTTTTCTGGTGGAAATTACTAACTAAGTCTTCACAGGATGACAGTATTTTTGTAGGTTGTAATTTGTGACCTGACAGATGTGGCTACTTCAGGGGTAATATGGCTTTTTCGGACGACATGCTCTGTGGTAGAGAGGGTTCAGAACTGAAGCACTGGTCATTTGTTCAAAGGGGCAGAGAGAGAAACTGGCCTCCAAACTAAACACATTAGAATCCAGCCCAAGCCAAGTAGCAAGAATTCTAGGGATAATTTCGAGGCGCAAGTGCAAACAGCATTTTATCATTTGAAGAACATTTCCAAAGTGAGGCCATTTCTCTCTCTGAGCAACACAGAGAGACAAATTCATGCGTAAAAAACCAGCAGGCTAGACTTTTGCAATGCTCTCCTTTCTGGTCTCCCCAAAAAAAACGCAACAAATCAGCTACAGGTAATTCAATATTCTGCTGCACAAATGCTAACTAAGACCAGAGAGAGAGCACACATTACACCTATATTAAAGTCCCTATACACTGGCTGCCTGTTTATTATCGTATGGATTTTGTATATTAGTTTATAAAGCACTACATGGCCTTGCACCTGTCGCTTTTGGTTTATGAACCAGTGAGGCCCCTCATGTCCTCTGGTGCTTCTCTTTTAGCTGTTAAGCAAAGCAGAACAAAAACATTTGGTGATGCTTTTCAAGCATATATATATAAAAATCTATTTGTTTAGCCTGGCATCAAGTAGTGTTTTATAGTTTGTATGCCTTTTTTAGAATTTACACACTCATTTTATTAATCATGACATAAGTATATATATATATATATACTTGCCTGAAGAGAGTTAACTTTACCCCAAGAACATTTTAACTTAAAAGCATCCACTTTAGCTACATGTTTCCATCAATGACCCTCAGGTTTGGCCTTTTTCCATCAATGTGTCTGAGTCGGGTCAGGTTCTCCAGAATCTACTCCCAATTAATTCTCAGACTCTAACATTTACCATTGCTGCCGTCTGATACTATTGCATAGGAAAATGAAGATAAGTAAATAGAAGAGTTTTATGAATGAACACTGATCAGAATATTTACATGGCATTTTGAGAGGATTGTGTGGAACAGCCACAGCAATGCTGTAGTTCTCCCAGCAGCCTGCAGGTGTCAGTGCACTCTCTGAAAGTCTCTTGCATGGGTGTTTGTGTGAGTTCTTGTTTTATGTATTTTACCTTTTCCAGCTCCGGTGACCAGAGCTCGTTTACCCGCAAACCCAATCTCCATGATCGTTCCTGTGCGCAGAGATCCGTGGCAGACGGACCTGGAACAGACACAGTTAAAGGCTGCACAGACGCGAGCAGTCATGTGACTCCTGCAAGTCTGTCTTCAGCGTTGATCGAGCTAAACTTAGCTCATCTCTCCTAAATCCTAAAAAACATGACCATGCATCCAAAAGCAGTTTCCTATGGTCTGTTAGAGGTAGTGAGAGACTCACAGGCAGCAGCGGCAGCAGCGGCAGCAGCAGTAAACGTGGCTCAGCTCCGGGCTGCAGGAAGCTCAACAAGAAACCTCCACACTGTTAATGTTTGTCTTCCAGGTCAGACCTGCACAGTCACTGTGATTTGTGAACACTGTGGACCACCTGTTAACCATATCCAAATAACAACTGAGCATATTGTGATATCTCCATACACTGTATATGGGTTCATATCTGTTAATAAAATAAATTCAACGAAATAAATATAAATATACTCTACATAATGTTTTTAATATCATGATTCACATTCAGTCACTTTTTCATCATTATGGTGTTTGAACATTAATATAATAATTAGAGCTGTGAAAAATAACGCGTTAACGCGTTATGATTAAATTACAGGATTAATTCGTTAATTTTTTTAACGTATTTAACGCATGCGCAGAAGGACCTTCCAATTTACCCACATTTCCGCCCACTCTGCACTAGTCTCCGCTCTAATGCAGTCAGACGGCAGCTGCTATTCAAACAAACAAACACACATCACCTTCTGGGAAGATCGTGCTCCAAAAAAACTAAGATGGAACATTCAATAAAACCAAGGTGATATTCACACTCTGCGGGAAGACTTTATTGTTTCACCGGAGCAAAGCCGCTTAAAGTTCCACCTCAACGCGGAGCATGTGTTGGTTGGCGAGGGGCGTTCAAGGGGAATCCGCCAAACCAGCTTCACTCACAGGACACATTGTGCAAAAGAAGCGCTCAGCTTTACTGTCAGAGAATGTGAAGAAGTTAGTTTGCCTCACCAACTGGCTAAAGAGAGACTAGCTAAGAGGGCCTTTAGAGGCATTAGATTGTGCCATGGTGTGGTGATTGGTTGTTTGACAAAAAATAGAAAAATGTTCAACCATACTATAAAAACAATGGCTAAGAAGCCCAAATAATTTCTGTTTGATTTAAAAAGAAAAGAAAAAAGTTTTATTAGCCCATACAATGGCTAAGAAGCCCAAATTCTGTTTAGGATGAATGTTCCATATGGAATAGCAAAGAAAACTGCAAAAGAACTGCTGAGTTGCAGCACCATTGTTTTGTTTATTTATGAATAAAAAAAGGAAAACATGTTAAATGTATATATCTGTCTGTTGTCATAAATCTTTTTTGTTCTCACAAAATATACCGAGAAAATTGGTAATGTGATTAATCCTGATTAATCCATAGAAACCTGTAATTAATTTGATTAAAATATTTAATCATTTCACAGCCCTAATAATAATCAATCATCATTAACTAATATAATGTGGATACAATGGGGATCACAATCCTTGCTACAATGTTATCCCTGTAAAAGCTCAACTAAAAATACTATATTTGAAATAAATGTTTTACCAATAAACTTGAGATTTGGTGGATTTTGACTAATTATATTATGCTCATTCAAACCTACACATTGAGTGGTTTCCATTGAAATTCTCTTAAATTCGCATCTGTAATCAGCTGCTGTGATAAGTGAATATTGTTAATAATATTGTTATATTACTGAGCACACACACTTTCTACATTCAGGATGATACCCATTGACATAATGTATTCTCTTTACACACACAGATATGAATGTACTCACACCCACTTTGTTACATAGTAGTGGAAAGTCCCACAGCAATAAATCATGGTTAACCTCCACCAGCTTTATTTAATCAAACACACATCCCAGTGAGCTCCATTGTTATTTATAAGAGACACTTCCCAGTGAGAGGTCTCTATTAAACTTTTCATTCAAATTGTACAAGTTTGCAATGGCCACATTACTGCCAAGGCAGTCTTCCCGCTCTGATCCAATATACACAGACATTGCGGCAGTTCTACAAGCAACCAGTCAAACGCTTGAGAATATAGAAAGATTTTATTCTTGAAACAAAATAATAAATCAGCTGTAAACAGTTAAACCACCTCTGTCCTTCAGGCTCACTCACTGACCTGCAGTGACACACAAGCTCTGCATTTTGGATTTTTGTCTTGTGCGCAAAAAGGAGGACAGCTGTTTAAAACAAATACTTTTTACAAGCACAATACTGTGGCTGGATTGTGTAACATGTGTGGGGGCTGCCAAAAGAACCAGTTTATTGAGTCAAGGCCACAAACGTGTATTCCAAAGAAAGTCTAGCTCTGATATAATGGTCCCAGAGATTTTCCTTTTCCCATTTATAAAACTAAAGCATGGCTGTGGCAGTAAAGGCCTTTCCTCAGGTAGGTCAGCAGCAGGGTTTCAATGTAGCATTAGCTCATCAGATACCTAATCATTGACCAGGAAACCTCATGCTAGGACTAAACAGTCAATTATTAGCGATCACTCTTGAGGGACCCTTCATAGCAATCGTTGAGATGTTCTTTGGATCCACCCATTTAAGTCACATGGTTCAGTAGCTATCCCTTCCTGCTCTTGACCATGTCTCAAAGAGGTGACCACAGAGCTACATTACAACCTTCGAAAAAATAAAAGAATATACAAGAGCCCACAAAAACATGAACTAATTTAGACATTTAGCTACAGTCAGTAACTTATTGGAAGCGATACAGTCAAAGTAGTGCAAAACCATAGATAGGGACCAGTAGGAAATAGGCTGAAACAGGGAGAGGGTGTTAGGCTGAGAACATGAAGGACAGGACAGTAACAGACTGAAATAAATGTGCACACACAGCAGCCCAAACAGCACAGTCTAAATTCTGATCATATCAAACTGCAGTTCATATTTGAAAGAAAGAGAAATAAAAACTTAAATACAGGCTCAGGCCCATTTAAAGTACCTCAATAATTTTTCACTACAGGAAACCATAGTGATGGTATGTTGACTTTGGGCGGTCACGTCACATCAGAAGTAACAGAACAAGGAGATGAAATGAACTTGAAAACACCAACTGATTTGTTGCCGAGTATGTCATAATAACACTGTAGCCTCCTTCACATACAAGGGCTTCTACCTGATTGTATCATAGATATTTACAACCTAAGAACCATCACACTTCAGAGCAGTAGACAAGCTGGCAATCATGCAGTGACTTCTTTTATGGTCATCTAGAACCACCGGGCAGCATATGAGTTTTTACTTGGCTCTGCTCAGTAACCTGGCCCAGCGTGCTCCTCTACTGTTAAAGTTAAACCACAGTAGATCAGCATATTCTTTCCCACTTCCTGCCTTTATCATTGAAGCAGTGACGGAAGCAAAGAAGATAAGCCTTCTTAGAGGGCTAGTATCACATTCTTTTAATTAGCAATTTATCAGTCACACAATACTGTTGGACTAGCTCAGTAAACTGTTGAGCTTAAAGGATAGGTTTCAGACTTTTGATTTTCTCCTAAAACAACCCTCAAATGACTATGAGACCCAAAAACAGATTGCAGTCAGATCTTTGTGGTTTGAAATTCCATCTTTTTGTGTACACAGTGTGATTTGGACCGAGCTGTGGCAGAGCGTTCCTTAACGTTGTCCCATGTAAGGCTGCTGTCATGCAAAAAATCCTGAAGAACTGCCAGAACAAAAATTCCCACTTGATTTGTTGAAGCTGGCCCACAGAGTCCTGGTATTAACTTGCTCTATGAATGTATTGCACCACAGTGACCCATAACTAAATAGATGATATAGATATACCCGAGAGTGCACGTCTATGGTTAGGAAGAGAGGAAGGGTTTAGTCTTTTCCAATCAATGCCTTTGTCACTGAGCCAGAGAACATAACTTGGATCGTTCCGCTGTGGTTTCACTTAACCTGTCAATTAGCAGGATTTACTGTGACAGGCTAGGGTTACAGGAGTCTCCAGGGTTAGGCTTAGCTACATAAGATGACTGGCCAACTGAAAGCTTGGCTGGGTATGAAAATCTATTAGTATAAAAAAACTGCTTCATTGAACATAATTCAAACATCCAAGACACATAACATCAGAAGAGAAGTTCAGAGGGGGAGCTTTGTTAAACTTGGATTAAATTCAGCCGCTTTCATTTCCTCTTCTATTCTGGGTCAATTTAGAAACCATGTTGCAGAGTTGGTTCCTGACTGCAATGGCAAAGTGAACATTGTCTTATGCTTCATTGATACCTTGTCAACAGGAATGGGAAAATGTACCATTATTAAACACACATCACATGACTTGGAGGAAACACTTGCTAAATAAAATGAAGTAATTTAACAACATGTATCAAATAAAAAATGTTCTACACAGTGGCATGAACTTATAAATTGGCTAAATTAACAAGTGCACTGTTACATTAATAGTCAACTTTCAAAACTTCATTTACAAATGTAGCTCCAGACACTAATGGCTTCATCCACTCTCATGCTCTGTTAGCCAGAAAAGGTTCTTCTTTGGTTCCACCTGTTAAGATTCAGCTCTGCCGATTTAAAAGCTTCTCACAATAGCACTGGGCTTTCATGAAGCATGAAGTGAGGCTGCTTTGGGTGAAGGCATCCACTTCATGATACGTGAGGTACTCCCAGCTACACATGGCTTCACCCAAACATGGCAGAGTGAGGCAAAGCTCCAGCAAGTGTCAGTGCTGCACTATTAAAACACTGTGGCGTTCAGTTTTTGTGGCGAGGTTTGATCTTTGGACACCAGTCAGTAAATGGGTACAGATGGCAGTGGACTGTCTTAAACCTGCAGGATTAAAAGAGACCAGAGTCAGTGAAAGGGACACATTTCAAGTGTTCAGTGTTTCCCACAGTAGACGCTTTGGTAAAATCATGCATATAGAGCAGGGGTGTCCAAACTTTATATCCCTAGGGCCACATACAGAAAAAAATTCGAAGGTCTGGGCCACTCACGCCGCCACGCCCCCCTGCCATGGAGCGGACTGTTGACAGTGCGCCTCAATCGCGTCACTTATGGCGGGGGGCGTGGACAGCGTTCTGAGGGACAGCTGGCAGGTCAGGGGTGAGTTGGGTGCCACCTAGTGTCAAAACTGAGAAGTACAATACAGTGGGCCATAGTCCATTACACGCTTTTATCCAAAGCGATGTACAATCAGTGCATATTCAAGGGTAGGGGAGAGCGGGGTAATGTGAGACATCGGGTAATGTGAGACACCCCCTGTATCAAGGCAACGGAACACATTTGTGTTCATGTGAACAGGTCTAGTGGCAGAAACTTGGACTATGGGCAGAAAAGGTCTCTGGTTCGTCTCTGGTTCGACTCCACGTAGAGACAACAAAAGACGAACCTAGATTGATCTGCCCAAAAACCCAAGAGTCTGTCTAGACCCTGTCTAGTGCCCCTGAGCAAGGCACCTTACTACCCCAACATCTGCTTCCCGGGCGCCGTACATGGTCGCTCACTGCTCTGTGTGTCCTGCACCAGATGGGTCAAAAGCTGAAGTTAAATTTCCCTACCTGCATGAGCGTGCCTGTGAATGTCTGTGCATGTGTTTGGGACTAATAAATGCATCTTAATCTTAATTATGTTTTCAAGCCCCTCCCATTCCACCCTTGCCATGAAGGAGAAGTTGGTGCTGATGCTGTGGTTAGAATGTCTTTTCACAAACATTTTCTGGCTTTGAACATAATCAACTTTTGTGTCAAAACAAATTGATGCTGGTAGAAAAACTTACATCATACATGTTGATGAAATTCCAACATATAAAACCATGTGATTGATGCTAGCTGAAGATTAGCCTGAATTGCTAAGAGATGTTGTTTTTTCTAAAATGTTGGCTGTGGGGTAAAGTGGGACATGTAGCACACGTTACGTTTAGTCTTAAACCTATTTTAGTGTAATATAACATTATATATGTTGTATTTTGAATGCCATAAACATTGTAAAAAAGCCATCATGCAAAGGAACTACACCAGGAAGACAACCTGGGGCCAAACACCCCTCACAGAGATGGAGAGTGCAGCCGCTGAGGTCATGCAAGGAAAGAAGTCCTTAAGAAAAGCTGGACGGGATAGAAATATTGAAAAGACAACCCTCAAAAGATTCATAAAGAAAAAATTGAAAGGGGAAGTAAAACCAGTAGCCTGGGGTGCAGTAGCTGAGGCAAAGAGAATATCCACAGATGAGATGGAGGAGGAGCTTGCCAAACACTTGAAATAACTAGCTGACCAGTTCCATGGCCTTGCTCCAGTTAAGTGTCGTGAACTGGCATTTGAATACGCAGAGAAAAACAATATCCTTGTCCCTGGCAGTTGGACAGAGAAACTATGTGCAGGTAAGCTAGGGTGTGCAAGAGATCACATGAATCATAATAATCATAAATGTGCTTAATTGACTTATCACAACATGTATTGTTATGGTAGTTTTAAAGTGGAAAAAGTAAGTGGATCCCTTTAACCCCTAGATTTCTCTGGCCTGTCCCCTAAGCTGGGGTAAAGTGAGATACAAGACCAATTTTTTTAAAAACAATCATATTTTCACTGCCCTTTGTCCTGAAGACATTCTGATCATTTCCATTGCTAGGAAACATCCTGAATTAATGGGAAAAGTGTACATTTTACTGATGTATAATTTTAGCTCGCCTAGAGGGGAGCAAATGTAAAAAATGTCTCACATTACCCAGCTCTCTCCTACTCGAGGGTGCAAACCCAGAACAACAAGAATCAAAAGTACAATATCTTTAAAAATTTAGCAAAACGACATAGTGCTATAAGTAAGTGCCATTTAAGTGCTACTAAATTGTTAGCTTAAAAAAAAATGATTGTCCGTAGTTTGGACACCCCTGATATAGAGCAATGCACTGTTCTACAAGCAAGCAACAACACTAAGTAGAGATCTTTTGTGTTACTATAATTGTATAAAAATGTTGGATCCTTCTCTGTGTCAGTGTAATTATGTTATTAAGTTGAAGCAGAAAATGCTCACAGCAAAATGCTAAGGTTTAAGACCAAAGTATGAGTTTTACTGACATTGAAGTAAAATACATGTCCGATGTAGTCTGCCTCAAATAAGAACCAATTTAGCATCACATTACCATTCAAATAATATTTGGTGACATATGGTATTGATAAGTCAGCTTCAGAGGTTGGCCACTTGACTTTGTTTACCTTGTGGGATCTTCAGCCAGTGAAAACCCTCCAACAATACTGACCACATTTCTTCTGTTCTCAAAACCTCCGTAGCTGAGAGTCACCTGGAGCAAGAAGCAAAAACACAACCAAAACATTTTTGAATGCCGATACAATCCTGGCATATTCATGTGAAAGTGCCCAAAGTAGAATGGAAATTCATTGAAACCAACTTAAATCTAGCTCATGGGGGTTAATTTGGTGAATACTTTCCTCCCTCCACACTCCCCCACCGACCTGCGCTAACTTTACACATCAACAATCAGAATTCAGCATAATATTATATAGATCAGTTCTACGTGCGAGTGACTAGAGAACAGGAGGAGTTAATATTTCTGCAGATTTCCAATACAGACTTTTTCAGTGAATTATGAGAGAAAAAAATAAAATAATAGTTCAGTGGTCTATTAGAGGTATACATTTGAAATAATTGCGATATTGATTTGAAGTCATATCACCCAGCCCTAGCAAATTGCAGATATTCTGTCTCTCAATGGGCTCCTTTTAGGATATTAGGTTCTCAAATGGCAACATTTTTTTTAATCTCAAGTTTTAATGAACATGAATTATAAACAACAAAACATAGCCATACACGCACGCACTACTCACTTGCTCCAGGACAGAGTCAGTGGGCAGCTTCTGCAAGTTCTCCAGGTGAGAATGGAAGAGGTGTGTGTGTGTGAGGGAGACCTCCAGCAGCGCCTCAATGATGTAGCCGATGGTGCAGTCATCTGGGAGTCGGATCTTCTCTGCTGTGCTGATGAAATTCCCTAAACTGAAACCACAAGACATTTTTGCCAACAAGCCTGAACAACAGAGCAAAGTCAATGTCTATCTATGGGTCGAGTTATGTTTTGATAAAATAAATTAGCTTGTACAATGTGTTGTCCAACCACATAAGAACATGAAATGACAAACAGAATGATCGCTACAACACCCCCTGGATTATATGTCAGGGGAATAGAAATCTATCAGAGATGTCAAAAGTAGTGGTGGATATGCCTAATATCCACAGAAATTTACAAAATGCAGGTAAGTGAGTTAAAAGAGCAGACTCCCCGACCTACCTGGCCCAGGGGCTCATTTTCAGTGCCAGACCTCTGCTGATACAGAAACCTGCTCCACCTGTGGCGAACCAGAACTTAACCGACACCTGAAATGAGACAGAAACAGTCAGATGAGCAAGTTAACCATGTTTCTGCAGGAGCACAGATCTAGAAAGATAACTCCAGTCTCCAGTGGGTTAACTTGAAAAGATAGTGGAGTCAGAAACTCCTAATAGGTTGTAAGTTGACTGACTGATCCGTCGCTCTTGACTCTCTCTGAAGCCTCTATAGGGTGATCCAGACTGGGCCGGCCCAGGTAGACATCCTGGCTGTGGTGGTAGGAGGAGAGCATCCGCAACAAGCTGGGCAGAATCACATAGTTATCATCATCCACATGGCAGAACCACCTACAAAAAAAAACATGTGCGCACAAACACACAACAGCATACATTAGTTTGTGCACTACATAGTCACATGTTTTTAGTTTGGGAGCAAAGAGCAAACAAACCAAAGCTAAAAAATAAACTAGAATTACTGCCTCATGCCTGTATCCATGTGTCTCATTTCAGATACTTCTATTATTACACAAACATTGTTCAGAATTTCACACAAACGTGTGGCACTGTTAGGTTGTTGTACTTTCGCCTTGTGTCCAGTTCACATTAAAGCAACATGAGGTTACAGTCTAGAGTCTGTGCTGCTCTTCATCATGCAAAGCCTCCGTCTGCTGGTCTCTTCCTCCATTGTTGTGGTTCTGACCAACCAGTCGGTCTGCTGCTTCACGTTTACTGCAGACCTTTGTAGCATTTAAGGTCATCCAAAATCTGTGAAACTGGTGCTGTTCTAAATCTTGTGACCCTTTAAAAGCATGCAGCTGTTCATTGTGTTAGTGGGCTTATAATCAGCTCCAAGAATATCACTACACAACTGTAACTGTTCATTGTGTCCCTGCTGTTTATTGGGATCAGGGACAGACCACGATTCACTCACTTTTTCTGAGACTCAATGAATTTGTCGTACTCCACAGACATCTTGCAGCACAAAGCCTGGCGGGTGTGAGCTGCTGAGCAGTTTGTGTTGATGATGTTGGCTCCTGTGAAAGACACAGCAGAGGACAAACAGTTCAGCTGCAGGCTGCTGTGTACAGGACATTACTGTGAAGTGTTTATGATGGTTGCAGATCATTCATATAATTATCATTGATTTGTTCGTACTGCTGTGACAAACTTCCTCTAGTTTTTCTATGCTGGTGACCAATGAGCAGAGATTGAGAGCATCTCTCTGTAAGCCAATTGGCTATGGGCTATATAGGCATTCTAAACCAGTCATAATTTGAAAATCTTTTTGCACATCTTTTGTTTTTGTAGATACACACAGCATGCACAATTACTCTAATCGAAATAGCCCATTTGGCAAAATGTTAAACCAAGCGTAAAAAATAAATTAAGATAATCTTTATTTACACCTAAATTATCAGAATACCATTTTTCACAGTTGCAACAAAGGGTTATTCATGTTTGTTGTGATTTGACTTTGTAACCACATGATATGGCCACACAAAAGGAATGAGGACATATTGTAAATGTCTTTGACCTATTACAACTATTGGCATCTTACCTGTTCTCATCCGCAGCTCGTTGTCCTCACCATCAGTGAACATGAAGGTCTGAAACAGACATAGACACAGTGTTAAAAGTACACATATAAACACTCACTTTTGAGGGCACAATCCAGTGCTCCGTCGTTTTCTCTTGACCATGGGTATTTGTCCATAAGGTCATGGAGGGGTCATAGAGGTCGCTAAGGTCATGCCTTAGCGAATATTCAATTAATTGTTCAATAACGTTATGAATATTCGAACATGAAAACTCCTGTAAAGTCCCATCCCTAGTGAAGATACCTTCTCCATACACCAGATGAACTACTGCAGTGGAAGAGCTACACCGACATCTTCAACACAAATTACTATGAGCAGGTTTACATTTTATTGCGAGTTGTTAACACAGGGGGGAGTATTTACTGACCTGAGAGCAGTACTATAAGGCAGTGTCAGTATGTGAGAAAAAATGGTTGGTTAAAGCTGACAGCTAATACAGAACTGACTCACTGTGTAGCCATTTCGCAACAGACCTGGAATCCGAGCCAGTACGAGATAAGTTGTTGATACTGGGCACACAAACTGAACAGGAAATACTTCAGGCATGCAAACAGGCTATATGAGTCAACCTGAATATTAAAGTTAATGTGTTTGTTAATTTATGTAAAACTTGTAGGCACACAATTATTTTGATAGAATGCCTATGACTATGTGACATAACAATGTGTGTGCTAGGTTCATACAAGTCTCCCTGTGAACGGTGGCGCTGGGAAGCTTGCTGGCGTAATGACTGCTTGTGCTGTGTTAAGTCAATAGTAGGTGAACACAGATAGTTCAAGGGAACATAGTACATTTGCAGCATGCACATGTGTCACATGACTGACTGAAGACCGTGAACCATCTTGTTTGTGGAGCAGCATTCTGTAAGGCACTGAGTGTGTAGCACATGATGTGCTACACATCATCACCAGGACTTTTACTGATGATGGTTTGCAGTTGATCAATACAACAAATCACTCACAGTTCTGACATCTGATCATTGAACAGATTGTGGGGATTCAATTGCAAGTAATACATTTTGATGGATTATTGTTAGAATATGATACTGGTATCAAACTCATGTTAAGCTAGCCATGTCCTCCTTGGTTAGTGTTCGACCTTAGGTTATGTCATGGTCAGGCCTCAGACAGCTAACTATTTAGGGAGAAATATAGGATCAGACTTGGCTGAGGTTATTGATTGTAGAAGATGACCATTTTGGGTCAGGAAAGAAACTGATGAGGAAACAAACATTGCCATAGCACTGTCATAAGAATCAACCCAAAGCCAGTAACGTCACCATTAGCAGCTAACCCTACTTCCATCTCACATGATCCCGAAATCCTCCTTACTGCTCAAATGGCATGCATAGCTCCTACGTCTTTAAGCAAGTCACTTTACATTACATTTCACACTAAATGAATGTTATGTAATACATATACTGAAGCTGTGAGGATATATACCAAGGCAGTTTTGGTAAAAACTTTGGTGAACGACTCTGACCCTGGAACAGAGGTAAACCCTCAGCTGGCAGCATTTCCATCAAAACCCATTTTCTTTGGACACAACTAAAACATTACATAAACCATCACTCCCCATGTTGAGCTGAAATGCTACACAAACACTCACAGCAGCTGGCTTGTGTCAGTGAGGCTACATCCACATTACAACATCTTAGTTTTAAAACACATAATTTCTAGGTTTAACCCTGTCTCCTACACTAATCCAGAGTTTTCAAGCTCCTAATAAGGAGAAGTTTTGAATCAGTGCTGGCCTTGATTTAAATTGGAACAATCTTAGAGATTTTTGGAAACAATGTAACAGTCTCCATCTGGAACTTCTGTGACTCTTTGGCATCTCAGCCACAAATTCCATCTCTGTTCTATCAACGCTGAATCATAGTTCAGTCAGCATGAAAGGTTACTACCACATGATTGTAAACAGCAGCTGGAGCAGACAATATTGTGTTTGATAAATGACTTGATTCACTAATAGATCCATTGTGAACACCAGTAATTGAATCAGTGTGTGTAACTGTTGCATGTTTAAAGGGCTAGAGCCTTTGGGGTAGTCCGGCCTTATAAAGAGCACAGTGCTGTTAAAGCTACATCACAAGTAAAAATGACAGCAGCTCTACTCACGTGTTCTTTAGCTTGGGAAACCCAGGTGTGAATTAGCAGCTCCAGTCTGGACTTGTGGTATTTCTTGGTAGTCTTCACAGCAATAAAAATGTCCTTCAACTCTAATGGATCATGGGATGTAGATCCTAAAGGTCCACCAGCTTTTCGAGCAGGAAAATCCCCTCTTTCAAGGCTTTTTGGGGAGTCCACCCGTCTCTTATCACCCCCGGTAACTTCCATCTCCATGGTTTCCCCCTGGCCCAATGAGCTTCCATTTAGCCCTGTGGCTGTGTCAGTTCCCCCAGCAGGGACAGACACTGCTGGTACCCTGGTGTGGTGTGATGAGCCTGCATGTGTGGGTCTGATTTGAGGTCGGGGCTGAGGCAGGTCCACCTGGCGAGCTGGGGGCTGGAAGGCCGGGATTAACAGAAGCAAGAGTCCACAGAATGCCAGGGAGAACAGGAAGCAGAACTTGCTGACACCCACTGAAGCTATGCGCATCCTGACTGGCCGATGGAGCAGGTTCATCAGCCTCCAGGGCTGCGGTCACACCCAACACCACTCTGTCCCATCCTCACACCATCACATGGAGTCCTGCACAGAAGAGGAGAAGATTCAGGAGCATATACTTGTGCACAAGTTAAACATTTTTTCCTTGTGTAGTAGGAAGAGCTTGGTCAGCAGGTCTTTTTTTAAAGTGCCCACATAGAAAGAACGACAATAGTTTAAATCAACCCATTACAACAAAGACATGAAGGGGTTTAAATCTAAATCTGATGCTTTTTAATCATGATTGAGGGTTCTTATGTGTACTCGTTATGACTTTCCCATACAACAGAATGTAAAGTGTTCTTTTACCTCAGCTCTTGATCTAACAGTTAATCTTTGTGTGTCTGTGTGGGTTTCTTTAAATGTCCAATTGCTCAAGGAAATGTAGAACACAGTATGACTATATCTTGTTGTGTGGACAGTTTTCATTGAACCAAAGCACATTCATTTCATTTTACTGAAACTGCTACACATAAACGTCTCATCCACAAAGCACTGATAATTTTCTTTGAAGTAGTGACACAAATATATTAAAGAGAGGTTAGAAAACACTCTCTAGGCAGCACAACTTCTTCATCTTCTCTTGTTTGACACAGCGCAAACTGGCCACTTTGGTGACTCCCCATCGCCTCTACATGCACAAAGTGGTGTTACAAGATGGATGGGTTGGCAAGGCGCTAGCTAGTTGCCATGCTTACTTCAGTACATATCTTTGCAACACAATACATGTCTTTAGGATATCATTGAATTTTTAATTAACTTTTGAATATTTAAACTATAAATATACATATTAAACACATTTAAAGTCTTTGGCTTGGTTTGATTCAACAAGTTTTTAAAAGATTTCTTGCAAGTGTCTTTGTGATTATAGGTAGTTTGAGGATCAGTGAGGGATTTCTCCTGGTGAAACATTGTGTAGAGTGACACTGTGTTGCCATTCAGTCCCAATCACAAGACACCAGGTTGTGTAGTGCGAACTGTGCAGTGATTCGATGATCTTGAAAGTTGTGTGTTTGCGAACTCAACATTGGTGTCACCACCTTGTCCCACACTTAGCATTGCATCGTTAACTACTTTAATCTGCAACAGATTAAAGTAGTTTTACAATCGGCTTGGCCAATTGTAAAACTAGCTCTAGGGCTACATCTCCAATCCTGGGATATGTTGACTGGAGAAGGATCCACCGCGTGAATGCATTGTTGCTTGGGGAAAAGGACGCATTTCTAAGCCCAGTTTGAAGGAGACTTCAAATGGGACTGCTACGTAGTTGCAATTGGCCTTTATATGCAGCCTCTGGGGGGTGGAGCTTGTCATTGGTGCACTGTTTGTGCCTGCGTGTTGCTCAATGAAAAGAGTTAGTTGGAAATGCTTTCCATGGAAAATCATGAAAGTGTATCCAGCTTATTATGAAGAACACATCACATGTCATGCTCTCACATTTGAAGCTTTATCGCGTCTCATTTAGCAGCCAAAAAATGAGATGCTTACTTTTGGTCACAGTCAGAGTTGATCTGAGGGGGGGTTCAATCTTATGATCATCCAATGGAAAGAGGAAACTTCAGCTAAGTGCAGTTAACATGTTCGTGGCCTGAGGCATTGGTACAACTATAGCTAAGAAAACAGTACAGCCTCCACACACATACTTTACTACAGTTTACTCCAGTAACATAACATTAATTTACAGCTGAGATTAAAGCACTTACTTTATTTATATGAATAATTTAACGATTTGAAAAAAGCTTTTATCAGTTTCTCTTCAGATTCACTTCCACGACGCACAGCAAAGTAAATGGAGACGATTCCCGAGTGGACTTTGTGCGGAGGCAGCTTCAGGGAGAACAACATCCAGGCTCCTCTACGGCGCTCGGAGCACCGAGCCCCGGGGGACACGTGAAGTGACACAACACCGGCAAACGAGTCGGGGAGTTAGGAAGAAGCCAAACAGAGAACTGTGAAATAAAAACAACGCTTACTTGACCCCTCTGTGTGGACGGAGGGAAACGCTGAATGCCACCGGATCCTCTGCTCGCCTCGCTGTGTTGCTTCTGTTCCCGATGTGACTTTAACTTCACAGCAGCCTTGTTAGCTCCTGTTCTTCATTCTGCGTTTAACAACTTATTCACAAGTGTCCACACTCGGAGTTTCTTACACTGCAGCTTTCTTCTCAACTACAGATCCAAACACTCAGCCGCCTCGAGCTGGCCTGAGTAACCGCAGCCATGTTCCGGTGCGGTCCTTCAAAATAAAAGCTTCCTTAGTCAACTAAAGCAACTGCTTGGGGCCCCAGGCCATGAAGGGGCCCCTGAGGGCTGACAAACTTTACCCCACAGCTGTGTCTCATAATGTGGCCACTAACTTAAACCCCCTCTTTCTTAAAGGGATACCCCAACCAAACATTTGAATTCACTCATTATCTACTCACCACTATGCCATTGGATGGAGGGTGAAGTAGTAGACAGTACCCCTGAGTTTCAGAGGTAAACAGTGTTGCACTAAAATCCAATACAATTGAAGTAACTGGTGATCAAGTGTCGTCTGACATCCTCTTCTGGAGCTGTGTTCACGTGTGGATCACAGCGTACATTAAGGTTACAAACCTGGTGCAAATAAAGCGGTTTCCATTCAAATGTTTCGGTTAAATACCTATTTTTGGGTGAACTATCACTGTATGTATATCTATATGAAAAATAAAGGTAAGGAAAAGAAACAAAAAACTAGATGATGAATAGCCTTTTCATATGGGACTCCAATACCTAAAGCACCAGCATTATACTGTGGATTATCATTGTGTATTTATTTATATTTTGTACTATATTTACATTGTTTTTATTTCATGTTGTTCATGATGATTTATACATTTATATTGTGCAAACTTTTAAATATATGTGGCTCTTTTTCATTTGTTATTGGTGTTTATATTTATAGAATTTTTTTAATTTGAATGTTTTCTGTTTTTAGAAAAATTTACCTATGTAAGGGAAAATGTTGAAATATAAAAAAAGTAGCACCTCCTCCCCTTTGGTGTAAGATTATTTATAACAGAATGTTGATGAAAAGAGTTTGAGGGGCCCCCTGGGAATTTTTGCTTGGGGCCCCAATAGACATTAGAATCAACACTGGGTAAACGTAGTGTAACAAACTCTGCTTTTGTAATTGTTGTTATTAAGATTAAGATTAAGATTAAGATACATTTATTGTCCCAAACACATGCACAGACATGCACAGACACACTCATGCAGTTTTTAGGAAAAGTTGTCCTCTGCTTTTAACTCATCTGGTGCAGGACACACAGAGCAGTGAGCAGCCATATATTTCCAGCTGAAGCACAGCGCCCTCTGTTGATCATGATGCTGACTGCACACTAGCTTCACTCATACAAGGACGCATCCATAATTAGTACATTGCCAATACTCATATTATCTGTGTTAATCCCACTGGGTTTATCGCCAATAAAGGAAAATGAACCATCATAATGTGCAGTACCGAAAACATCAACTGTTAATTTAACTTATTTGTAATATACTGGAAAGGTTGTATATTTTTCTTATTACAGACACAGTCCTCCCTTGACTCAGTCTCTCCTATCAAAATTTAGCATGTTCCAAAACCCTGATGAAAATGTTTCCTCTGTGTGATAGAGCCTCATTGCTGTAAAAGAAATATTACACTGTAACTCGTTTGGACTCAATCCCGAAAACACCATTCTGCTGCCAAAACTATGCACTGCACTGGTGCAACTAATCACAATGAATTTACCCCCGAAAACGGGACTGAAAATTCACAACTTAGAATGTCGAGGAACAGAAAGACACATCTCAGGGATACATTTCAGTGTGTAAGATTTAGGTGAAAGGGATCTATTGGCAGAAATTGAATATAATAAATCCTAGTGATACCCCTCACCTCACCCTTCCCCTTCCAAACATGAAAGAGAACCTGTGGTATCCTTCAGGTGTCATCAAAACTCAAAGGTGTTTAGTTTGTTAGTTTGGACTACTTACTTTGAGAAGCATCATCAGACACATACAATTTTGTTCTCTATCTATCTATCTATCTATCTATCTATCTATCTATCTATCTATCTATCTATCTATCTATCTATCTATCTATCTATCTATCTATCTATCTATCTATCTATCTATCTATCTATCTATCTATCTATCTATCTATCTATCTATCTATCTATCTATCTATCTATCTATCTATCTATCTATCTATCTATCTATCTATCTATCTATCTATCTATCCATTTTATCCCCTGCCGATCCATGCCCAGTCCGATAGGTGGCGGTAATTCACCTTTAAGCTGGTTTGTAAACATGCAATAAAAGAAGAAGAAGAGTGTTTTGTTTACCTTCATGTCCACGTCTAGGAGACGCTTCGCTCTCAGCTGCGAGGGGAAGTCCTCTCTGTTTTCTCTTCCTAAGGACGATGAGATGAAGACTCGCTGGTTAAGAGTGACCTATGACTATCCTCCGCTACAGTACGGTCTATATCCAGCCCTGTGCTCACGTGAAGCTTTTGAGCTCGATAAAACTTTACTCTTTGTATTCATTAGTATCAGTTATCTGTGTCTTATGTTGGCACAGACACGACTATTAGCGTGCCATTTGTCCCCACTTCTATATCAATAATCAATAAAGAAATAAGACATAGCACCAAAACGTGACTCTTGACTTGACTATTAACTTCGGTGACTCTGTCACAGAAGAGACAGAAGTGTCGTAAGTTTCACATTTTGGCCCGATGACACACATTTTTTTGGGGGGTATATTACAGTTGCAGTGCAATTGGCAAAATAGCCCATATGGTTCAGCACAACTACATAGATCACGTTCAAAAGGTCATATCTAACCCAAAACAGTTAACTGAAGTTTCAAAACCAAATCATTTTCTCATATAAATAGTCAGTGCCCCCAAAATGAAAAGTTCCTTCTCGATTGCTGTGGCGCATCTCAAAGCTTTAAATACATTTGCCAAAATAACATAGATGGTTCAGCAAAACTCCATGGCACACCTGCAAAAGGTCATATCTCTCCCAAAACAGCCAACTCACCAGTCAAAGCTAAATCCTTTTCCCATACAAATAGTCAGTGCCCCCAAAATGAAAAGTCCCTTTGGCATTGTTTGAACACTACAGGTCAAAATGTTTAGATGTTTTGTCAGTATGGCAGTCAACCATAGAAATATCCCTCATGTGCACATATCAATCTCAATCTTGGCTCAGTCCTTTGACACTGAATGGTTACAGTAGATGTTTTTTTTCCAGAATACTATGTGTATCAAACAGAAATAAGATTAATTCAAGGTTTCACATACAATACTTTATTGAACTCATACTGCCATGGAAATTGTTAGAGTAATTGCCATACATCGTGGTTACAGTAACAGAAAATGTGTACAGCACAATATACTGTCAAGCAATAAGCACATCAAAACTAAAATTTGGCATAGTGAGATTTGACCTTTTGAAGGTGATCTATGTAGTTGTGCTGAACCATATGAGCTGTTTTGCCAATTGAACTTAGAGCTCTGAGAATGTAATTTCTGTTTCGTAAAATGTGCCAAAGCAATGGAGAAAAACTGTAAACTTACTGTGTGATTGATCAGATGTGTGAAACTCAACCTTGATTACTAAAGTTCTAGTTGCACCTGAAAATTAAGCCGATGATCAAAGATATCTTTATTACAGTATATATCATGATGTTTTTCATGGTATTATGTGCCTGAAAGATTTTGACAGTAGAGTGAACTATTGTTCACTCTACAGCAGTATATATTCAATTGGTAATTGGGCTAACTGAAGGCAATTGTACCAAACCATTTGCAAAGTGTGCTAAATCATTTGAAATTTGTGCAAGCTGTTGGAAATTGTACTTGTCATGTGCTAGGATGTGCTAATACAATTACAATTTGATTAAAGGAATGAGATATTCAAATCTGTTGTGAGCAAGTGCACAGTGGTTTGGAGGTTTGCACGTGTTGTTTTGAGAATGTCATTTCTGTTTTGTGAAATGAGCCAAAGCAATGGAGAAAAACTGTAAAAGCAAGTAACATGTGTTTTTCAGCAGCTACACCAGAAGTGGAAGGTTGCACTTGGTGGAGATATGCAAGCATACTCACCAGGTAAGACAAATATCAGTCCAAACAGATGGGAACAGTGTGACAGTGCTGTATTTCCCTGTTACAGTGTCTCTCATTAATCTGGGTACCTACTACAGGCCCATAGGCCCGTGATGGGAATTTATTGTTAAATTATTGCAACCTTCTCATTTTTGTTTTCTTTAGGTCACTCAGCAAAGTATGGAGGCTACACTCATGTACCTGGAGAGCAAAACTCTTCTAGATTTTCAGCCCATTCAGGTGTTTTACAGTTTCTGGTTGTTTTATTGCTTGCATCACATAGAAATGTTATTCTGACTATTACTAAGATTTGTATCATATTGTCTATGCACCACCAGAGCAATTAAGTCGAGTGGTTTGGCAGTGGAGTACATTGTCACTGACCATCATCCACAGATCCAGAAGTTTCTGGGAACGCGGTATCACACAGTTCTATAATGTGTGGCAGTTTGAGGAAGGTAAATATTCATCCCTTTATGTTTCATAACATACAGTGTTACACATTGACTCATGCATATCAAACACAGAGAGGGTCCTTCACAGATCACTTCACCGCAATGAGAGATCATTTCTAAACGTATATTCCAACCTTTCATTTCAATGCCCTGTGTATTAGAGGAGTGACAGAATGCTTTGGGTTTTTGCTGTGATGCTAATCTGTTGTGATGTAGATGTTACACAGACACATGTTTACCTGTTCTGCAGGTGCTGAACAGATCCCAGACACCTGAACCTGCCATTGACCATGATGGCCATTCTGTTGCAGAGAGCCTCACATTCCTCCATGCTGACATAAGGACACAGGAGTAATCACATTAGCATTTAAATGTGAGGCGACCAGATCATTCAATCAGAGCTCCAATGATTAAATAAGAATTTGTGGTTGCCTTGTGTTAGATTATCATCCCCCTTTTTATGGGTACATTACATTAACATCTCCTACCTGCAAGAGGTGAGAACTACAGCTCTTCCCTCTTTGGTGACGCTCTGGATGCAGTTCCAGAATAATCGTTTGGCCTTTGGGTCCATACCAGTGGTGGGCTCATCCTTACATATATTACAAAAATAAAAGCATGAGGGATATAGATGATGTCTCAATGACTCTGTCCCTAACGATGGCTGTTTATATAACAAAAGGCAATGTGCGGATCCTTTATTGTACTACAGGTCCATGTTCATATTGTTTTTATGTCTAAAGGGTTGTACCCCTTGGTGTCATTTATAATTTAGTATTTGTTTCAAAAAATACATTTTTGCAGAGAAATATATGTGTCTCTAATAAAAGTTTAACTCATTCTGTGGTATAATGAAACCATAACTGTATCTGTTAAGATTCCTATTCATCCAGGTCGTGGTATCTTCAAAAAAGTGTATGTAGCCAACTGGACTTGCTTGTGTTTCTTGAAGACGTTTTTCATGTCTCATCCAAATGGCCTATTCAGACAAGTTCTAACTGAGTCCAGTTGACTACATACAACTGTACAACTTTTGAAGATACCATGGCAGTTTTTATGTTCTGCCATTGGATCTCATGACAGAAATCAACGATTAATAAACATACTACCCTTCTGAGGCGTGCAGGTAAGATTGTGGCTGATCCTTCCCACCCGGGTCACAAACTCTTTGAGGTTCTTCCCTCGGGCAGGAGGCTGCAGGCCATCAGGACTAAATCCTCCCGCCACAAGACCAGCTTCTTCCCGTCTGCAGTTGGCCTTATCAACAAGGCCCGGGACCCCCACCTGACTCAGACTTTCTTTCCAACCCCTCACCTCAAGGATGTGTTAAATTAACACATATCATATTATATTCACTTTTTATGTCTCCTATTTTTTATATATTTTTATTCAGAAATGTTTATGTCAAAATAAATGTTACTTTGTATAAATATTGGAAAACAGTGAGTAAATAAGAAGTAAACTGAGTTAATATATACTGGTTTTCAATTTTTTATTGCTTTTCCTATGTATGTTGTATTTATTGCGTTTTTATGTTTCTGTGTTCATTGTATGCACCAATTACCAGAGCAAATTCCTTGTAGGTGTAAACCTACTTGGCAATAAAATACTTCTGATTCTGATTCTGTTCTAAGCCTCAAAGGTGCGTAATGCTCTGTAGATATTGTTGACGTTCTGTAGGGTGCAGGGGCATTTCCACATGTGCAGCTACACAAAGTAACATACAATCCAGTGGGCTGGCAGGACAAAGTTACTTACCACTCTGAACATCCCGCTCCAGTCCTGGTTGTACATTCTCTGGACTAATGGCTTCTTCCCTCCACTTAGTCAGTGTCCAGGGCCGGCCCTAGCACATTTGGCGCTCTAGGCAAGCTTCACTCCTGGCACGAATACTTATAAAATTATATCTTTCTTCGTCGAAGTTGCTTGGACACACACACTCTAACCATAAGCCTCAATGTTCTAGCATGTTCTAGCAACACCAAGGAGGTACGTACTTCAAATATTGCCTCATTTTTCTCTAATGTAAAATTATTTTTTTAAAATTTCAAAATATTGGTTGGAGATATATGTTATGGTTACCAAAATTGATACCACAGCAACAACAATATATCTGTAGAATACAGCATGAATGCAGCAGCAATAACAACACGGAGCCTTCAGTTCCTCATCCAGACTGCATCTTATTCAAATTAAACACAATTTCAAGTACAAGCATTTCTCTGAGTGTACCTGCATTTTAAAGTGCATAAAACATACATTCAATTATTATGGTGTCTCTTGAATTCAAACATCTTAATACAGATTATAACTCATAAAGAAATATAAACATTTACAATAAAGACATATTGGACATTAGCTTATAACTGGTCTTTAAAGGCACAATAACAATACATGACTTAATTACCGAGTCTGTGTGTGTCGGAGCTGAACACTGTAAAGTAAACAATATACTATCGCGACCCGCCTGCAAGACGACGTGCAGGTAAATAAACACATATACATGAGAATGTAGCCCCGCCCACCTAGTGGCGCGACTGTCTGCCCTCACTGCCCAGCAGAGTTTCTGAGTTTTTACCAGTCTAAGTAGATAATCAACATCAACATGTCTCAATGACACCCGTGGTGATCAAGCGAAGCTTTAGAGCTAACGTAGGTGACTCTCACCCACTACTAACCTGTAGAATACAGGATGAATGCAGCAGCTATAAAGACACGGAGCATTCAGTTCCTCATCCAGACTGCACCTGGCATGTGGGCGGACGTTACCCCCAAAGAGACAGGACGGGGTGCAACTGCTCCCGTGACAAACGTTCCACCTGAGTTCTGCGGTCATTTACTGATTTCTCTAATGAAACTATTTTAATTGCTGTTAAAGTATTAAACACATTATTTGGGGCCATACCACATCTAGAAAGGGGCGCAAAAACTCTGCCTAGCAAAACAATTTTTAAATTTTTTTTTGCTCGGCGCAGTTTTTGGCGCCCCCCTCTGAGTGGCGCCCTAGGCAACCGCCTATCTCGCCTGTAGGAAAGACCGGCCCTGTCAGTGTCGGACAACTACATGTGACCAAATCACATGAGACTAGGTCAGCAGGTCAATCAGAGCAGACTTGGATTTCCAATAGCCTGTACATCTTTTCAAGTTGTTCCAGATTAAATTTATGAACCCCAAATACGAATATAATAGATTTCCTTTAATTAATGCACCAATTGCACTGCCGAGCTTACCTGTTTCTTCTCATCTGACTCTTCATCATCTGCATGATGATGTGCGCCTCAGGATGATGTGCACCGGACAACGATGTGCGCAGCAGGATGATGTGCGCTGCACGGTGATGTGCGTCGGACGATGAAGTGCGCTGCAATATGATGTGCGCCAGGGTGATGTGCGCCGCACGGTGATGTTCGCAGCAAGATGAAGTGCACAGCACTGTGATGTGCGCCAGGGTGATGTGTGCACATAATGATGTGCGCATGATGATGTGATGATGTGCGCTGCAGGATTATGTGCACCGCACGATATTGTGATGATGTGCGCTGCAGGATGATGTGCGCAGGATGATGATGTGCGCTGCACGATGATGTGATGATGTGCGCCGCACGGTGATGTGCGCAACACGGTGATGTGCGTAGGATGATGTGGCCCTCAGGATGATGTGCGCTGCAGGATAATGTGAGACACATGATGATGTGCCTGAGATGATTTGCGCCGATTTGCGCCGCAGGATGATGTGCGCAGGACGATGATGTGCGCTGCAGGACGATGTGCACCGCAAGATGATGTGCACTGCCTGCAGGATGATGTGCGCCGTAGAATGATTTGAGACACATGATGATGTGATGATGTGTGCCGCACGATGATGTGTGCCGCACGATGATGTGATGATGTGCGCAGCAGGATGATGTGCGCCGGGACGATGATATGCGCTGCAGGATGATTTGAGACACATGATGATGTGATGATGTGCGCTGCAGGATGATGTGCGCTGCAGGATGAAGTGCGCTGCACGGTGATGTGCGCAGGACGATGATGTACGCCGCAGGATGATGTGCACCGCAGGATGATGTGCACCGCAGGATGATGTGCGTCGCACGCTGATTTGCGCCGCAGGACGCACCATGATGTGCGCTGAAATATGATGTGTGCCACAGGATTATTTGCGCCTCACGGTGATGTGCGCCTGCAGGGTGATGTGCGCTGGCAGGATGATGTGCGCTGCAGGATGATGGGATGATGTGCGACGCAGGATGATGTGCGCTGCAAGATGATGTGCGCTGCAAGATGATGTGCACCGCTTGATGATGTGCGCCGCAGGATGATGTGCGCCGCACAATGATGTGCGCCTCACGATGATGTGCGCTGAAGGATGATGTGCGTTCCAGATTAAATTTATGAACCCCAAATACCAGTATAAAAGGTTTCCTTTAATGACCGACCAATTGCACTGCCGAGCTTACCTGTTTTTTCTAATTGGACTCTTTATTATACTGTCAACATCTGTTAAAGGTTCAATGTGTAGAATATAGTCAGATCTAGTGGTGAAGTTGCATGTTATATGCTGAATACCCCTCACCTCATCCTCCCCTTCAGGATCTGTGGTAGCCTTCAGTTGTCATAAAAACTCAAAAGGTATTTAGTTTGTCCAGTTTGTGCTACTGTAAAAAAATATGGTGGCCTCTGTAGAGAGGACCGGCTCCTGGTGTAAATATAAAGTATTTAAAGGTAAATGTGCAATTCGGATGAAACACACAAGTGAAAATATCACTGGGATTATTTTACAATCAATTTCTCCCAATAGATCCCTTTAACATAAATCTTACAAACTGAACCTTTAACTCGCACATGAAATATGAATTATAACTAACACTTGGGACATCCATTGTGGTTCTAAATCAAATACACTGACAGGACAAAAAAAATACCAGATGAAACCCAAAGTCTCTGTTTATTATTGGCCACACACATTTACAGTCCATGCCACAGATCACTGCCCATCATCAGCTGTAGATCATGTGTGTCGTCTTTCGTAAGCTTTTCAAGAGTGATGTTATTTTGACTTGTAGGTTATCATTTAAACATAGACCTTTTAAAATAAATTAATCAGCTGAGTATTTCAATTGGTTTACAACACTTCGTACAGAATGAGCACACGGAAGCCACAGATCACAGCACGAGGGGCACAAGCTCCACTCTGTTCTCTTCTCAATGTAACACAACTTTATGGTAATTAACAATACATCCACTTTATACCATACAATTTTTTTCAAGTTTTGGGTATACTGCTCAAATATTGGGAGAAAATCACCAGATTTTCACCAGATCAATGACCTTTCAACTCCACATTATGTTACTCCATGGTGAAAGCTATAATACCTGTAAGGAGATGGCAGATATGACGCCACACCGCACACACAGAACATTAGATGATTATTTCAGCTATTTCATATTCAGATCTTGATTTTTGTAGTTCCTGTAATTTTTGTTCATGAAATGTGTCCAAAAATTAGAATTATTGAGATTTGGGAAAGTGAAAAGTTTAGATTTGTCATTATTTGACCTTTATTTCAGTGGCATGTCATTGCTCCAATTTCAAAATATAAAGGGTTATTTTGTAAGATGTGCTTTAAAGTGAAATACTGTGTGTAACTTTACAGTGTTATAGGTGGAGGAGATGTTATGACAGCGGGGGGAACCACGTTGAGTTTTCAGTACAGTGAGGATTCTGAGTCATATCAACAAAAACTCCTTCGTGGATAGAGCGCAGCCTCATTCCAGACCACATTACAGCTATGATGCACAGGTTTCACAAATTACCATTAGAGGGGGACAGAGGGCTGCACATGGGTTCATACATTCAAACAAACACAGGAGGGAGAGTAGGTCTGTTCATGCTGGAGGGGCTGAGGTCTGATCACTCGTCAAATCGCCCCTCCAGGATGCTGTCGAATGAGAAGGGGAAAAACTTGTAGCCCTGGCCACAGTAGAACTTGTTCTGGAACTCCACCCTGAGAGGAATAGACAAACAGAAGGGCAGTGGTGGTCAGAAGTGTGATTTGAAAATTATGGCAAAAATATACCAACAATGAAAACTATTCTTAATTATTGAATATTGTTTTTAGCCAGGAGAAGTAAAGAGTATTATTGTCAAGTCCTAACAGACTGAATGCATGTGAAGTTCAGATAGAGAGCATCATTTGTTTTGTCCTGTTAGTGGCTCTTCTACCACACCCACCATAGTTATAGTTTCTCACACAAGGTTGGCCATTAAACACAGGCCAGGAAAAAAACATGGCTAAATAAATTTAGCCATGCCTGTCAGAAAATGTGCATGCCAGAGTGTGTATCATCTTTGCTTTGTCATAATGATGGTATGCCTACAAATACTTCACAATAAGAATCCTGCTTAGAAATGAAGGGTTTCTGTTCACTGAGAAGCTAAATGTCTTTCAATTGTAAACGGTTCACAGAGTTTTATGAATGTCATAAAAGTGCAAAATAGAACAAATGGGAGCACATCAAAAGAGTTTAAAGTTTAAAGTTACAGCACATTTGAAAGGAGACCTACAATGCTCACTTCCAGCTCCCGTATATTTTTATTTTGAGACTACACTAGTGAAGCTTTGTTTTCTTCACAGTTCAAAAAAGTCCTTTATCCCAAACCGCCTGTTAGGCAGCCACTCAGCTGAGCCTCTGACTTAACCAGGGAATATTAGATCAGGCCTCCTTTAAGATGCCTACTTCAGAGCCAACTTTTCTCTGATTGGCTAAACATCCTGAAGCCTGTTGAGGGTTAAGGCCGGCGCAAGAGCCCTTGCGTACCCCTTCTTACGTGGTTGTGTGCGTCGCCCAATTTTACTGACTATACGACAAAGCTACGCAAGCCTCACACAGCCCTCAAGGCTTTGATTGGTCTGCTAACTACATCCTTTCACATTTTCGGTTTCATGACCCATAATACCAGCAGAAACCACGGAAGATTTAGAAGAATGAATATGGATCAAATAGAAGAGCGTCTCTAAGGTCGTCTCCGACAAAAAACGTTACTCCGCCTAGTGTTCTGGCGTTGAATCGCTTTGGAGCAAGGGCAGCCCTTGGAGAACCATAAATTAAAACGAGTCCATAGACAAAGCTGCGTGAAAAGCCACTGCCACTTCAAAAGATTAGCTTGAGCGGCGATTATCTCAACTTCCACTTTACTTAGCAAAAGCAAGGCCAAGCAACTGCACCACAACAAATTTCAGCAACACATGACACCACATTCAAAGTGAATGAGCAGCACAAGCTCTTCGCCCAAGTGCGCGTAGGGTGCTTAGTAGCATCGCTAGTTCCGGTAGCATAGGACTTTAGCTGCTCTTGTTTATCTTTGTGTGAACAATATTAGCTTGCTAACATTGGCAAAATAATTAGCGGTTAACACAAAGTAAAACTGAGGAAGTTGCAATGTAGTTAAACAGGTATTTGTCTTTACACCAGTGAATAGGACAAAGTGACATTTTGAAAATAACCATGACAAAATTCCTGGGGCTGTAATGACTTTAGGGCAGGGCACATTCCGAGAAAGTAAGATTAAGTAAAATCCTTCCACACGTCACATCCATATCTCCTCACAAACATGTTCTCTTCCAGTCTAGTTGATAAGGCTGTATTATATGAAAAATAGATGATAAGGATAACGTTTTTAATTACTACACTGCTGTTGTATGCCTCCTCTAACTGTGCAGTTTCTGTTTATATATTTCTAACTTTTTCCAGATTCAGATAAAGGTCACTGTAACCTTTACCTTTGACAACTGAAACATTATCACTTCATCTGAGTCCATGTGACATCTGATCAAAAGTTGAAGAAGTTCCCTCAAGCAGTCTTGAGAAACACATTCAAGAGGCCAGTCCTAATATGTCACATTCACAGTAACATGAGGCCACTGTGTTCTGACTTTTGACATCTAGGCACCAAGAGAAAGTTTGTACCAAATTCGAAGACAGATGTACGCGGCCACTGGCTGTCACCTGCCTGAAGGCATAAAAAGTGCATTATGGTTTCTGTCTGATATATGATTTCAATAAAATCCGCCTTGCAGGTCACTGAATAGGCTGGATTGGGCTGCCTGTAATTCTACCTTAAGTATTAGTGTCAACATAAAAACCTGCTGGTACAGGATGTACCACAGAGTACTGGTTCATCACAGAAAACATTTTGTTTCAGCCTCTGAGCCTGAGCTTATTATGAACACATCATTCAGTCTGTTCTACTAATGTGCCATCAATTAATGGTTTATGAATTGTAACTGATGCATGGATGGGAAACATGGAGGCAGCTTGATCTAGCTAGCCTATGACACAGTTCATGTTTATAAAAAGCGACTTAGAAATACAACAAATTCTAATTCTTTAATCTATTCTGTGATTAAAGAAATAAGATAGCATGAATGACAGAAATAAAAAAATAAATTGTAGACTAACGCATTCAGAGTGGTCCTTTCTATTAAATGTCATCACTGAAAAAAGACAAATGACAAATGACTTGAGATAAAAAAAAGTAAAAGTTTCTGCTCTGGTAAAACCTAAGGTAACCTTGAATGTGGGCCCAAATTTCTGTAACAAGCTCCATGTTCCACAGTGCTTAGCAGAAGGCGGTTGAAGGAATCAAAGCCTTTTTGAATTCCTGAGCTGTCTTCACCTTCACTTCTTGTTTAGCATGTCACAGACATTTGCACGTGAAGAGATGACAGAGGTTTGTGGAAATGAACTGTGAGAGTCAGTGGATGGGACGCATGGGGAATACCATGTGACCAAATATGGCAGCTGAGAGTCAGGGCAGTCTGTCAGTGACCCCCACCCCCTCCTCCCTCAGACCTCTGCCAATGAAGCTGGTCTCTGATGTGCTGCCTCCTCATCACGTCCGGAGAACTCATGCTCATGTTATACTGATAATTAACTTCTCAACTACTCCAGTGAGTGTGACAGATTAAATCAAGTTCTGTTCATTTCTGCTCCAGATACAAGAACGGGTTTGAAAAAAAAAGAAGAAAAATAGAAACACAAGACCCTGAAAAGACTAAATGCAAATCAAAACCTTTCACAGCACAAAGGGGAGGAATTCAAAGTTTTTAAATCAGGGGTTAGTGGTGATTGGAAACAAATCAAGCAGAACATCCACATCTGACAACATCTTTGAGACAAGGGTTAACCTTAGATCCAGCAACAGCTCAGAATAAGACATTTGAAAATATTTATTGGATAAACTTTTTTTTCATCTCATCTCATTTTTGTCCGCTTATCCGGGGTCGGGTCGCGGGGGGAGCAGCTCAAGCAGGGGGCCCCAGACTTCCCTTTCCCGGGCCACATTGACCAACTCTGACGGGGGGATCCTGAGGCGTTCCCAGGCCAGTGTTGAGATATAATCTCTCCACCTAGTCCTGGGTCTTCCCCGAGGTCTCCTCCCCACTGGACGTGCCTGAAACACCTCCCAAGGAAGGCGCCCAGTGGGCATCCTTACCAGATGCCCGAACCACCTCAGCTGACTCCTTTCTAAGTAAAGGAGCAGCGGCTCTAATCCGAGTTCCTCACGGATGGCTGAGCTTCTCACCCTATCCCTAAGGGAGACGCCAGCCACCCTTCTGAGAAAACTCATCTCGGCCGCTTGTACCCGCGATCTCGTCCTTTCGGTCATCACCCAGCCCTCATGACCATAGGTGAGGATAGGAACGAAGATCGACCGGTAGATCGAGAGCTTTGCCTTGCGCTCAGCTCTTTTCGTTACAACGGTGCGGTAAAGCGAAACTTTTTTTTTAAATCATTTTATTTGATTATTTTTAAAATAACCTATATACTCTGCTTAATGTTAAATTTAATAGTCAGTCTTGTAATGTCTGGAAAGAAAATTTAAAGTTTTATTTACTTTTTACCATAGTCTGTTTTACTAACTAAATACACAATAACTTTCTTTTTTATGACAGTATCAACTGTTTAAATGGGAGATTTAAATAGGAACATTTTGTATTAAACTAAATTTAACATGCGTCTGTTGAAAACATTGCAGGACAAACTTCAAGGCTTCTACCACTGGATTTCTCTTCATTTTGTGATAAAATGAGAGCACATCTTATTTTGTGTCAATACATATTGGGTTGCATGTGTCAGAACAGTCCTTGAAATTCTCAAATCCTGACAACGCCTGACATCTTCATTTAAGAGGATTTGGGTTCCTGCTGGCTCCTGGCCTCAGCAGAGAGGGGAGTGCTCAGGAATGTCTCCTGGCCATGGCAAATATTTGGCCTGCAAGAGCTGTGTGAGAGATCAACACTTAAAAAGAGGAAAGAAATGAGAGAACCTCTCATCCACCTCTGCACACAGCTGTGGAGGTGGAAAGAAACACTTGTTCCTAACACACACACTAAGCTGGACCCACTCTGGTGTGCGTTTGTGTTGATAACTCATCAGCATGTGTGTGTGAAGAGTGGACTGCAGAGCAGAGGCTGCGGCTTAGCTGCTGTTTACTTGTAACATCTCCATTCACTCCCCTCTGTGAAAAATACTCCACTACTCTTTTTAACCTTGGCGGAGACCTGCTGAGCTGACATGCTGCTGCTTTATTAAAAAAGTGCTGAAGCATAGAGCTCTCACACACGGATGGATAGTTAATGTATTACATAAAAAAAGTTGTGTAAAAAAACCCTCAGCCGCTTTCTAAATCTGTTGATCACATGTTACTCATTTGTTGGGACTTTTCAGTGGTGGATTCATTCTCAAGTGAGTATTTGGAACAAAAGCACAGAGTGTGCGTGTGTTCATGGTGAATAGACAACCTTTGTTTAGCCAGGGATGGAAACACTGTTCTTCCGGTTTGTGTTTAATTTAGATTTCTTCATGAGACCACTTCTGAGAGTCAGTAAGTTTATGATATGGTCACTAGTTGCCCTTCATACAAACCCATTTCTAAACACTGACAGACATTTGAAATTGAGCCACAAGTTAAATATGATCACCCCTCTGGAATTTTAAATGTCGGTCTTGTCACTTAGCTCGGTACTTATCAGGCAACATAGGCATCAGTATCTTATCTGTGAGGTAATACTGTCTGATAAAACCACCCTTTAAAATGTTTCAGATTATGTCAGAATTTAACATGTAGCCAAACAGTTCCTATTTTGGTTTGAGTGCCCACAACCCTTTGTGAAAGTAGGATTTTCTTTAAATAAAATATGTAAACTAAAATATGCACTTCATGTGTAACCCTTCAATCAAAGTATTATTTTTTTAAGGTTATCCAGCAAGGATAGATTCTTGATAGAAAGAGATTTCAAAGAGATTTGCACAATCCCGCAGATGTTTGGTATCATATCATTTTAAAAAGTATTTTGCAATGACATATCTTGATGCCTCCACTTGTCTGATCTCTTTAAAACCACTGCAGCTGCTTCCAAGCAGACAAAGTTATGTTTGGCCTGGAGTCAAGCTTTCGCCTTTCCATATTACTCTGTGTTAATGAAGACTGCTTGTGGTCAGCTGATTACACCTGCTTCCATAACAGTCTGGTTTGCATGAAAACCTCTGTCCCGTATGAACGCCTGTCTGGAACAAACAGTATGGTCCATGTGTAAGGCAGATACTGCAGGTGGGACTATGCAAAGGAACACAGATGTGGTTGGCCAAAACTAGGCTCACCGCCATAACATCTGATCATTTTGGCTTTTTCTAGTTTTTTTTATTACAAAATTTCGGACACAAGCATTTGGGTGCTACAGATGCTGATCTCCATCATGTTAGTAACAGTTAAGCCTACAAAGTAAAAGCGCGAGAATGTTGCTGCATGAAATTTGAGCTGAATTATTCATAATTTTATCTGAAAAGTTGTGAAATGTTGAGTAAAATCTTCAAGCTCATATATAAGACAGACAGTTTGGTCTATAACGAGGAAAGAACTAATGACCACATTTAAAGATCTGACTCACGTAAGTTACAAACAAAATATTTTTTATCTACACACACCACTAAGTGTGAAATATAAATAAAAATACATTTTCACTTTTGAAAAAACACGCTCTCTCTCCTTCACAGTAAGGTGCCGCTTTACTTTCTTTAAGCCATTTATACACATCTATCTGACAGAGAAGCCCACTGTGTATATGAAACACTCCCTGTGTGCTCATGAATCACTGGATTTATATCATTAAGTGCTCTGTGCTGAAAGGGATGTTTTCCTCACGGAATACTGAACATTTATCATCACTTTCACTATACAGTACCTCCTCCTCATAGTTGTCTGTAGAACGTAATCTGTGTGAACATTTCAAAATCCCATCTGTTAAAATGTATTAATATGATTCATGATTTCAGCTGTTATCTTTTAATAAACTCTTGCTACCTGTTAATACATATATTTGTATTGATGCATCGTTTTATCTCACTCCCTGTGTCAGGGTAATCCATGATTTCTTTACACTGGATCATCTGTGATCTAAACAGTGTAGCTTCCCTGTGTGTCATAGCAGTTTACACTGGCGCAGGCCGGCTCAGCAGGGGGGAGGTGGTGCTAGGAGGCGATGGAGCTGGGTGTGTGTGAGGTTATCTTGAGACCTGTTGCGCTCACAGTTTGGTAAACCACTCTGGGTCAGGAATGTTTCATGTTGCATTCCTCATGTACATGCAAAACTGAAGAGCTACAGCTCTGGCAGGGATACCTGGTTCGAGAGGTAAAAGACAGCTCACTGTGTGTATGTTTTCAATCAATGTGGAATTCAATGTGCAGGCATATGAGACTCTTCTGGGAATTATGCTCTTTAAATGTGTTGAGTGTATGCATGACTGGTTTTGCTCTCCTTGCACATTAACAGATATGATAGCAATTTTGTAGCATGCATGTCGGCTGTGTGAGTGTGGGTGCTATATGTGTGTGTGTGTGTGTGCATGTGTGACTAACCAGTGCAGACGCAGGGCGTGCAGGAAAGCTGACAGCCCCTCCATGACAAGCAGGATGGCGACAGTGAGAGTGGCAAAGGCCGAGAAGATGATTGACAGACCAAAGAACCCAGCCCCGCTCCGGGACGACAGACCCAGGTGCATGACCATGGTCCAGAGCACCTCCGACAGCTCTGCACACACACAAAGATAACAACATGACATGAATGGATTGGACTTAAATAGGATTGTTATATAGTCCAATGTCACTGAGCTGATTTACTGCTATATATATAATGCAGACAAATATGTTTTTTTTACTACAACCTCTTAAGACAACATGTACTTACGTGCATGAGCCAGGCTGAGGGCCCAGAGGCGCAGGTAGGAAGCCGTGTTGGAGATGCAGCCCAGACAGTATTCTATGGTATGGATAGCCTGGATGACTGCAACATCTCCAAAATCAAACTGAGGAAAACCAAGATGATTAGCACAAACACCATGGGTACAGTCACAGTAATTCTGACTGTAAGTCTTCTCATGTAGAATATTAAGATCTAGAAACAAATACATTTTATCTAATAGATCACAAATTATAGAGGAGATATAGGCATATGCAGGTGGGGAGAATTTAACCTCCACAGTCTATCTACTAATTCTACAAATGTCAGTCAGTCAGTCTGTCTGTCTGTACATCTGTCTGTGTGTACCTCTGTTTGTGTGTATGTATGCCTGTCTGTCTGTATGTACGTCTGACTGTATATACGTCATTCTGTCTGTATACGTACGTCTGACTGTAAGTGGAATGCTTATCTCACAAACCGTTGATCTAACAAGCCTCACACTTGGCAAGGGTATTTTAAATTGCCAGAGAAAGGGATGTGCCAAGTTTGGTGCGATTTGGACATGAAAGGTGTTCAATATTAATAACAATATTCAATATAAAGTCTGTGGAACAAGTTAGCATGTTCCTCAGATAGACTAGAAGCGACGATGATTTAGATGGTTGGATTAAACCAAATTCATTGTGATTTTATGAAAAACATTGACTTTAAAATCTTCATTGTAGATAAGCCAAGTAGGATGAACACAAAGATTTCTAAACTCACTCTGTCCACAAAAAGCTCTGCACACAATGTCTGGCACAAAAACAATAAAAAGTGGTAGTACATTGTAGAACTGTTTGAGGAGGGCTAACTCGTGACAAGGAATAAGTAGCTCCAATAACACAGGCAACAGCCCATTCAAAACAGGCAGGTGAACAAGAGACTCACATGTGGGTATAGGAGAGGCGACAAATAGTAATATTTATAACACTGCCCAAACATTACAATGTTATAAATGATTTATTAATTCAGTGCTTATAAATGCTGAAAAGAGAGACCTACAGTGATTTATTTAAACATGTAGTGGCATGCTGGTTCTAATGGGACATACTTAGAAAAGGAATGACTTGAGTATCTTGTTAAGATTCACCATTTTCAGAGGAGAAAACAATGCATAGCTGTCAATGGACATATTTAATAAAACATATTTAATCAGAAACACATCACCCACTACCCTTACATGCACATAAGAAAAATCTGAGAAATCAGGTAAACCTACACATTCACTGTAGTAACCTGATTACTGCAAATGCATGTGTACATGCTGTGAACCAAGCACATGTCCATACAAAGATACATGCACACAGACATGGCTCCGTTTGTTAAGGTTCTCACATTCCATCTGGTGTTTCTGCTCAGTCTGTTCATGTTTCAAGATGTTTCAGTATAAATGAAACAGCATGTTTTTTTAACATATTGAACACAATAGTTAACATCCCACAATAAAACGAAAAAGTAAAATTCTGCATATGTATGATTGTATAATCTGTAAAACTAAGGCTCAACCTTCTACTTGACATTGAGAAATCGTTATCAACCAGCTGTACTATCAGAATGCGGCCAATAATAACAATGAGCAGTGGAAATGACTTAAAATGGAAATCGTGATATCAACTCAAAGCTCTAAAGACCTTGTCACCCAAAATCTGTAATTTGTCTCATAACATGCTATACATGTCAGTAAGGGATTACAGTAAACGTGTGAAAGGAATGGGAACTATGTAGTCCTGAATTTTGAAGTTTGACCGTTTTACAGGAAGTCCTTGTTTCTTGATTTTTAAGAGAGTCTGAGCAGTTGATCGCACAACATCATCATATATTTTATTGGTTGACATGATGAAATTTGGCCCTCATTAGCAAAGCCTATAAACTTTATATGAGCTAGAGCTCCGCAGCATTAATGGCCTTAAGCGCCTGCACTGAAGCACACTTGCAGGTGATGAGTTCAAGTACAACGAAAGGAAGCTTCGAACAGACAACGCTGCATTAAACACAACACTGACGATTACTTTAATGATATCATTGTAATTAATTCAAAATATGATCAAAAAACTGTTCATCAACCCGCTTTGCTTTAGTAAATGGACAAACTGTGTACACCAGGAGACTGTAGCTTGGTTTTACTCTGTGTAGCTTTTCAACAGCACCTAAAGGCAGCGGCCGGCCCAGGAGCCACAGAAGCCACGCCCGGTTAGGGAGCAGCCGAATACTGCTGATTCTTTTAAGCAATCAAAGTTGTCTGGGTGGTTGATAACACATTGCTCTGTGTTGTGACAAACTCAGAAAATATATTTTGAATTGCTTTAAACGGCCTTTAAGAGTGCCTTCTTTGACCTTTGACCGTTGGCTGATCCTCCAAACAGAAAACAAAGAGCAAAGATGTCAGGCTTGCTGGAGTTTGTTTCTTCTTTCCCCTGAACAGGATCACAGTGCAGGGACTTGTTTGTGTATTGTAAAGCACACAGAGTTCCTCCGTTCTCTCCATCCTGGAGCAAGACTTTCCTTTACGAAGTGGGCTGAGAGAGGAGGAAACATGGGAGTCTATTGCTCTACGTTGCCCCTGTTGGGTTTGGCTTGGCCCTGGTCTGGTTTCCTCTTTCCAAGCCTCTCTTTTGTCCTTGGACTCATGAAACAGAGTTCAAGGAAGCAGTGCTCATTGTTCCCATTCAAAGGGGATCTGAGTCAAGTGGCTAATGAAAACAACGCATACATGCTGTAATGGCAAAATAGAGGGAAGCACTGTTTAGGAATGTTGTCACTAAATTATTTCAACTGAGTAGAGTCACGTGATTTCGTAGCATATAGATATAATGTACAACAACACAGGGTGTTTCCCTAGGTCCAATGCAAGCCCTGTAACCCACCAGCCCTATGTTGCCCCCCACATTTGGCTGCATTAAGATAAAGATCCATTTATTTATCCCAAACACATGCACAGACATGCACAGACACACTCATGCAGTTTTAGGAAATTTAGCCTCTGCTTTTAACCCATCTGGTGCAGGACACAGTGAGCAGCCATGTACGGCGCCCGGGGAGCAGATGTTGAGGGAGTAAGGTGCCTTGCTCAGGGGCACTAGACAGGGTAGGAAAAACCTCTTGGATTTTTGGACAAATCAATCCAGGCTCGTCTTTTGTTTTTACTCCGTGGAGTTGAACCAGAGTCGAACCAGAGACCTTTTCTGCTCATAGTCCAAGTTTCTGCTGCTAGTCCACCGCCTCTCCTATGCATGGCTCAGTGGATAGAAACAACCTTTTTTTACAGGGCTTTTCTGTCTCCTTAGTTGTCTTCCCTAACTTCCTGTCATTCAGGGTGCACATGAGAGCGTGTTGCGTACGTGTTCCCTGAACTGCCTCGCCAGTCATTGTTCATAATCCCGCTGCAGTCATCAGCTCGGTCCAATCACACAGTAAAACCTCTTGTCCTGCAGCTCATTAACTCCTCATTAACTTGAGGAAACACAAGCTGCTCCTGGCAGACCCTGCATGATCCTGTAAGTGGCGGGTCCCAGTGACAGAGCTTTCTTCTCTACAGCTACTGCAAAATTCTGCATTACAACTTGGACTCTGCAATCGTTTAGGCCGACACACACAATATAACAGAAACAGTTTGTGACTCTGACAGATGAGTTATTTCTGGACCACAATGGTGACACGATGTGCAGTTGCCTACGTCAGTTCCACATCTGGCTACTGGATTACTGCGGGAACAGAGATATCGCCTTTGTTGACCCGTTTTTTATAACGACCTCAGCTTTTCTTTTTTCTTTTTAAACCAGATGGCTTCCATCCTCCCAAGGAACGCTCACACCTTTTATCAACAAACACTGAACTGTACTGCATTCCTCTGAGGCTTCTTGCTGATGGTCAGACAAGCCTCCTTCTTCAGCCTTCACTTCATTTTTTTAGTTCAAATGACGACAGCTTAACCAGTAATGTGGATTAGTTGATACCAAGTCCTATTGCTGAAGTAACTGAACAAATAATGGATTATTAACTACTAACCAGGATTTACTCTCACTAAACTATGTAAACTATCAAGTTTACTCCCTCCCTAAGCATCTTCCTGCAGCTTTAGAGTCAGAGAATGAACGACTCTGCGACCATTTTAAATCATTTTATTTCTTCTGGTCATCTGTTTAATAAATAAAATAATATTAAAGTCATGTTGTCGTATGATTCTCACTTAAACAGTAGTTTGGAGATATTTGAAGCCTTGGCTTTTACACCCCCATCAGTCTGGTTTCAGATCTACACATCTACACTGTGGCTGATAGAGGAGGAATAACTCAGCAGCCAAGATGTGGATATAAATATCCCGAGTCTTGCCTTAGTATAAAAGAAATAGGGAATAAAATAGGTGCAGTCTGCTGAGCTCTCATTACTTTACTGATGAAGCAAAAGTAATTTATCATTAATTAACAATAAAACACTATTGTTCTATCTGAAGTTGCGTCATGTGACTATCGGTGTATAATCATAACCGAGTGATGCCGACTGTGATTAAAGTACGGCTTGTTAAACTAGCTCAAGATTGGTGATAAGCCTGACAGTGCAACCCCCAACAACCCTGCCCCTTAAGTCAGGGTGAGAACATTTGGTTATTTGGTTAAAATTGTATTATGTAAAGAGCATACTCTATAGAACGTACTCTCGAACTAACCGAACAGGCACAGAGAGAGATTCGTCCATTTATTATTAGGATGGCTAGTATATTAACACAGTGATGTCTCTAACATGTCAAAGACAACAAACTATGGTTGGAATGTGTCGGTGTCCATGTAGTCTGCTATGTCTCTCTCCCAAATCTCATTATTACTCATAGGACCCGGATTGGACAAATATTCCTGATTCTTTAATCTCACACCCGTTCATACCGTGACTTGTGTGTGTGACTTGACCATCAGTTAGTTTCTCACTGACGTATTTGCTTGTAAAAAATAAGATTTTTGCATGAGTTATTAAAATGAACAGTTGTTTTCACAATTCACAAGTTCAATTCTTGTGTCTTGTTTTCACAAATTACAGTCAGGAAAAATCACAAACAGATCAAGACAGCATCCAGACATGCTGAGAAAATACCAAAATCAGGCTCTTACCGGCTCCTCATCTGATTGCTTGAAAGTAAATGAAAGTCAAAGATTAGTGGCAAAATTCAGGCAGTGCACCAGTCCAGATGTTTCCATCCTCCTTCTGGATCATTGTTATGAAGTTTATTTCCACTAGACTCTGAAATTCTAACATTTTATGAGATTGTTCATGATTGTGGGTCAGATTTGGACCATGTTGTTGGGTAAATAATAATAATAATAAAAGATATTTCATTATGTGCATTATGAGGATGACCATGGAAGTATGGATAAGTCTGAGTGCCAGAACTCATACACCCAACACCTTGAACTAGGGGCTACTCTTAAACCAATGATTATAAGTTAAAAGGTCTGTGTATGTGCTTGATAATACACAATAATACAAACGAAAGTGATACAAGTTAGGGTTCTTTAAGATGAACCAATATGAATCACATGTGTGTGGATGTTAACAATTTCTGTGGCCCAGCCTGATACTGTTACAGTTATTATTGCTCTGAACATTATGTAAAATCAAATTCCATCACCCAGTTGATAAGTCATGGCTCCACAGAATATCATAAAGTTGGAACAATTATAACAAATTACAGACTTTACAGTTATGTAATATGTTTACCATAAAGACTCAGAGATTTATTATGCTGGTCAACTGTGAGACACCAAACCTCTGAGTCACAGAAGGAAAAACTGGGAGGTGTTTTCAGAATTCAGAAATTCCACTTGTTGTTTATGTTACTAAAATGGAAAATCCATCTCTTATCAGCCCTGGTCCATACCAGCCTTTCCCTCTAAGGCCCACATCTCTGCCCTCTCCCCTTCCTACCCAGGAAAGACTGTTCTCTCATATGAAGATACAACAGACAGCTGGTGAATGGGCGGGGACAGACAATTTCTTGTTTTTGACTTTTAAGCCTTTAACCGAGACGAGTTAGACCAAAAACAAGTGACTGTACTACAACAAAACACACAATTTAGGTGTATATCCAGTTATACAACAGGCAATCTGATACAGTAAATCCAAGTAGTACAAGCATATAGTTTGTATAATAATCCTACCAAAAAAATTAAAGCATACATAATAAAGGCCTGGAAAGGGTTTGATCTAAATTTGGTGATGTTTAATGGACTCACCTCTTCTCCCTCCTCTGAGTGCTGGGAGAGGTGGTCGTGATCCATGATGCCAGCCTCATCCTCCGTAGGCCCGTTACCCACCCGGACACCACCGAACTTCTGTGTGCCCTGTTGGGTGAGCCCGGTGCATGATGAGGACACGCCTGTTTGCTCTAAAGACTGCTCTAGATTCTCTGCAGGGGTTTCTTCCCTCTTCTGGGACTAGATACAGAAGCCACAAGAGCTTAAAGCAAGCCTTAGATAGAATTTTAACATCATAATATGCATGTATTTTTCTAGTCAAACGGGACACCCAGTACAGTGGGTGAAGGCTTTCATTCCAAAATGAAATATAACCAACAGCTAAACGATAATAGGAAAGACGTATGAATGGTTCAAGTACGACTGTTTCATTCAAATTTTCTGTACAGTTCATAAACGGTATAATCAGTAAAACAGTAACCTCTTCTGCCCTTAATATAGTTCTTCAGGTGTGGATTTAGCTGCTTGATCGTGTATCATTCAAGCAAATAATGTTGACTATTGTTACAAGTTTTGGAAAAGACAAACTTTTGATGCACTAAATTGATCTACAAACTACTGCAAAAGCTCACATTTGAGAAAGTTAATAATGCCATTCAACAGCAAAATGGTTTCCTATGGATGTGACCACAATTCCTGTGAACAGGTACTTGTCTTCGTTCTGATGGGACTGCAGCACTTTGAAGTGTTACACAACAAAGAGCAGCCCCAGGGTGCTATATTTCATATTCCATGGTTCAATTCAAACAACAGGTTTTTGTTGGATACATAGCATTTGGACAGAAACTTGCCAAGAATAAAGACTAGAATGGCAGATCACACACTGTTAGGGTGTCCGCAGTCTGTTCAGTTGCAAATTTTCTTTCAAAACATATTTTTTTTCTAAGGCAGGCTTTAAGCAGTTCTCATGGCAACACAACCAACCACGTTACACGATACAATATGCATTGAAATGAATGGCAGAATAGGGAAAAAGGGTTATATCAAAGGTTATAATTGTTATTCATCAAAGGTGGCATTAAGGTCATAGGGGGGGTCAGATCCACATACCAGTTGCATTTTCCTCAGGTGCTGACGCCGAAGCACCATTGTTTTCACAATCAGCATACAGGGTACACATGCAAGGGCAATCAGCACCAACAAAATCTGGATCCCCATCTACAGATTTAAACAGAGAGAGGTTAACAAGGTGTTGGTGATGTGTAGCAGTTATCAGAAGAATCCTAAACCAGGCCAGACTCCCTCCTCCCTCTCACTGGTAGTACACACACACCACAGAACTGTTATACTCTACTTCCTTAAGGTAAAGATTCTTGTCACAGTTCATTGTAATGTGCTGATATGTAACGAATGTAGCAGATGTCGCAGTTCCTGGCGATTTACATTCATCTCACAAACGAGGAGGAAATTAATACTAGCCACATATATTGTTAGCAGGACTGAGCGGATGTGAACCTCTGGGATAAACCTCCCAATGGCTGACCTTCACATTTCAACCTTAAGGTCCATTGTTCCTATGGCCAATTACAGTGCAGAAACAAATCTCTCAATCCTAACCAATCAAGTCAGGACCAGGCAGCTCATTTCCCAAATAGGCACAGCAGAGAGTTTGTTAATCCCAAGCCTGACAGGCAGAAGTGAGCATTTCATTTGTCAGCAAAGACAGCGTCACAACGACCTTAGCAGTACCTAAAAAGTATTGTTGCGGATGAAAATAGCATTCAGGAAACAGGTGCTAACAGCCCTATTTAACATCACATGGATGAGTCACAGGGCTAAGTGAAACTTAGTCCTGCTTGGAGATAGGGACGATAACCAGTTTGCATTTTTGGGGCATATATTTTAGTTCCCACTAAGACTTAAGAAGACCCTTTTCTGGTCAAACCGATTTTAAAAGTGCTTGCAATAAAGCATAATTCTCAGCATTGTCTGAGTATATTTGGCCTTTACAATACATAAGGATTCAAGGATGAGTGGTTTGTTTGGAAAAAATATATATAATGTTTAACTTATGCAGACCACATTAGATATAGAGGTTAGGCTACGTTGTAATCGTGATTGAATCTGCATCCTCCACAGCATGATGAACACATTATTTAGCCATCATCACCCATTCTCTCATCTGGTGAGCTTGATAGGTAGATTGGTAAAAAAATATCAATGCAAGTTCCTTGATAGTGTTTCCCTTGGGCACTATAGTGCTTTAAAACTTACATCCAATGTGCTGTAGTAAAGCTAAAACAATGAAAACCCCATTACTGTCACAATGTTTTGTGGCGGAACTGTAGATCTCGCTAAGAGAATAAAGGTTATTCGAGTAATATGAAAGTTGTTCTTTCACTGGCCTGAGAAAAAGCATGTGAGTGCGAATTACTTCTACAGAAAGAAGCATCAATTCACAAACTCCCTGCCAAATCAACTCTGCTGTTCGATGATCGCGCCCTGTTTTTTTGTGGACTTGTTTCCTATGAGCTATTCTGCACCTCTCTACAAGTGTTTCAACCATGTTAGTGTGAGAGGGAGAGGTAGGAAGCTGGGAGAAGCAGAGGGGTGGGTGAGGAATGGAGCACCTGTCCCCTATACAGGGGCTTGTTGGTCGGGTCATTGTAGTTAAAGAGACACATGTTGATGAAGTGGATGAGCAGGCTGGGAGCATCCTTGGAAGTAAAGGCGTCATATGCCGTCCACTTGTAGAAGACCAAAAGGGCAAGGTATCCAAACAGGCTGAACATGAAGACGATCTCTGGGATGAAGCCTAGAAAGATGTTCAGTGGCTTCTTGAAGTACCTGGAAGAGAAGTGAAGACATTAAACACATCACACAGACAAAATACATCTGTTACACACTCCATTTGTGTTTTCTCCTACTCCTTTTCCCCTCTAGCGTTTTCTCCATTTCATTATTGTGTATGTAGATAGATAGATGTGTGGAAAAGCGCTTTATTCAAGCACAACACAGGCTTATCTGCGAGCACCTCTCTTTTCCACATTGTTACATTCTACGTTGTGTTGAGTTTATCTGGTTGACAGCTAAAGAAGAGTCACACAAGTTGTTTTCCTTTTTTTGCATCTGTCACATGTTAGAAGTGTCATAACCCTCTCCAGAGGCTCTCACTCATACATTAGCATTCACACTTAAACATCCAATGGAAAAAATCGGGACCGAAATCTGGAGTTCAGTGTATGTCTGAAAGTAGAATAACCCTGAGTCATTACTATTGAATCAACATTCAGCGTTTTCCCTCAGTGTAGCTCTTACAGGTGGTTGAAGAGACTGAGAGACACTCCAAACAGCATGTGAATGACACCCAGGATCACAGACATCTTCATTTTGAAAGAGTTGAGGAAAGTCAGCTTGTTGGTGGCAAGATTCCAGATCTGCAGAGACCAAACAACAGGATCACAACTGAGACCCAACCAGGGCCATCTGTTCCGTTTTACTCCTCATTTCTATAAGAGTGCACTAATATATCCATTGCATTATTTGTTCCATTATGTTTTCAACTGTTGCTACTCTGGTTTGGCTCTTAAACTTTACATTTCTTCGGTGGCCTTTTGGATGAGAGGTGAAACATCATCAAGAAACACAAACAAGTCCAATTGCCTATGAACAACTACAGATACCATGACCTATGACTAAGAATCTTCACAGATAAGTACACAATAAGAAAAACACTGAATATTTTTAGCCTTATCCTTTAATCTTACAAACCAGTGGTTCAGTTTGCACCAGTGTAAATAACAGCCAGGTATTAATTTTGGTTGTTTTAGTGAGTGTGCAGGTTTTACCGGGTCAATTCCAAGCGGATACGGCCCATTGAACACACCAGGAACAACAGGGTCTAACTGTAGAACAGAATTTCCATCCAGGGTCTCAAATCTAGGACAGATCAAGATTATTCTCATGATATGCATTTTAGAAAACAGAACATTTTACTACCTGAAACATCTATATTCAGTCATATGATTGTCAGACACATATTATACTGTATGATGACAGAACAGAATGATACCTGGATTATATTGGTATTTTAGTATAAACTGAATAGCTAGGAAGTATCTCTAATGGTTTCAAACAATCAACATATTTCCAAGTAAGTTAAGATACTTAAACAAAATGTCATGCCAAATATAAGGTTTGGTGATGAACTTCATTTGTTCTTTGCTGGTAAAGAAACTATTAACATATCACTAAATTAACTTGAGGTTTGTAATCAAGATTAAAGAAGTTCTCAGACAGTATCAGTCCAAGCAAAGTTGGTTGACTTACGTCCAGTTAGCTCCTTTGGGGCTAAACATGGGCCTGACGCTCCATCCAGAGCCAAACATATTCAGTGACTTGGAGAAGCAGTCGTTGTAAATGAGGCCGGTGTAGATGGAGAAGAGCCCCATCAGGAGGATGATGTAGCGACCAGCAAACACCATGTTGAAAATCTACAGATACAAAACACAGCAACTTCATATGTTTAATGTTTCTAATATGTACCCTGTGAGATTGAACTGTGAATTGCTAATGTCTTTACTGCACCTCATTGTCGCACTTCTGGGCGACGAGGCGACTCTCTCGGATGACCAGGTAGAGGGCAGCACAGGTCATCAGCAGACCGTGACCCATGTCACCAAACATCACCGCAAACAGGAAAGGGAAGGTAATGATGGTGTAGGGAGCTGTAACAGCAACACACAGGATGAAGCCATTAGACAAAAAGATCTGCAATAATCACTGATTATTGCTGAAGTTGACAAGCTGCTGGAAGTGTTGGGCAGTTTAGGTCAGACTACTCCAGATTTTTTGGGAATACAACTGACCAGCATTTTCAACCAAGGTAGTAAAGACAAGGAACGTTAACATATTCAATAATAAATAAGCACAATATTTGGAAAATTATATAACAGATGATGCATTGATAGAAAATGATGGAAATCACATATGTCAAAAAATTGGAATTGCAATAAACATGAGGAAGTGAGGAAGGTGAGAGAAAAAATATTGTATTTAAAAGTATAAAAATATTTTTCTAATGGTTTATTAAGCTATTGTACTATACAATGTGTATTTTCACAACACCATTGTCAATACAGCAACAGAGTCATGCAATGTCCACCATTCTACTGCTCTCAAACAAATATATTTTTGATGCACTGATTATTTCTTGTCAGTTCTAATTTGGTGCTTTTTAAACACACTGAAACTCTGGTTTCATACACATAGAGGTTTTTTGTACTTTGAGTTTCTGAAAGGCTTTTCAACAGTTGACCTGTTGACGGGGAATTAAAATATGCACTAATGTGCTGACTAATGAATTCAAACACAGACAAAGAAACTCCTGTTTGACCTGGATTGATCTCCCGGTAGTTCCCGATGCCATAGGCATCAACGATGTTCTGGAAGCCTGATGTGAACTTGTTGGTCTTGTTGAATGTAGGTGGAGTCTGCTTGGTCTGCATCCGGTTGAGGATGGATGGCACTGTGGAGCCACTCCTCTCCTGCCAAAAGAAGCCTCACATATCAATCACATATTCAATTCCAGACCTGAACAATTCCAGAGAAACCCAACAGTTCACACAATGAACAAGCAATTTGGCGACTGTGGAGAGAAAAAACACCCTCATTAACTGAAAGGAACCTCTAGAGGAACCAGACTCAGTGTACTCATCTGCCTTGACTGGTTGGTTATGTCTATGCTGTAGGTGTCCAGTCTGCTGGCTTCTAGAGATCTTCACACAGTCTAAGACTTTATATGATCTAATGTTGAGATTCAACCAAAAAACTGTATCAATCTTTGACCTCTGTTACCATTTGTGATGGGATCTTACTTACCTCCTCTATGTGCAAATAATCAGGTACATAATTTCTGTTTGCAAAGACCAATTGTGTGTGTTTTTTTTTAAACCAGATTAAGTTAAGAGCCACGGAGAGATGCATGTATAAAGTCCCACCAAAATAAAAGTACACGATATAAAGGATGCGCACAAACAAATACTCAACCAAAGTAACTCACCGTCCCTCTGCGCAGAGCAAACTGGATGGAGTCCAGGTCTGAGACGGGACACCACACCTCAGCGATCAGACACTTCTGGGTGACGTCGATGTTACAGAGGTTGAGCGTGTGGTAGATGGCCTTCATCTTCCTCACCTTGATGAACCACACCCGCATGGTCTTGGAGGCGGCCTGCAGCACTCGCTGACGGTGGTCCTCTGTTTGGTTCAGCACCTAGAAGGAGCAGATTTGTTTCGTTACATTTCATTACATATCATTTATTACACTACATGTCATTTAGCAGACGCTTTTGTCCAGAGCGACTTACATTTTTAATACACTCAACATTTATGAGGGGCCATTTCGGGGGTTCAGTATCTTGCCAAGGACACTTCAGCATGCAGCTGGGGAAGAGTGGGGTTTGAACCGGCAACCTTCTTGTTGGAGAACGCCCACTCTACCCCCTAGGCCACAACGCTTTTATCCAACACAACTTACAATAACTGCACTATCCATGAGGGTATAACCCAGAACAGCAAGAATCATGTATTTCAGACTCTTGATACTATTCAGTCAACACTGGATGTTTGGATGGCTGCACAGCTAACCTGAGGTAAGATGCAGTGACAGCTATTACATTTTTGGTATCAAGTGAAAATGTTGATTCACAATGAGAAAAAGTCTATGACAATTCAAGTCAATTCAATTTTATTTGAGACACAACAAAGGTTTTTCACAGATAAACAGATAAACTGAGCAGGCGCCTGAACACAGACATCATGATGTGCAGAGTTAAATAATTTTTTTTGACTCGGTGGACAAAACGTTACAAAGACTACAAAGGTCGCTTTGAAAGAAATGTTGAATTAATAAAGTGAACTGCACTGCTGATGGTAATGTGACTCAAACAATAAACAGGCTTTACTCCAAGGTTATCTACCCTCACCCTACTTTGTTTTCATTTTCAAAACCCTTTTTAATTTATGTATGTGATTCCTGCCCCACTTCTGATGTCACACTGGGCCTCACTTTGATACAGTAATGCTGATGCGGAAGTAAAGCTCCATTGCAGTGACAAACATACCATCTGGAGGTCGTCAATTCGGCTATTGACCCCAGCCAGCATCTCCTTCCTCTCCTGTGGGGTCTCTGGACAAGGGTAGAGGGAGGCACGGAATCTGGAAATATACACCAGCCAACAGAGTCAAGCATGTGTCAACTTTATTCTCCCCACACAAGCTTTATGTTAGTAATGTGTCATGTCTACTCCTGCACTCTGATTCGACAGTCCAGTAAGCACACAGAGACAGTGCTGAAGCAGCACTTGTAACGACTGCAAGCCAGGGTTGGGCAATTGGACGATTATATCGTCTCTCAGTCAATCGCTGGGTCCATCGTCTTTTTTTTGCCACTTATATTGAATTATATACATATATGGCAGTTTTTCCTTAATCTTGTTGAGGGTTAAGGGCAGAGGATGTCACACATTGTTAAATCCTGTAACACATACTGTGATTTGTGACTTTTTTTGAGTTTAGGCACTGGCCTTGGGACTGCCTTGATGGAAAAGGAATAACTATATAATTTTCGGACCACAATTTAATTTCACATGCTAACTTTTAATGTAGGGACTGAATAGACCATCAACAACATCATAACATCAAGCAACTCTTTTGCTTTTTGCCAACACACACAACCAGCTGATGTGCCCAACAACCTACAACATTAAATTAACTTCTACAAACACTAGATACTGGTATCATCATCATTACCATCTGACACCAGAGGGAAGCTGTAACAGCCATCCCATCAGAGAGGTTAGGGCAATATATGTGTTCAATAATTCAGTATGGCCCTCTGCTGTTATAACATTTGATCTTATAGTAGACCTCTGTCTTTCTGTTGACCTCTGCCCCTACTGTGGCAGAATCTTGGAGGTGACTCAAGGGCTTTACTTTAATCCTAGTATGACTTAAAGGCAGGAAGACAGAATATGATACCCACCCCTCACAGATCTTCTTCACCCTGTTCTTCAGCTGGTCACCTTGGAAAAAGATGATGAACACCGATTTGTGGACTTGGTCTCCCTGTTGGAAAGAAAATGTATTAACAAATGTTGTGGTATATGTGTTTGATTTCAATATGCAAGTATTCAAGGTAGACATTTTCCTACATTAGTGTTTGCTACATTGTACTTTTGTACAAGGTCCATGCAATATGTCTACTCTCTTTACTCCTCTATGTCTTTTTTGTTTTGTATGCTGACCGTGGCTGGATCCTCCAGGGGGTCCTCGATCTCTGCCTTCCTTAAGAAGACATTACCACGACACACTCTCCACAGCATCCTCTCAAAGGTGGGAATCCTCTCCCTGCTGATCACTCCAGCCACAAACCTGTAAAAGATGCATGCAAAACTGAGTACACTACTTATATTATATATATAATACTTTTGTATTGATTATTTAGTCCTTATTTAGTCCTTGCTAGCTAAATGGCCTAAATGGATACTTGACTGCCAGATTTTTGTTCCACAAAAAATATCTGAGATGATAAGTCATTGTAATTGTGTTAAGAACAAGCTACTTGACATTGAAGAAAAACAACTGCATTTCTGACAAAGTATTAAAATACTTTGGATGTGTAGAATATGATGTGATTATATGGTTGCTCTAATCATTCTGATCTGTAAAACTGGACAAATCTTTAATTCAATCAACAAAAACCATCACGTGATTTAAGTCAGGGACATGTTTACAGTTAACTTTTATGTGTTGCCATTCAGGTGAGTTAATATTTGCCATAAAAATAAATAGTGTTTGTTAAAGAATACGACGCAGCCCTCATGCTTTACCCCAGTCTGAGAGGGGCCCCGCGACCCCCCTCATTGGCCTCCATCAGAGATGATGACTCCTCCAGCAGGTTGGGATCCTCCATCTGTCAAAGACGGATCAGAAAGGCCACATTAACTAAAGCATATACGGTACATTTATATAGTTTATGTATTCTGACATAATGCTTGTGGCACTGTTCTGTAATATTAAACTAATAATAAAACTGATATACAACTTTCAATGAACCCGGGTCACTGATGGTGTGGACATATAAATGTGTATAAAAGAACATCAACTGTTTCATTTTATGAACTTCTGGTCATATGGTGCAGTTTGTGTTTGTGTGTGTGTGTGTGTGTGTGTGTGTGTGTGTGTGTGTGTGTGTGTGTGTGTGTGTGTGTGAGAGAGAGAGAGAGAGAGAGAGAGAGAGAGAGAGAGAGAGAGAGAGAGAGAGAGAGAGAGAGAGAGAGAGAGAGAGAGAGAGAGAGAGAGAGAGACAAACCTCATCAAAGAACTGCTGTGTTCGACGAAGGATGTGTTTGAGCTCTGTCAGCTCCAGGAAGTTCTTCTTCAGGGCTTCCTGGTTGGTGTTGATCTCTTTCAGTTCATTCTCCAGCTTCTCGAAGGTGGCCTGCCAATAACAAACAACAGACACTAACTGTTATAGATTCACAAAGACCATTATGATACATTTTGTATGTATGTGCTTTAGGCTTCTGAATTTGTGAAACAACTAAGACCTGGACTGAACATGGTGATTGTTTACCTCCAGATCGATCATGTCCCTGGGAAAAGGAACCTCTGGGTTTTCTCCAGTGTCCACAGTCGCGATGAGGGCCTTCTTGATCTCCTTCTCCACAAACCCTGTTCACCAGAAACAATTCACGATTCAGCAAAATACCAAATTTGTCCAGAGAGGCTGATGAAAAAATAAATAAGAGTAACTGACTTGATTGTAAACACTCACTTGAGACAAACATTTACAAAATATCTGAACCAAATTTATGTGGTCTTCATCTGACAGGAGGAGGAAGAGGGAATCATACAGTTGAACATGGAGCTGCACTGTGACTTTGCTTGGGCCTGATGGTTAATATAGTTCTCATTACTTACTGAGTTTCCTGTCCATCTCCTCACACCTCCTCACTTCATTCACAAACTTGCGCTGGAACACGTTTACATCTGGGTTCAGCTGCCGGTGGAAAGAGACAAGAAAAAAATAGTTTGGCACAATAACCGTCAAAATATTTGGTAAACCACAAAAAGTGAACTCTAAACTAGTTTAAATACATGAATTAACACATGTGTGATGTCAAATGTCAGTCACATGTCCAGTCTGACCTCTCACTTCATTCCCCGGCTTCAATGTAGATTATTTCTTCCTTCAGACAAGATCATAACCTGAGAATATTTGTACTTACATCTCTAAACTGGACCATGCCCAGTTCTCCCAGCTCACTGACACAGCAGTAGGCGGCTTCTGACTGGAGAAAGAGCTGGGCCAGGGTCATCTCCTCGCTCCTGAACAGTTCCCCCATGATGACCACAACACTCCACCTAAGCTAGAATGAAAAAAATGCTGCACACAGGGCAGGGAACATAAATAAACAGGAACTATTAGAAGTCTTTAATATCAATGATTAGTACTGTTTCATTCTGTACTTTATTATTGATTGCAGAACTGTACAACACAATATACTTTACTGTTTAAAATTGCTATACTATAATATACTCTTCTGAACTATACAGCACTATGAAATTCTTCTTTAATACACCACTAAATTACATCTTACTATACTCTACGGTACTACTATGCTTATTTTCTCTACTCCTCTATACTCTACTATCATAATAAAAGCTTTTATACTACACTGATACACTATATTATGTTATAATATTCTATATGATGCTTTCGATAATATAGTTAGCGATACTATTTCATATACAATATTACTACTACTCTATAATTTATCTACTATACTTTACTATTCAAAGTAAGCTACTACACAATACGATATTACTGTTTTTTCTATTATACCATATCATAATGTACTCAAGTATTGTACTATACTTCACTATATTGTTTAGGTCAGTGCAAAACAACGAAGGAGAAGTATCATAATTGTATTCCACACTATTATGTTCCACTACACTGTACGATATAGTGTTGACTTTAGTCAATGGTGAATTATCAATCTACCAATTATTTTCTTAACTAACAGATTCATATTTTGTGCATAAAATGCCAGCGTCTAAGTCCCACACAGTCCTCAAACCCCCTTGTTTACTCTTTTTGTTTCTCACCCAACGTGCTTGATATTAAATTATTGCAAATTGTCTGAAAAGTATTGATTACATCCAGGAGCTTGATTTTTCTTCAAATATAAATTCCTGATCTAAAAGGTTCTCTTTTATCAGATGTTTACTCAAATGTCTTGTGAAAAACTGAAGTGACACAAGTGATCAAATTACCTTCGAAACAATTGCTTCTCAATTAAATCAAAATATCTCTAATAAACTTGATGACCCTACCAACAAGTTAATACAGCCATGATTGTTCTATCCCTGTAGAACAGAAAAATACTGTTCAGTACAGTTACATGGTAACAAAGGTTGATTTAAGGTTAATATCCATTCAATATTCATTATGATTGCTATGTGATGAAATTGTAAATGGACTGTAGCGCTTTTCTAGACTTATCGACAACTCAAAGCATTTTAAACTGCAAGTCATTCACCCAGTCACACACATTCCAGCAACATTATTTCCTGCAATGCTTTTTCTGTCACATTTTTTCTGTGATTCAGTTTCTTGCTCAAGGGATGCAAACTTACAGGGATCAAACCACCAACCTTCTGGTTAATGACCAGAAGGTCATTAACAAACTCACTCATGATTATAACTATGATGATTATGTTTACTTGGGACAAAAATACACTCATAGATTGAATAGAGGGACATCATCTGTCATCTCATTGTGCAACCTCCGGCTGCTTAATCATACATTGAATCTTGAATGGGTTGGCTCCATGGCGATGCAAGCCTTTAAAATAATAGCTCATACATCCCCATGACATGAAAAAACAACAACAATATATATACAAAAACATATTCAAAGCCCCAGATCAGCACAGGCCTAAAGGGCAGATAATTCCCAGTGTGGCAGCATCCCTCCTCATCCTCCTCCTCTTCTCCCTTTCCCCCCCTCCTCCTCCTCCTTCTCCCCCCTCCTGCCCCTCTTCCTCCTCCTCTTCTTCCCTCTCGTCCGGCTGCTTTTCCTTCTTCTCTTCCTCTTTCTTCTCCTCCTGCTCTTCCTCCTCTTCTTCCCCCTCTTCCTGCTGCTCTTCCTCCTGCTCTTCCCCCTCCCCCTCCTACTCCTGCTGATGCTGCATCTCTGCCCTTCACGGCTCAAGGACGCCATGATGCTGCTGGAGTCTGGCCTACAGCTCTGTCAGCATCGTTCGCCTCCTCTCACGCACTCCAGCTTCATGAAGGACTGACCATCATATAATACAGATATTATATTATGATCAAATCATTATATTCTATTACTATACTCACAGCAATAAATCTAATGTCCCGATTTTTTTCTCCGTTATACACCAACACCGAGCCGCTGATCCGGTGATGGTGCGAACAGGCTGTCACGATCTGAGCGACTTATCAGAACGGAAACGACTCGGTTCATTCGAATAACACATATATGATTTGTATCCTTTGCGATTTGTCAGATTATCGTCATCTTCATCATCATCATCCTCATCATCATCGCCGTCGTACTCGCAGCAAACACGTTGGGATATCATGGTTCATTCATTCATTCATTCCCACACCAATATACTAACAGCACATGTGAGTCTCCACATGAAGTAAGACGTCGGTTCAATACGAAAACGTGTTTAAATGTAAAACGTATGTTGACTCACCTGTACTGTGTGCGGCCTTTGGATGCTGTGGTCCTCACTGTATCAAGCTGCACACAGTCAGCTGACAACGTAACGGAAATCAAATCCTTTCAAAATAAAAGCACGGACTCTTCATTCCACGGACGTCTTGTACATTTCGAAAGCGGTTTCCGAAAATGATAAGGATACCAATATGTTTAAAATATATTGTATGATTATTATTAGCTCACAGCAGGGCTCTCCAGGTTTCATGGTAATGCTGATTAACTTTACACCACCTTGATACAGGAGAAGACACTGGAATCGTGACTCTGATGGAATAGGACATTCATCTGTACACTGTTCACATTTAGGAAGCTTTTATTCAAGTTTCAAAGGGTATTAAGACCCACCCACTCCGGCTTATTGGGAGGTGTGTGTGTGTGTGTGTGTGTGTGTGTGTGTGTGTGTGTGTGTGTGTTTTTTTTTAGTCTTTGTATCCTCATACCAACCTTTCCCATAATTTCATTTGATTGGTTTTAAAAAATATTGATAATAAATGTGTTTTTCTGATTCTGATTTATTAAGGTGCTTACAACACCTAATTTCTTGTCAGTAGCACCTTAAGTAAAGTGCTACCAAAACCCATTTTCTAAATGTCCTTACATAAGGTCTACCAGATGTGGTGGAACAGTCCACAACCGGCCAAGTGTTGAGTCAGTTCTAACAAGTTCCTGCTGAAATTTTCCTCTTACAAACAGACGCAGTAGAGTTTCACCCGCTGTCGGTTCCACATGGTTCAGGGTTTAAACCAGGACACTGGCCAGCTGCCAGAGAGCAATTTTGGAAACATGGAACTCCCTTAATGTACATAAATTACAGACAGCTTTTAAAAGATAGATTTCTGCCTCGTTCCAGGATGCCATGTGGTTTTCATAGCTTGTGTGCATCAGGCTGTTTTTTCCAAATGTTTGCTTACTACATAAGACCATAGAGCAAAAAGCACCACTGAGATCCACATGGAATAAAATGTGAGTGTACTGACTGAAAGGTCCACTTTGGAAAATGGTTTCCAAGGGAAATGACCAAAGACATTTTTTATCCCCAAAATATAAATCTTTCTTGTAGACGTTGACAACTGTGGGTCATCATAAACTACAGTTAAAGTGCTGCACTGATCATTGAAGAGGGCAGTTTTCACATGTAAATGCAGCTACTGACTACTTTCAGAATAAATACTGTCCAAATGTAGATTAGTTTTAGTTTTGCCATTAATATTGTTTAAGACACGAGAAACCACTCTATAACAAACCTTTCTTCAACTGAGATGGAGATGAAGTAGACTATAAGTTTCTACTCGGGCCTGTAATCTTTATTTTCCTGGTGTTGGTGAGTGTTCTTGGTTTACTCTGACTTGAATTAGTCAGTGTTACGCAATGATTGACAGTGCAGTAATTTTTCTGTGAAAGCATCTGTTGTTTGAAGAGTGTTCAATGAGCAGAAATATGGGTCGCTAGAGACCCAATTTGAATAATTTAAAGTTGAACTTCAATATCATAACTTGAATAATTGCAAATTAGTTGTGCAATAAATTCACTGGACTAACCCTGACGTTCCGAAATAAAAAATAAGCGAAACAAAAAAATGTCAGGATACATTCTCCGCCAAAATAGCAACAACCAATTTGTAAACCTCCCTGAATAGAATAGGAATGTCCTTGTTTTGTCTCACTAAATGACTGGAATGTACATTTAAGATTGTAAGATTTAGGTGAAAAGGCTCTATAGGCAGAAATTGAACATAAAACAATCCTTTATGTATTCACTGGTGTGTTTCCTCTAAATTGTACGAATAGCTGTTGTCTTTACCCTATAATGGGCCCTTTATATTCAAATACTTTAAATTTCGGAAGTGGTTCCTCTTTACAGATGCCTCCTTGTTTTTTTACAGTAGCCCAGACAAGACAAACTTTATGACAACTGAAGGCTACCGAAGGTTCTCTATCATGTTTGGAAGGGGAGGGTGAGGTGAGGATTTTCAGCTGAAACTACTACACTTAATCTTACACAATGAACCATTCATTCTAATTATAAGGAATGGAACATGAGTTGTTAATTTTGATTAACATTTGTATTTATATGTCTATGAATATATAAAAGTAAAATTTTATGTTAGCTTTTACAACAAAGAAAATCTGTATAATTTTGTTGTCAATCTTCCTGGTCTTTCTGCCTGGTGTCATCCATTTTAAATGAGGCCCTGCCTCTCATATGATACAATTTGTTTTGCATGGATGAAATTAGTGGAAACATGAACAGATCCTGCCTGACATTCCTCCTTCTGCTGTGCCTGAGCTTGTATACAAGCAGATCAGCGCAGCTCTGTTCTAACTATTTAAACCACTCTGAGTGAGGCTAGACCAAGGGGGTGTGTCATTGAATCATCACAGGGCAGGGCCTTTCATTGTAGGTGGAGTTGCACTGATGTGCATGTGTGTCTATATGGGGAGGAGATGAGGGAGGGGTTTGTAGAGAGGTGGGGAGTCCAGTGGAAAAAAGGGGCTGGAGAGGAAAAACCCTGCCAGCTCCAGCTTGACTGGAGGGTTTTCTCTCCCTGGTGCTGCATTCGCACTCTAATGCTCATGTGGTAACATCCAGCACTGCTTGGCTTCCCCTGCACGTTGGCCTGATTCCAGTGATTTCAAGTAGAAAGGAGAGAGAGAGACAGAAGAAGCAGAGACAAAGTGTATGTATGCTGGAGAGAGATAAGTGAGTTTAAAAGCAGGAGGGAGAAGCAGAGATCTGGAAAAGGGACGAAAAGAAGAAACAAGTGAGGTAGAAATCAGTTGTAAAAAGTGATCTAGAAGAACCAGTGTTGAAGAAATATTGATTAGCTGACTAAATCCACCAACATGGCAACCATGGAAGCACTGGAATCCTCAAGTGCCCTGCTGGAGCCTCAAATGCTCACTGAGATCTCAGACGACGAGATCAATCTCGCACCCTCAGATGATGAAGATGATGCCCTGGTTGCAATCAAGAAAGAGCTGTCCACCATGGGCACGGAGGGGGATGCTGCTGAAGACAAGGATGAGGAAGCGAAGGTGGACACACAGGTGAACGGGGTCATGGTGCTGACTTTGCTTGACAAGATCATTGGGGCAGTGGACCAGATCCAGCAGACCCAGAGCGGGCTAGAGGCCAGACAACAAGACATGGAACGTTCGGTGACCAGCATCCAGGGCGAGCTGACCAAACTGTCCAAAAGCCACAGTACCACGTCCAACAGCGTAAATAAGATGATGGAGAAGGTGCGCAAGGTGAGCGTCAATGTCAAGACAGTGCGGGCCACCCTGGAGAAGCAAGGAGGCCAGATCAAGAAGCTGGAGAACAACGAGGCTGAGCTGCTCAAGAGACGCAACTTTAAAGTCATGATCTACCAGGTAGGAATGTTTGTGTGTGTATTATTTTGTGGTTGTAGTTTGTGTGTTTGAGGTCAAAGTTGCTTAATTATATAAATGACACCTTATTGGTTTAGGGATGGGTGTGGCCCATGGGGGAATCAAGCACATGTAAAGGTTTTGGAATGACATCATTTTATTACCTCATCATATTTTCCAAAAAAAGTTGCTGAAAAGGCACCAGTGATGGTTTAGTACAAGTAAAAGAGGGTGTCTGCAAAAGTGATCCTAGGTTAACTTTTAGGATGTGCTGAAGTGACAGACTGATCTATGTCTCATCACTGAACCTACAGTATTCTGCTCTCAGAAAGTATTATTTTCAAGGAAAGGAGATATTTACAATTTAGAATTATTATTTCTTCTTATCCAACCAATCATATCAGATATTTAATATTTAATATAATACTTTTCTCTGGAAAGTCTATCCTAATGCTAATCCTACTGTAAATAAACAGCAATAAGTTCTATATCAAGAGGGGCTGTAACAATATGAACATATTGCCATAATCATTCATTACTTCATAATTATTTATTATTATTCAATAGAATAAAAATAATGTTGAGACATAGACACGCCTATGGAAACACTGAACAGCTTGTAGTCTTTTTCCAACTCCTTTTACAAAAAATAAAATAAATGTTGAAAAACATTAAATTCATCATGATGTTAGCCTACAGCAGCATAATATATGTTATTAGAACACACAGAAGCAGTGACCATGGGTGTATGTAAGTGTTTGTCCCCCTCTACCCACTCCCAAATCTACTGTACGCTAGTCAATAAGCATTATCCACAACAGATGGCTTCCAGATATTTTCCTCTCATGGCATGCCATGTATAGGACTAGAAGAATATGACCTAGCCAAGTTTGCTAGCTGCCCACCTCATACGGAATTAATTTGGAAAGTCATTTCACCTATTCCCCTTTTTATGCAAAGATGGAAAATACCACAAGTGAGTGCTAGGCCCTGTTAACTTGAGAGAAATGTTTCATTTGAGGTAACTGAGCACATTTTTATTTGTTTGTTTACTGAGGGGAGTTGAGGGGAGCCCTGTTTCTTTTTTTAGCCTTTGCAGTGTGATGTATAATAGCTTTCAGGTTTTTGCACTGTGGTGCAAGAACATTCAGAGTTTCCACCCTTGACTCAGACATCATGGTTTTCACTGACCCCCCTCTCTCTGTTCCTCTCTGTCTCTACTCAGCGACTGGGCAAAAGTATAATAAGAGCTCCATCTTAGGCAACCCAGACTGTATGACTGTAAAAGGTTGTGCATTTCTAACACACTTACACAGTATATGTGGCTTGCTCATCTTGGCATACCTGCAAAAGAATTTACTCGTAATGATCCGCAGATGGGCAGGGTAGGGCTCTCAGCAAAAATAAGCATATCTCCATCAGTTCATCAGACAAATCCGATGACTGAACCATTCCTCAATCTGAAAGGATCATAAATCAACATTTAAATTAGAGGAAAATAAAGTCTTGAAACTGAGGGCTGCAATTTTCAACACAATGTACCAGAATTACCACACTGAAAACAAATGGGTAGGGATTTTGTTGGCATCAGCCAACTGCTTGGGCCCGTTGGCAAGAGAGACTCCCCCTGAAATGCCTATCTCTAACTCTGGCCCCGTCACTAACTCAAAACACTGGCGTTGTTTAAGGTTGCCAACAATGACGTAACGTCAGATTTATCTTCATTAAAAAAAGCCAACCACAATGGGCTCTGGTTTAAATTTTCTGTGCTACTTTGTTGCCCTCCAAGGGCAGATCCTTTCAAAATCAACAGTAAACACCCCCAGTGAGCTGTAATACTGTCGAACATTTGCCTACTTAGGACAGTGTGTCAACACATGAATACTTGGCGTTTGCTTGGGACTTATTACTCAATGCACATGTCACATGTCCACCTACAATAGTTTCAACACTGGGAAGTTGATATAAGTATCTGCAGTAGATAGGTGTGTGTATATGCACTTAAAAAGCATCAAGGCAAGTATTAACAGGCTTCAGTTTTCAGAATGATCTAAATCTGTATACTGTTAATTAGCTCTTGGTAGAGCCAAACCACAATATAAGCCATATATATTGGTGTATTGATTATGTGTGTACATTTCAGTTGAAAAATCTAATACATATATGTTTCAGTTCATTTAGAAACAGTGTCACCATAGTTTGTCCACCAAAGAGCACTGACAAGTACACACACATACATACTTCTCTGTGTGTTCCTTAGTCATATTTAAAGGATTGTTACAAGAAATAAATGTTACGTTGTGAGTTTATGTTAAAAACAAATATCAAAAGGTCCTCATCAGAATTTAAAGTATCACTATTGGTATCACTGTTTTTGCTTTATCAAAAAAACATTCCCATTGTGGCTTTGTCAACCCATTATATTTGCATGGCTGAGAATTTATTTAGGAAAATACCCCAGTGGATCAAACTGTGTAAATGAGTAACATACATTTTATTCCAGTGTGCTACAGCAGTAGTTCTCATAATATGGAGTTTTTTGGGGTTTTAATTAATCAGTTTTTTTTTATTTGGTTTTAAGACTAACACTCATAAAAAGCTTATAAAATTGCCCCTCCCATAGCTATGATCTCCTCATGAACAGTGTGAAATGGAATCGGCATATCAACATTCCCTTATAGGGTTTTCAATGTAATAATCTTATCGCCTCCGGGGTTGTGACCTGATATGAGAGTGTTTATAGATTTGTGATACATGTAACCTAGCAACCAGATCATGTTTTCTGATCATTTCTAGATATTTTTTTACAGACTGCTCCACACTTGTCCGTCTGTGTGAGGTGGGAGTTAAGATGTACTCCGCCATGTTTTGTTTTGCTTGTGCCCCAAGGACAAGCCCTGCCCTGGTGCTCAGTGGAATATGGAAACCCAGTTACTGAGTGGTGTTTACCCTCACATAGGGGCTCCTCAGCATGAGGGCTTTGTAGTGGAGCAGGGTGTTTAATCTCTGCCTTAGTGGCCCAACAATCTATGCTCCACTCCCTCCTGGGCCCCCTTCATAAATGTGCTCCTAACAAGACCTGTGCTGATGAGATTCACAACTTACTTTATCTGGGTTACTTATGAAAAACAAAAGATGAACTCCTTAGATATGATGAACATGAAAACATGTGTTAAACATGTTTTCGAAAGCTTAACGAACACTTAGTGTCCTGATTCCACATGTTTCTCTCCCAGATTGCATATTTCATTCTGCCACAATTCATTATCATTATATCAGTCAAACACTAATATCAGCCAAACCAAACCCAGCAGTTGGTGACGCCAATGATGCAAACAATACCCCATAAAGCCACTTGTATGTTGGATCAGCCCAGGCTACTGCACGATGTGTACGTGGAAAAGAATCGGTGGCAGCTCTGTCAGCACATCAGTTGGAAAAGACAATCTCCTTGTTAGCATGAACAGCTGTGCTCCTCTGGTTGAGCGTGTTGATGTGAGAGGGGTGGTGTCTGTAGGGGTGTGTGTGGCTTTGGCTCATTTATGCCTCAATGTCCAGTAAGCCTTGGATTTACTTATTTACAACTGTTTTTAGTTCCTTGGCATATTGTGTCGGAGAACAGAGATTACTGAGGACTTGATGTGAAATATGACAGTGTATGGGAGAGAGGAACAGGGGCAGCATGTAGGTCAGTGTTTGTTGATTAAAGCAGCACTAATTCCTACTCCTTGTAATATTAACAATTGATCAAATGAAAAAAACAGAGCTAAAACGAGATCATAGAGAAATGTTACTGCTGAATGGCAACTGTTTGCTGATGATAGTGTGTCATTGTTGGGTTTCCTGCTTGGTCCTTTGCACCCACATGACCAGAATTCCCTTACTGCAGCTTAAATCAACCCAGAGAGCAAATCATTGAGAGGTAACAGAGGGAAAAGATCAATAAAAACTGAGAGAAGAGGAGATGTCCATCCACTTTGTACAGGGAGTGGATGGGTGTGTTGCGGTGAGGAGCATATTTAGACAGCTGATTCATAGCACAGGCATCCCCAGCTCTCCATGCTAACCTCCCCTTTCCTCCGCGTCCTCATGTGGAACCAGTCACAGCCGTGTTTCTCCCTCTTCCTGACTCCTCCACCCACGAGGAATTCACTCCACACCCTGCCCCGCCCCACACACCGCCCCAACTCCCTCACCACTCCATCATTTTCCTATATCTCATCTCAATTCACTATTTCTTTGTCCAAGGTTTTGAGTGCCTGCAGTTAATTATTTATAATCTAAATATGATACCCTAAGAACTTAAGCAAAACAAAGCAAGGTAACATCATCATGTACATTTTTAGGGAGTGTTTCTGTGTTTTGAAAATGAATGTGATTCGAGCAAGTGTTGAGTTTTGAAGAATTATAGTTTCTACAAGAATTATTAGTGTTGCATTTGTTGTGCAGCTACTCAAAGGTAATTTAAAGCAAAGTCATTTTATTTCACTTCAGTCACTGCAATCCACAGATCTGCTTATACGGACCAGGCCAGGGAATCAAGTTTTTTAAAACTACCATTTTAGTGGTGTCGATCTGCTATGCCTGTTTATAATTTACTCAATAATATAAACAAAGTACGTTGCATGAAGCCATGATACCAGCTCCACTTTTTTTTTACCATAGCACGAATCATCTATGCCTCTTTCTAACGACTCAGGCTTCAAGCCAAATGTATCAATGTAAATCTGACTGTCAAAGGAATCACTATCTTTGACAGAGAAAAAAGAATCTCAGAAATATTTCTCAGAACAGATATTACAACTTCTATGCCGTAGCCTACTTTGCACCCCCCACCGCCCCAAACACCTGTTGCCAACGCGCTCCCTACAATTCAATCAACGACACAATTTCAAAACTTCACTCAAATAATTTTCAAATGAGCTAATCTGGATGTTTCGGCCCTCAAAAGATTAAAACCAGATTTGCAACACTTTTGAAAATAACCTTGAGATAACTTCTGTTATGTGGGCGCTACATAAATACAATTTACTTGACCTGTCTTGTACAGATGCAACACATTTCCCCGACAGTCTGGGAGCGATCCGGCTCCCAATAATGTTTAGCGAGTAAGTTCATCAAGCTTGAACCTTTTCTTCTCACACAGGTCGATCCAGGCCCATATATGGAGATGAGAGCCAGAAATGTTCCCGACTCCGTTTACAGGGCACATTGTGTCTAACATTGTTTCAGCCGGGAGCAGTGCTCTTTGGTGGAGTGTTTTACTCTGTGGCAAAGTACATACAGTACTGGTGGTGTGCATGTCAGGTAACATGGTGAGGACATTGATGAGAGCTTGTTGACAGTATGGGGAGGAAGGAAAAGAGAGAAGGAGAGACGACAAAGGAAACAGAGTGAGATAACTGAGGGCTAATGGAGACTGAGAAAGAGCCATCTAAAAATAGCAACTATCGCATACTTGTTTGATTGTGAGAAGGAAAGGCCCTTTTGGAGATCATGTTCCTGTTTGGATTTGAAGATCCGAGGCAGGGCGCAGGCACCAGCTACTGACACTCAGGCCACAACATCTGCTTGTTTGATACATGCTAATATATCATCAACCATAAGTTTTCAAAAGGTTTTCTTCCTGACTTTGATATCCTGGCAGGGAACTTCAATTACCTTTTAGTGTCTGACAGACGTTCCTGTGCTCTAATTCAACTGCAGTACTGTTTAAAGTGTTACTAGGATCCATTTGTATTTGTACAACTTATGTTTATTTTGCCCTGGGTTCACATTGTTACACATGCACCAGTTTGTTCCACTAAGTGGACACATTTTCAAACTAAAAATGTTTGTTGATAGTGCCATAATATGAACATGATCCATCAGCTGCTCACATGCCAATCATTACCAAATATTTTCAAGGAGGCAGGGTTAGCTTTGTGTGGAGTAGTCTCTTCTTATCTGATGGCAGGCAGTTGCTTTCCAATACAAACCTAAAAGTTCTCCTCTTTTTTCATCACACATTTTGCTAGAGAAGGAATGTGAATTTTTGATTTTGATTTTAACATACCAAATGCTAATAATCCTACTAGTACACCTTCTTCTTTTCATCAACAAATATAATTGGAGTGTAGGAATCTGCTCCAGGCGATTCAGGTCTAGTCAATGTATCCTGGAAATATTCCAAAAACTGCCGTACAGATAAAGCTTGAGTTAGTGGAGGGAAACCAATACTTTCAATGTCTTGTAAAGTATTGTAAATTACTATTAAGTTGCTTCCACTACATTAAGTTTGGGACATGGAGAATTTGTTTGTTGCTTAAACTGGTTAAAAACTCAAAACTAGCCTTGTCTCAAAATAGCATCATAATTTTGTAGCTGCTGTGAAATGCATGACAAATCTACTATAATGCTGATCACTTGACATCAATACAGAAAAGCTCATTCAGATCAAATCTCTTTTATTTATAAGGTGAAGCTTTTCCACATGAGTCAGATGTGGATGACTCACAGTCAAAAGCTGTGGTTAGTGAAAACATTAGTTTGTTTGCTCATATGATCCACACTGTCATATGATTCCAGCCTTGAATCCTCTCATGGCTGCTTAAATTATTGGCCCTGAACAGAGGAATGCTTGTAATAAGTTACCCTATCATCTCGGTCTATGATGACTTGAATATTAAGATCACTTTTTCACATCTCTTTGTCTGCGCCTGAATGGAAAGATGTCATGATGAAACTTGCCTAGACCGACTACAAAGGACAGAGGACTGGTATCCTGCCATATTGTCCTACTGAAGCCCTGATTACTGAGAAAAATACTCAGATAACATCTCTACAAAAGCTGGAAACGAGGATCTTGAGATAAGAGAATGACGTCATTATGAAACTCTCATTATAAAATTCTTGTTTTTAGCTTTTTGCTCAGACAATGGCACAGAAACAGTGCAGTTTATAACCATTACCCTCCACGCGGTAAACTTTTGATAGCCGTTTCATTTGTAGTAATTGACTCTTTTGAGATACAATATACAGTGCTTTGTACTGTTTAGCAAGAGCTTATAGATAATTACACTATTAAGTGAAATAAATAATAATCTCTCCATATATTTACTTGTCCAACCACATATATGGCTCAGATTAGAAAACAGGAAACCACAAACAGACAAATAGTAGGCTGCATGCAAGGGTAGCTGACTATTCGATTGGCTGCGTGATAATGGTCTTCCTGGCTAGTTAAGAGACCATACAACGTAAGTGCATACTAAAATGAAAAGTGGTAGTGGTAGTAGACAACTGTGTCCATCAGGGGCCTAACGTTAGTGGGGGGGTTTGAGGGTTAAAGCAGGGAACTCTACACAAACAGTAGAGGAAGAAGCACATTCTTTTGCAGATCCATAAACACCAAACTCCTCCATTGTTATTGGAAAGAGTAACATGGGGTGGCCACGGGAACCACCACTGTCTTACCCGACTGTCCAGGTCCCTCTTAGTCGAGCAGGGGGAGCTGTTCACGCAGTTAGAGGGGCCAGCTGCTCATCCCATCACAACAATAACTAGACCCCATTATTCAAGGGTGCAAGTACATTGAAAATATTCCTCTTTTATATTTGCATAAAGTTGTCTTTGGATATGGCAATGGAATAGTACACTCATCATGTCACATGGTTGGGTGTCATCACTCCAATCTGGGCTTCTGAGTGCTCATAATACAAAGGATAGTGTGTGTCTATGGGACCAAGTTTGTGTGCATGTGTTTGTGTGTGTGTATTTGTGGTCCTACAGGAAAGTACATGATCAGAATGCCCACGAACCCAAGTATGTCGTAAAAAACCGCCTGCAATGATAGTCAACAATGGCAAGCTGTGTCTTGCAGTGAGAGCTGAAAGGAGAGCGAATGAAAACAGCCCAAAGTGCCTGATACACATGTGTCTGCAGCCTTGGAAACACTACAAGAAATCTTCATTTCTACTTCATTCATGTGTGCTCCCTCACAAAAACCCCATGTTTAAGTGGGTGGTTTATGCAAACTGGTGTGGTCTGAAGGTCCATATCACCAATACACGAAGAAGCTGCAGGAAACGGTGAAATGTAGGAAATATTCTCATTACAAATTGGCTACAATATAACACAACAACAAGCAGAAACATCTGACCAGGAGAGGAGAGGATGTGATGATAATTGGTGAAGTATTAAAATCACCTTTCCCACTTTCCCATCTTAATGGAAACCGTGACTTCTTTATGAGCCAAACAGTAAGTAGTTAAATACTTCTTGATTAAATAAGTTACTGATTGTTGCTAACAACCCATCATGTGCTGTTAACATACAGCAATATTCAATCGAGTGGGGGATCGAAAAGGTGGCAGATAAAGAAGCTATTTCAATCAAAATCCCCCAAAATTATTGACACTATGAGGCACTAAAACCTGCAGGTGTGAGTGCAGGCGGCAGCAGACAGGAGTCATATCCACAGGCTAACAAACACTGAGTCTGGTAACAGGCGAGCCCTGAAGCCACCAAGCTGTCTCCTCTACATTCTTTGGAGTATGGGCTGCAGTTCAACATCCATCTGTCAGTCACCACCTGCACAGCTTACAGCTAAATGTTGTCACAGAGTACCAAAGTGAGTTGTTAACATTAGTGTTGTATACACTTCCATTTATATGGCTGTGATTCAGTTGGGTAAACATGTAACATAAATCACATGAAAGAGGGACAAGACGGAGGCCTGACGTGGCCTGTTCTCGCCAAGTTCTCCACAACGATATTTATTAGTAAAGCAGTCTTTTGTTGCCCTATTCATTCTCCTTTGTTATCCTTCAGTATCCAACACGACTGTGCTTTCTTTGTTTCTCTAGACCGATTTCCCATGGTCATTAAACAGAGTCCAAGAATACAAAAGGCACAGCGAAGTACTAAATGAAATTATAAACCCAAACAAACACATTAATCATAAATGCACTGACACACTGATACTATCCAGCACATCATCATCTGGCGCGGCGCACATCACCCTGCGGCGCACATCATCCTGCGATCAGCGTGGGCGCACATCATGGGGCGGCGCACATTATCCTGCGGCGCTTATCATGCTGCGGCTCACATCATCCTGCGGCGCACATCCTGCGGCGCACATCATCGTGCGGCGCACATCATCGTGCGGCGCACATCATCGTGCGACGCACATCATCCTGTGGCGCACATCCTGCGGCGCACATCATCCTGCAGCGCACATCATCCTGCGGCGCACATCATCGTGCGACGCACATCATCCTGTGGCGCACATCATGCTGCGGCGCACATCATGCTGCGGCTCACATCATCCTGCGGCGCACATCCTGCGGCGCACATCATCCTGCAGCGCACATCATGGTGCGGCGCCGTGTGGCGCACATCATCCTGCAGTGCACATCATCACATCATCCTGCGGCGCACATCATCCTGCAGCGCACATCATCTCATCATCGTGTCATTATTTTGAACCATATTTTGTCCATTCACAAGTTCATACATTTAATTTGGGGCTCTGCAATGGGTTTACATGCAGTAATGTTCCAAATGTAGCTGCAGGGAATCTTTTCCCCCTTTTGTCTACGTGTAAGCTCATGGCCCCGCCTCACAAATAGGCAACTGCTCTGATTTTCAGCCAACTCCTGTGTGATTGGACACAGAGCATGTGTCGGAAATGTCACGCCCTTTACACAGAAGCTTCCTGATCGGCTGAAAAAACAGGAGCCACGGTGTAATTGCATCAAGTCTGCCTTACCAATGTCAGCAAAACTCACTGGCCCATGTTGCATGTAAGTGGCATGAAAAAAAGCCAGGGCTTTGGCAACTTAGTTGAATTTTGACATGCACCTCAAGCTAACACTAAAGAAAAGGAAAGATACAATAAAACCAGATGATTTGAAATCACTCAAATGCTATCACATGCTACTGGGCTTCAAATGAGGCCCCAGATTTTGCTAAAGAACCAAAAACAAGCACAACTTGAAAGTAAAATGTAACAGGCTGTGTAGTACAATTTCACTTGTTTCCCTGCTAATCAGCTTCCTGATTTGATACAGTATTTAAATTAAAACTGCTGAAATTGCCCGTCCACCCTGTCTTCTCTGTAGGAAAAGATTATCTAGCACAGCAGTATTTGTTCTGTTGCCATGGAGCTGTAAACACTGATCTCTCTCATTCCTCAGTGATCCAAGAATCTAAGTTTATTTTCACACCATTGACTGAGGACAACACGTAAGGCCGAAGGAGACAAAGAAAGGGGTGGGTAAAGGTGAAAGGCGGATAACAACTAAGAAAGAAGGAAAGAAGGAAAAAGACAGAAAGAAAGAAAGAAAGAAAGAAAGACAAGGTTGCTGCGGTGCTTTAAGGCAAGGACAGGCTTGGTGACTCATCCGTCTCTCTCCCTCCTCAGGGACCAACAGCATGCCATCACTTTATATAGAAATTTCTCTCTCTCTCTTTCTCTCTCTCTGTCTCTCTGGTCCCATGTCACTGATTAAAGGGGTTGAGTGGAAAACAGAAGGAGAGTACAGGGTTCTCTCCCAAGAGTTTTTTACTGTGTGACTGTGGGACTATTACGATCTTTCTCATGGCACTGTTCTCTCTCTTTCTCTCTCTAACACACACATAGATATGCTGTATATATATACACAGAGAGACAATGAGATAGAGAGAGAGAGAGATAGAGAGAGAGAGAGAGAGAGAGAGAGAGAGAGAGAGAGAGAGAGAGAGAGAGAGAGAGAGAGAGAGAGAGAGAGAGAGAGAGAGAGAGAGAGAGAGAGAGAGAGAGAGAGAGAATGTATGCCGGCACATCTATCAACCTGAGTCTGATTAAGATTGGACTGACATTGGTTTGCTGTTAATTAGTTAGAAGCCGTATCGACACATCTCTTGGGTATTATGAGGTTATTATAGAATACAGACTATGTAACTTTGGAAATTGGTAACACAACATTACATTAATTAGAAATTACATTCCTAACCATGCAGTAGATACCAGGCCTTTCAACATCTGCATTGTTTCTTTATATTTGTGTTCTGGACTTGTGAAAACTTGTGATCCAAATCCTTTGAATTTATAATCATTACCAAAACCATTGAATATTTAAAAAAATTGTGAAATTATCCCACAAATGTTTGTGGAACATCCCATTTACAGGTTTGCCCTTTTCTTCAGCAATAAATTAATTGTTTCAAATGTACATTTGAGAACCTGAGGTGGAGCAATGAGTGCCCAACACACATACACACATACACATCAGTCACTGCCCATGGTCATCCATGGATAATTAGAGACTATGCTGACTTAATGACTCATGTCCACTTATTCTTTTGCCCCAAAAATGTGAGGGACATTGAAACTGTAGTTTTAACAAACCAACCTTAAATGATAGCAGGTTTAACATGTTTTTGATGCTGGAAACACACATGTACTGTAAAGGTATCACAGCTCATCATTTACAAGAGGGAATACCCTTTCTCTATCTACCCCTTATAAAAAATATTGAGCCGAGACTTGGCTTCATTAGTGTTGAGTGTATCCAGTTGTATTTAAATGACTTTACAGTGTGCTATGTAATTACTTCTTAAAAGGGAAATACTTCTTTTGTGTGGAAAATAGAGAATAGAGCCTCAGGAAGATATTTGATGACCCATTTTTCTTCTGTTCCTTGTGGAGCCTATGAAGCACGAGCTACAACGTGCAAGAATTACAGTGAGTTAGACTCATTCTTGAGCTTGAAAACAAATGTTGTGAAACCAGACTCATGACAAATTCAATTCAAAGCTCTGAGTCATTTCACTTGATGTGAACTTCATTATGAAGTTGTAACATTTTTGGTAAAAAAAGTAGCAATAACGTTACCATGACAGCTGATCAAAAGCTAAAGATCAGCAACTTATGGACTCTGTGGTGAATCTGTTTTCTCAAGTTTTTTTAAAAAGTTTTTTTTCAAAGCTGAAGAAAAAGAAAAACTTGTCCTTATTTGACTCTCAGCTCCTTTTGAAATCAGCTGTTGTATCATGAGCATTTGCTTTTTTCACGGATTTACTGGAACATCCTGTCACTGCGTGTGTGTGTTTGTGTTTGTGTGTATAGTGGAATGCACACTTCTAAGCTCATAGCAAGCTTACTTCTTATACAGTTACATCACACGCACACACACACACTCATGCATATATCTTTTCCACAGCAGTAGGGGAGTTCTGAGTGGTTTTAGAGTTTAAACAGGAAAACAGAAACAGAGAGGGGTGTGTTACAGCGGGATTCCTCTCCCTCTCTACTTTGGGCTAATGAGTGGTTGCAGTGTGGGCTCAGAGTGGAAAGCTTCCATGGTGTGTTTCATATCCCACACACACACACACTTACACACACGCACCTCCAGTCGGAGTAGGTCTGTCCCCTGATTCAAATGTTTTCTCATGGAAAATCTTTTCCCCTTCCTCTGAATCATTAGAGTTAGGTTCACCACTGTTACCATGGAGATCCAAGTACAACTAAATGTTATGACCGAGAAACTGTGGCGGCAAAACTGTGAATGGTTACGATAGTATGATTTTTTGTTTTTAGTTTTATAAAAATAACCTTCAGAGACCAGTGACTTCCTACCCTGTAAATTATCGTCTAAATTTAATATAAGTTGTTTTATTAATCACCATTGTCAACATGTGGTTCAACGAGCAGCTTTTAATAACTAACTTAAGCACAAATCTTAGATACAACGGTTTTCAGGCAGCAAGTGAATACACACACTTGCCTGAGGTAACTGCTCTGGCATTGTTGCTGATGCCATAGTTCCCCTGGGCTGGTTGATAGCCAGGTGTGGTTCACAACTGCCTACACCGCGGAATTCTGATATGCCCGACAAGCAACATCCTCAACATCTTTCAGGAAACACACAGGCACAGGCCTGAGAGCAAACTAAGTCATACATCTGTCTTTCTGTCTGTATGTGGAACACATATCTCGCAAACACTTTGTACGTGAACAGCTAATTAGCCATTGAAGGAGAGTGCAGAGTTTGGTGCAATTCGGACACATTCAATATTAATACACATTTAATGAACATAGCTATTCAAAGTAAAATTGCAGCGCTTTTATTTTGAAAAGTTGTGAACTTGGGTCTGAAGATTGTGTTGAAGGCTAAACAAACCTCTTAAATAGCCAACATGTAATGTAGGATAAAATAACACCAGTATTTCAGTCAAACCTATATATAATGTACACACATGAACAGCAATAAACCAATTTATTTTCATCTATATTGACAATAAATTGCAGATAAACCATGTAGGAAGAACACAATGATAGTCCATTATAGACAGGCAGGTTTGGAGTAAATTATAATTATCAACAAGATGTTGACCATTATACACTCAAATGTATTTTCTAAATCAGGACTGTAATAGATACTAATTAAGACCAAAAACAGAGTGGCAGTGTTGTTTAGTTCACCAGTTTAGTCAAGACCAAAATATCACATTTGCTTGTCAGAATATGTTTGTTTGGTTACAGGTAATGTACTCAACTGATAGAATAGTGAAAATAGAACAAGTGAACTTGTTTCTTATTTTTTGAAACTGTTGGATGTATTCTAATAGTATTTGAAAATCTGGCCTACTATGCATATTACACTTTGGTTTTCATTACATGGAGCAGTAGAGCCCCACAGATGCTAGGGCACCACAAAGCAGTGGGCATTGCTCCTCTTTCAAATTTTTTTTAAACCAGCATGTATTTTAAACAGACATTTTAAATTAGATAAAATCACACATTAAATGAGATGTAGAGAAATGTAAATGTAAAGGCTTGGGCCTAAATGCTTGTGCTGAGTGGATGTTGGGACAGATTCATCATGCACATTCATCATGTGAGAGACACACTGCATTGTGCTGACAACACAAAACATCATCCAGCTGATCTCAGCAACTGAAGCACACACAATGGACGGCTTTTGTAATGACTATATGCATGCATCATATTGTTTGCTACCTCTTCTGTTCAATTGCCTTGGTGCCGAAGCCATGCTCCTCCAGAGGCTAGAGCTGTAGCTTCAACTAGACAATCTATATGTATTAAACTTGTTGCACTGTGTAACGTCCCCCCCAAAAAATCTGTATTATTTCTCATGTTGCAGCTGCAAACACCTTCAATGGAGCTGTGCTGTGATGAATTTGGCTACAGAACAGACCATAGTTTGAATAGACTGTCCTTTTTTTCCTTCAAAGTAGAATTGTTCAAAGTATATAGTGTTTGCATTTCTCTGGTCTTGTCAACACTGTCAAGGGAACAGTACTCTTCTCTGTGCTTTATGTGCTTGGTGCTTACATTCATTATGAGAAACCATGGTTGTGACCAGACAGTGGCGTTAAAGGAAATCTTTGGAGGATTTAGTGGCATCAAATGGTGAAGTGGCACATTGCATATAAAAACCTGAATACCCCTCCCCTCACCCTCCCCTTCCAAGTGGGTAGAATAATCTACAGTGGCCTTCAGGTAACATATAAAGAGAGGTCCTCTCAGAGTTTGATTAGTCCACTTTGGGCTACTGCAGAAACGTGGGGGCTCAATATGTCGGAATATGTGCAAAAGGACCGGCCCTGTTGCAGATGTGAAAGGTTCATTCTAAGTGGAAAAAAACAAACAATGGCTCTTAGTGTCAGGTGATTATGTAATAATCATTGGGAAATGTATAGTCTGCCAATTGATTGTCCTAGGTGTGTCACAATGGACCTTTAACATGTCTATGAGACGAATTGTAATTTGTGAATATGGGCTATACAAATAAAATTTGATTGATTGATTGATTGATTGATTTTGAGTTAAAAGAAAGAACAAGTATGTTAGTTTTAACATAACCAATTTTGTATAGAAGTGACTCAAACAACCAGAGAGGTACACTTTAAATACAGCAAGAACCAATCCAATTCAATGAAATAACAGGAATAGAGACTAGAAACCTGGATAATGTCCAAATCATATGTACAAGGAGATCAATATCAATGTTACTCATATTCCGTATAAACAACATCCTGTCAGGTAAGGTGAAGTTCCAGAAGATAATGTCTGCTATATACTAACAGTAATGGAACAGTGTAATGTATTGTGAGCTCAAAGGTGAGTATGAGAGCCTGAGTGTGCATGCACGCACACAAAGTGAGTTGTTAGGAGAGAGGCAGAGTATAAGCACTGTAAATGCCTCTCAGATGAATGAGTTTTCCACCAGCCATGAGTCACTGCAGCAACATGTCCACCACTGACAGATGGAAAATGGGAAAATGGGAAAGGACCTCCACAACGAAGTAGGAAACTTGATGTGAACAACGCAGTGATGTAGCTTATGACTCTGTGGGTATGTCTAGGTAGTGGAAGAATGTAATGCAGCAGGGGTTACAGAAATCAAGTGCACACCCACATGCACGTACACACACACACACACCTATAATCCCAACAGGAAGGCATAAGAGATAAAAGAGCAAATTGCGAAGCCCCATATTGTGATGAAATAAATCCTGATACGACTGCCCCCATTGCTTCAGGACACGCTGACACACACACTCTCTCTCTCTCTCTCTCTCTCTCTCTCTCTCTCTCACTCTCTCTCTCTCCTCTCTCTCTCTCTCTCTCTCTCTCTCTCTCTCTCTCTCTCCTCTCTCTCTCTCTCTCACTCTCTCTCTCTCTCTCTCTCTCTACACACACAAACAAGCACATTGTGGTCTATCTGTGTTTTGCAACCGACTTGCATCCTTACAGTCATTTTGTTATTTAGGAGCAAACCAGACATGGAAATTATTTCCTTGTGCATCTTTTGCAAGACTTCAGGGCAAATTGCAAACTTGCTGGCTTGCTCAGAAAACCAAACACACAGACGCACACAAAAACACAATCGGGCTCACAGAACCATTACATACCACATTCATCTATTTTCCATGCCTGTGAGTGTACCTTCCTGTCTTTGGCCCAGCAGCCTCATCGAGAACAATGTCCCATTAAATTAGGAGGGTCAGGAAGTCAACACACCAAGGTGAATGCCTGAACTTCCCCATACACTTTTTCCATGTACTTTGGACACACACACATGCATACAACACATAATTCCCTCCTGCACCGCAACTTCTTTTGAATCCATTTCAGGCAAACATCACATTTGGGGTTTCCCTAATTATATTGTCTTCACCTCATTTCAAAAGCTAATGGTATTCAACCGTATTACCCTTTTTCTGAAGTGCACAGTGCATTATTTAATATATTTAATGAAAGTACGTATTACTCTACAGTATGGCCATGGCCCATTTATTATTTATTATTTAGGTTTTATTAACTGTTATCTGTCCCAAATCAATTCCACTCCCAATGAGTTAGGATGGGAGGTTAACAGGGATCCAAATCACTACTACGTCTTGCAAATAAGATAAAGAAATAAATAGTAATAAATATTCAACTATTAATTTAACACCATTCCACATTCCAAATTCTTGTGCAGTTCCACAAGAAAGATCAGGATGCAATCATTTAACTGTGCTGTTTAACTTTAATGAGAGCTTTTGTGATGAACTTTAGGGCCTATTCAGACATTTGGACTACATGTTTCTTAAGTTATTTGCCATACCCACTGCATTGTCTTTGTAATCAAAACAAGATGTAATGAATTCAAGAGACAAAAGTTTTTTCCAACCATCCCCCTGTCAACACAGCTGCTCAGGCTGAGATCCCTCATCCAAGGTCAAGTTTACCCAAGATACTGCAGTACAATACCTTCATAAAAACTGCCATGACACGGAATAGCAACAGAACACAATAGGCACTGGGCCCACCCAAAGTTTACTCTCCACCTTCTAGCCTACCTCCACCTTCTAGCCTACACTTTGACGTTATCATCTTCCTGCTGAGCAGATGGTTTTCCAAGAGTCAGAAGCGTCATCCCACTTGTGCTATTACTCAGTTCATAAGACTTTTTCCACACCTAACAGCTGCCCCCCCCCCTCCCACCCTGTGGTCCTTTGTTCTGGCTCTGCTGTGTTCCTGTTTTGACCATAAAGGCATGTAGAGGGAGAGGAAAACAGAATACGTACAAGTGTTGGCCCTTATGCAGACATTCAGGAGCCCAATTTGAGGAGGATTTGCCGTGATGGAAAGAGGAAGACCCCACACCACCCCCCACCCCTATGTGTTAAGAGGACACAATAAAAATGTGGAAAGAAAGACCTCCTCATCTGGAATGTTAATGAGTGAAAGGCGACACAAAGGTGGGTGGGAGATAGAAAGGCCATGGGAATGGAGGAATATATGCTGCAAGAACATGCAGTGACGCTGTTCAGGAATGCTTTATCAGGTTTATGTTGGGTCAAGTGGAGTCAGATCATATACTTATGTCTGTACAGGTGGTTTGAAAACTTCTTTGAGGACATTTACCATGGGGTCCAAAAGTCTGAGACAGTAGGGCGTCTTTGGCCTGAGGGGATCGCTGAAAACAAAATGGTTCCTCATGTGAACTGCTTGTAGAGCTTTGATGTGAACTCTACATTCTGTCCTATAGGTTTTCTAAAGGTAAATTAAAGCTCACGGAGTATCCTATATGAAAGGCATGAATCTTGGACTTGTTTAGGAGTCAGAAACTAAGTGAATTTGAAATTATCTTGGGTGAACTAATGCTGACAACTAAACGTGTTTTTTTCCTTACTCTTGTTGAATGTTAAGGGCAGAGGATGCCCTATGAGACAAATTGCAATTTGTGAATATGGGCTATACTAATAAAATTTGGTTGATTGATTGAATGATGAAGAAACATGTGCAGCTTACAGTGAAATCATTCATGATGTTTGTGTGATTAAAGGCAAAACTAAGATTATTTACAATGTTTACATCTGTTTGTTATATCAAATATCCTAGTTTAATCCACCTTTATTTGGAAACTAGACTGAAATTAAAGTGTTTTTTAGACAGTTTGTATATAAAATAATACTACTAATAATAACAACAGCAGTGACAAATACTGTAGTATGTTGCAGTATTCATTTTGACAAACCTTTGCAGGATCTTTTTTACTAAGGTCAGCTGGCACTGGTTTCAGTGGTGGGCCAAGGGGTGGTGTGGCAGGAGTGTGCCAGTGGTAGTTAATGCTAAACTTGAGTCTAACTTTAGTTTGAGCCTTTATAACGTTAACTGTATGCTAGCTTCCAAAACACAGTGATGTGACAACTAACCTATTTAAATTTCAGCCTTTACATTAGACCTGTCTGCTAACCACTACAGCAGACAGATCAAATTGGTAGTTGGTTATCGAATATAGCCTATTATCATTAACTATATGATGCTGCATATCAGGCAGCTGAGGTTATGTTTTTCTAATGAGTTGGTATCAGGTTAGGTGTTTTAGGATGGGTGTCCTGTATCCTCCAACGGCTCCAGTTTTTTTAATACTTACAGCACAGAACAAAAAAGTTCTTCTCTTTGATTTTCCCATGACTTCTCAGTTATGATCTTTACCTATATATATGTTTACTTTTTCTGTCTTACAAAATAATTCTTTCTGCATTTTCATTAGCTCTCTTATACCATGCTGTTATGTATAAAATTTGGATTTTGACCAGGCATTATTCTTCTTGATTCCTGAACTTTGAGAAACTTCTACCATTTACATTAAACAATAACAGTCATTGTTTTCTGTTCTTCGCAGGATGAAGTCAAGGTTCCATCAAAACTCAGCATCTCTAAATCCATGAAGGTTTCTGGGTCTGTGGCAGGAAGCAGAGGAGGCAGCTTGATGGAGCTTAAGGAAGCTGTGGAAGAGCATGGAGAAGAGGAAAGAGAGGGAGAGGACACAGACAAACCCCATGTAGACCTCTCCTCAGATGAGGAGGGAGTGGAGATTGAGGAGACAATTGAGGAAACTCGTGCTGAACGGATAAAGCGAAGCAGCTTGCAGCGTGTACAAACCCTGAAGACCGTCTTCTCAAAGGAGAAGATGGATAAGACAAAGGCAAAGACCAAAGAAAACCTTGAGAAGACCAAACAAAAAACCAAGACCAACCTTGAGAAGACAAAGCAGAGGACAAGAGAGAACCTGGAGAAGACCAAAAAAAAACCAAGGACAACCTGGAGAATGCAAAGCAGAAGACCAAGGAGAACCTGGAGAAAACACGTCACAACATTGAGAAGAAGATGGGAAAGCTTGGAAACCGCATGACTGTCAACCCTGAGCGCAAGCAGAAGATGCAGACATCCCAAGACAAGGTGAAGAAAGCCTTCACACCAGACCATGTTGTTTACGCACGCTCCAAGACTGCTGTGTACAAGGTGCCGCCCTTCACCTTCCATGTCAAGAAAATCCGTGAGGGTGCTGTTGAAGTGGTACAAGGCACTGAGATGGTGGAAGTGTCCCAGGATGCCGAGCCTTTCAGTGATGTGGATGATGCAGTTGAAGAGGGCGGAGAGGAGGTTGAGATGGAGATGATTAACGGAGGAGGGGATGACGACGAGGCTGAGGAGGACGAAGAAGAGGACAGCCACGATGCCCTGCATGAGAACGAAGACAGAGATAGAGACAGCGATTAGATAAAGAATGAGGAATTGCCAAGATCCCGGTAAAATTCTGTGAAACAACCCAAGGATCAAGAAGATTTATAGAAAATAATAACAGTTATAATATTACATATTGGATCTTATTTTCACTATTTTGGCCATTATTCCTATCAGTTATAAGCACTTTGTACCACCATAGTAATTGTTGAGATCTGGAAGCATGGTGATATTGCTAGTTGACGACAGATTCGTCAACCAGATAGGTATTAAATAAATTAATACATTGTCCAGATTATCCAAACCACTTTATTTGGAGGCAAACTGCTTCCATAATGTCATTAGTAATTGATTGCAAAGGTGTGCACTGTAACCTTGGAGAAATTCATTTTACATCTGGAGCAAACAATTGTTACAATATAAATTTATTTGGAAATAATTTGAGTGAAATTAACTTTGAAGCTAATAGCTTCATTATACTAAAACCCAAATGTGTGCACTTAAACGTTTTTTGCTTAGCTATAGCCCAAGTATTCAATTTAAATGTCAAACATTGTTGACAATCCTAAATACATTATGCTAGAGCAGTCTAGTATGTAGTCTACTGTACTTGGTTTTGTAGACTTTGAAGCTTGTGTAGACCTATCAGTCTACCAAGTTCTGCACCAGCTATTGAACAAAGTCAAGGTGCTGGGCCAGACAGGAGGACCATTGTTCCACACTGACAACACATCCAAGATGATTTCTGCTTTTCAGGGGTTCAGGTGTGAATAGGTCAAATTTTGAGATTAAACTTCCTGAGGACAGGGGACTCATCAGGACTGTGTTTGAAGGACTAAGAAAAACATGGAGGGACATAATATAAGTTCAGCCTGCATTTACCAAATGTTACATTATGAAGAAACTGCTTAACACCTGTCTGTTTATCTTTACTGTTTTCAGTGGTCATGTTTTTGGTCCACATGGTAAATGCTTTTGACTGCAGAAGATGGGACTCGATTTGATCCACTGCCGAGGGATAAGGCACTCACTCATTGATAGACAGACCAACCATGTGATAAACATGACATTTCTTTTTCATTTTCATTAATCCAGTCCTGATAATGCCATGCTCATCCAAGAGAATAGCCCAATTAGCAGAGTGACAATGAGACAGTGTATACAAATATATGTGCTTAAGTCTTTTCAACTCAAACAGAGAAAACCATCCAAAAACAACAGTGTAGCCATAATAGCAGAATATACTGAGAGTGATTGATTATTGCAATCAAACTGTATTTTTAAGTAATTCCTGACCAATAGTGTAAATGCACAACTAAGGTAAATGTTGTACGGCTGGTCCAAGTGGAACTGGGAGGCTGAAAGGCTTGCCCCTGTTTTCTCATGTGAGTAACTTTGGCTAATGATGAGAGGTTTGTTTGTTTCCTTGCTGTCTGATTGGTCTCCTCTTGTCACTAGACTCAACAGACGGTTCAGCAAGGTTACCCATGTTTGGTTAACTAAGTAGACAGTGTCAGTCTCACTCATTAACTTTCATTCCAGCAACAATAGGCACCTGTAGTCATTGAGGCTGGATGTGTAAATAGGCAACTCTTTGCTAAAACATTTACCATAGCAACTTAACAGGGTGATACTATGTCAGTGTTGTATTCACAGCTTGTTGTACCTTTAAATGGACATGGAATATCGAAGAGGAAAGCTAATGCCAGATCATATTCTGGTGTAGAAAAACTGAACACATTGCACAGAGAGTGTTAGCAATGAGGAGTCAGGTGCCTTGCCCCCATCAGTATAATCTGCTTGTGGGTCTCAGCATTTAATTTGGTCAAGACAATATATCATCTTGTCTATTACTTATCAACAATAGGAATGATGGCCAATATCACAATTAAGACCCAAGATGGGGCTAAAAAATAAAATAAAATTGATAACAGTTACTTAAATATCATAGTTTTAAGAATTTAAGGAAACACTCCCATATTTGTAAAAGCATTTCAAGGGTTTTTAAGAGTCCATTTGTGCTTGGATGGTGTAGGAGATCACTATAAGTGAAAGAAGTAGAGGAAGAAGAAGAAGCCAAAAAAATGGTAAGAGCTAAACTGACCTAAATCCTCAGGAGGGTGACCGTCTGTGAGAAGGTGTAATCTTTTCAGTATTTCATTTTTTGTTTTATTTTAAATACACTACACTTACCACTCCAACTAGTGGAATAAGTATATGACTCAACTTCTGCCCATTGAATTTCCTTTGAGTTCTCATGAATAGCTCAAATGCAATTCACAATTACTACATTGATAAACAAATTGAGTACATATTCACGCCTATCCATAAATTCTTTGTGTTTTAAGAAAAGCACATATCACACATGCAACATATTTGTACACACCCTTTGTTGTTAAGTTGTTTGAATACTGTTATCTTACTCTGTTTAATGTACGCGTTCTTTAGTTTTCATGAGCTCACAGTTTTTAATGTATGATTTTGTATGTAATCACTCTTCACATTTTGCTGTTATCTCATTTTCATTACTGCAGAATGTAACCCAATTGCTGTCTTTTATATATGTGTTTTATACCTACTTTCATGCAGTACTCTTTTATAAGATTTTACTGCCAGTGTTCCCAAAAAATAACCTGCACCCAATGAAGGTTAATGAAACACAAGATGAGGACAGTCCACCTCATTTCACTCAACAATCATTTTCACCATTATTATTTTCCCATGAGTGTTTTGCTCTTATAAAACCTGCCATGTATATCTAAATATGTGTTTCATAAATTAAATGGGATAAGGACCAATTCTTACAGTAAAAACGTACAAACCTCTGGTCAAAGAAGTTTGTGCTTTAATAGGACCTTACTATATATGACCAAGTTTCTTCACATGTGCATGATATTGCTGTGGTCTGAGACTGACCCCTAGTGTTCAGTCGTCTTGCTGTAAGTTTCTCTGTTCCAGGTTAAAGGAACATTTCAGCTCCATCTTTTCTCTTTCAAATAACCATTTCATTGAAATAATTCCCAAGAGCAATCTGCTCTATTGTCCACATTTGTCTTTTGTAATAAGATGTAAAAGTGTATTTCATTCTGCACAATGATTGGTGGAATTTTATGAATGCTTTGCAAGAATGAATCTTAAGAGTTGATGTTTTTTGTTGTTGAATGATCTGCTGTGACTGCATTACTTTTGGCATAATCAAGATTATATTCCATCCACTTCATTTTTACAAACTAATGCTGTTCAGATAAGGGGGCCTATCTTGACATAATTTGGTGTGAAGGGGTTTAGAAACTAAACAGGTCTGCAGCGTCTCCAAGGGCTATCACAGAGACAGACACAAGAAACATTTATGAATCAAAGAAAGAGTTTTTATATAACATTTGACCATGTCACCATAGTATTTGTACTGTCCAGTGTGTCTATGTGTGTCTGTGTCCAGTGTGTTATGTCTATCTTAGACATAAATTATAATTTTATTTCTGTTCTTTTTTTTGTATATAATGTGAATCACTGCCAATGCAGATCACAATGCATACTGAATTTATTTACCAGAGAGCCTCTTGTCTTCTGTTGCATAACTTCGTCAGCATTTAGAACCGCTTGTTAACGACACTGGCACTCATGCCTGATAGGATAAAGCATTCCAGCCTTTTTGATCCACTGTTGTGGTACAGACATTTGGTGGTTTAAGGCTCAGTCCTTGAAAGTGAATCAACAATGCCATGTCTGTCAAGGCAGTGACAACATGCAGCTATGCTGAGGCCTTTGTCAATTGAGCACCAAATGTAGTTCACATGCAACTGTTTCTTTGCTTTTGCTTTGTCATTAACAGATGCTAGTATAATGTTTATTTCTTTATTTCTTAACCACTAATGATTTAATTAATAAAAACTACTTGGTTCACAGTGACTGTGTTTTTATTTCATGTTACCAAACAAAACTGAAGAAATAGCATGTGGTTAGAAAATGCATTCCCAGTCATTGTACACTTTAGTATTGTTGTCTAACCCACGATAAACTATGACTGTAGCTACCAGTTGCAAAACCAAAAACATTGTTAGAATGTTGCTGGGGTAGTACCTAGAAGGTAAAAAAACAACATGTTGATTGTTGTTTAGGGTTAGGGTTAAGGTTATTGCATTATTACTGTGAAATATTTGGACCAACCACAGATCCTTCCACAAGCACCACATCTTATATGTATCTCAATATGACCAGTGGGTGTTCAGTCTTCTGCGTGGAGTCAGATTGATTGTGTTGCTGGGTGTAGCAGCTGAAGAGTTGGCAGAATGAGGACAGAAAGAGTTGACCAAAAACTTGACATGTCATATGTTGTTCAGCTGCATGTGGCTCAGGAGGTAGAGCGGACATCCACTGCGGATCATCCATTCCGCTTGCCTAAGAGTCACTGTGCAAGACACTGAATAACAGGCTGTGATAGAGAAAGTGTTGCGTATGAATGGGTGTGTGAATGGGTGAATGGCAAAAAACTGAACTGTAAATCGTTTGAGTGGTCATCAAGACACCCACATCTGTAAAATAAAACAACACTCAAACATATCTGTAATAAAACAACATCCACACACATCTGTAATAAAACAACATACACACACATCTGTAATAGAACAACATCCACACACATCTGTAATAAAACAACATACACACACATCTGTAATAGAACAACATCCACACACATCTGTAATAAAACAACATACACACACATCTGTAATAGAACAACATCCACACACATCTGTAATAAAACAACATACACACGCATCTGTAATTAATCAACATACACACACATCTGTAATAAAACAACATACACACATCTGTAATAGAACAACATCCACACACATCTGTAATAAAACAGCATTCACACATATCCCTAATAAAACAACATTCACACACAGCTGTAAATAAAAAGTTGTGTGTTTGTCATACAGCTGGGTGCGGGCTGGGGGCGGGTCTCCTAACGGAAATGCACCAAGTTATCTAGATTCTAAAGTTATGGATATAACCGGATATGAGAAACCTTTGTACCTTACCTCAAAACATCTAAATAATCTCATGATTGTCTCACAGCAACAAAGTCCCACCATTTTGGTCATACAGCCTATTACTATACAGACAAACTACAACCAGAACCACGATTTGTTAAATACATATTGGACATATCACCGAGGTTCAATCAGACTTTTAGTCTGAAATTTGAAACAGGAAGCTGTCTTTTAATGCTTGCTCTTTTCTTGGTGCTGGTCAACAACAGCTGCTTTACCAGAAACCAGGAGGCGTCAAAGTTGGCGATGTGACAATACGCGAACCGACCTGTGAGATCTTTAATCGTGTGAGTGAGTGAGTGAGTGTGTGTGTGCGTGTGCGTGTGTGCTGCTCGTCCATGGTGCAGCTGTGAGCTGCTGTGAGCTGCGGCAGCCTCTGAAAGGTGAGTATCTGTGAACCACTTGTGGAGCAGGAACTTTCAGCGCTGTCCTGTCACTTAGCTCCATGACTATGCTAGCTAGTGGAATGGCTCTCCTTCGTTAGCTTAGCTACGTTCCTCTGCGATGCTTCTACCAAAGAAATACATGTAACGTACATCCCCCACCGCCACACACGCATTTGCACAGTTGTTCGGTAAAAAGACAGAGGTCGCTATTTGCATGTTGCTCCTGGTAGCCAACGAGCAAACCACAACGTATCGTAACGCTAGCAAGCTAAGCTATCTGTCAAAGTTGTTGCAGCGTAGCTTCCTTTCTATGTTCCGCTCTGTGGTGAAACTTCAGAAAATACTATTCTCAGACCCATACTCATGTCTACATGTGTGTTACTGCAGAACATAGACCCATGCTGGATGTACACATATATAAATATACATATAAGATCCGTTTAGATCTCTGAGTGAGATCAACACTGAACTAATGACACTGGTTACATTAGCTTTGTCCTAAAGAGAAAGAGTGTAGAAAAACGATTCTAAATGAGATATCACTCTAATTGAGTTTGAATCCGTCTGTCCTTGTTGTGTCAGTTTTTCAGATGGAGGAGAGTTTCTCTAACAAACGACCCAAAGCTCAATTTGTGGAAGTGCACAGTATCTTTTTAGTGGTGAATCAGGAAGTTTAGAAAGTGGTTTGTCAGGATTGCAATTTATGACCTTTATCTTGCCTCCACTTCGAACTGCTCACCAGTTTGGCAGACATTGTTTAAAAAAAGTTATTTGCATAAATTCTTGCTCTATTTACTCTCCTCCCATCATCTTCTTTTCTTTCCAAAATCTCCCTCTGGTCGTGTGATTTATTATTTCCTCATCCTGTGCCTGGCTTCTTTTCCTGCAATCCCCCTGCTTCCACAGGAGCACCATGGCAATGTGGATCCAGGCCCAGCAGCTCCAGGGGGAGGCGTCTCACCAGATGCAGGCGCTGTATGGCCAGCACTTTCCCATCGAGGTGCGGCACTACCTGGCCCAGTGGATTGAGACCCAGCTGTGGTATGACAGACACCATGACCCTTACTTTTACTCAAGTCGCTTCCAGCATCAGGGATTGATCAATGACACTATATCTCTTTGGATATAAGATGTCTTAGACTGGATTGTAGGTAACATGTAATATATTTAGTCCAGTGCACCTAGTTTTGAGCTGTTTTCAGACATGAATTTGTGTAAGACTTGTTTAAACCAACAGGAAGCTTTAAGGAACAGTTAGGCGAAGGGTGGAGCTCATGTAGAGCATGCACGTGGGCAGGACAAAATATATACCGGTAGTCTGTTGCAGAAAGTTCAGTGTTTCTGTTTACACCACATCAACTCTGGCGATGGCGCCTATCACAAAAAGCTCTCCAATCTAGTTTTTCATTGTCAGCTCGTCTTTTCCACCCACAGATATTTACAATCTTTCAGTTTTTTGCATCCATCTAGTGTTAGAAACTCATTAACATCCCCCTCACTCGCTGTGATTTCTCTGAAAAATGTCCTGTTGTATTTTTGCATGGCTTAATTTTCAGGAAAATGTATGGTGCATGTCTGAAAACGGCTCTGGTTGAGCAGTACTGAGCTTGAGATTGGCCTTGCATTGGTCAATAATCTAATGATGAACATTTCAAAGGGATTCTGTGGAGTTGGACAACCCAGCAGAGGAGGCCAAAGCCAAGCACCTGCTGGACAACTTGGTGGCCGAGCTTCAGAGGAGAGCCCAACTTCAGGGAGGAGAGGACGGTTTTCTTCTCAAGATCAAGCTGGGCCACTGTGCCAACCAGCTCAAGGTACCTGTCAGCTACAGTAAGACTGAGGAAAACTAGATCGCCCATAATTCTTGTTTTTGGATAGTGGAACATTATGCTGAAATAATTTGACATCCTTACTTTAAATTTTTTTAATAGATAAAGAAAATAATATAAAGAACACAAAGTAATAATGCAGATTGCAGATTCTTTTAAATCCCCAAAATTAACATAACATAATTAACATAAGAAAATAGACATAAGTGGATCATATAAAAAGAGAAAATTCCTTTTTTTATTCTGGCGCTCATCACAGTCCCGTCTTTGTCGGACATCATATGTGCATTTGGAGCAGATGTGTTGCATCATATAAAAAAATCGGTTCTCATCTCACATTTGTGTTTGTGTCCGCATGCAGAGCACTTATGACCGCTGTCCTTTGGAGCTGGTGCGCTGCATTAAACACATCCTGCACTCAGAGCAGAGGCTGGTTCAAGAAGCTACAAATGTAAGTGTTGAAGAGGTTGCTGATGTTTCATTTTTATATTATGAATCAATGGCTGAGATTTACACGTTTGGAAGATGATAAAAAATGTACAAATAAATGAATGGATTGGCCCAAAACTGAAGGGGGCAAAAAGTGGGGAAAAATGATTTTGAAGTTCTAATATTTTAAATGTTTGCGTGTAAAGGCCAGCTCTGAGGCAGGCGGCCAGGCAATGGACAGCCTGTCACAGCGGCACCAACAGATCAACCAGGCTTTTGAGGAGCTTCGTTTGGCAACACAAGAGACTGAGAACGAACTGAGAAAGCTGCAGCACAGCCAGGAGTACTTCATCATCCAGTACCAGGAGAACCTTCGTATCCAGGGTGAGACACATGCACACGCACACGCACACGCACATGCAGACGTAGACGTAGACACAGACACAGACACACACACACACACACACACACACACAGATATACACAGACAGGCACACAGACAGACCCACAGACAGACATGAATAAAATGTAGTCAATTTGTGCATGTACAAACAACAACCATAACCACAACCAAAGACTGTGTGCACAGAACAGTTTCTTCCAGCGCAAAACAATACTCGCAAGCATTACTGCTCTGCATTCCTAACTGTGCTTCTGCAAGCACTGGGCTGAGGCAGTTTGCCCTTCCCTACCTGGCGCAAGTGCTCAAAATCACCAAACAGTCGCTCCCTTTTAAGTCAAATTTTGAGACTTTGGAGGTGGGGACAGTGGCTGATGCTCCCATACCGGGTTTACGCCTAATTCATTTTGCAGCAGCTACTCTGGGATGGCGGCAGATGGTCATAATACTGTGTACCGTGCTGTATAACCCTGCCGCATGTGCTCCCTCAACTGTCAACCTCTCACCTGCACTCACTTTACACGTTAACAATAACGACCAGCACTAATCAGAAGCTGAAGTCCATCAAAAGTCCAAGAATTTGCATGCACACAGTTCACCTGCTAACTACAAAGTAAGATATGTAAAGTGATGCTCACAGCCAGGACATCAGGTTTAAAGTGACTGGAATGATCTGGATTCATGATCCAACACCATTGATTAAAAACTAGTGAGTAGACGATGTGAAGAGCCACAAAGATGAGCAGACACACCTGCAGATAATGACCCAACACTGTGTTTGAACTTCATTGTTGCAGAAGAAGCGACACTCCAATTATCCAGGAAAATAAAAGGTTATTATATAGATCAGTTCTATGTGTGAGTTGTTGACTGCCGCTGAGTAGGCTAATGAGCGTCAATGCAGTGGCGCTGCAAAGAGGGGGTCAGCAGGACCACCCAGATGCTGTAAAGCAGTGGTCACCAACCTTTTCGAGCCGAAGATTACTTTTTTATTCAAAAAGTAAGCCGAGATCTACCACCTTGATATCTAAAAAAAACAAAAACTTTGGAGGGTCATATTATTGTTAAAGGCTGAATGTACGAGAATAAATATACACAAAGAAAAGCAGTTATACAACTTGATCTATTCAATGCAAAATATTTAATCAATTCATATACACAGCATTGGCTCAATTCACAATGTTTAGTGCCTTAGCTTGACAATATGTTTTGCAGAGGAGCTGCTACTGCTGCACAATGTTTCTGCATTAGGCTCTGCCTTGAATATGGCCAGTAATGTGACTGTTTCCTTGTATAAAAGTGGTTGTGTGTACTCATCTATGAGTACAATACACTTTTTTTTTACAAAAGAATCGATTTGGTCAACAGGAATGCTGGAGTGCTTTCATTTTGAAATGCTTACAGACAGTGTTGCAACCATTTGTTTGTGACATAAATTCAATAGATGAACATCTAAACTCAGGTGAAAGATCAGTTTCTCTGTTTATTCTGCTGTGAACCACAATGTTTATCTGTCTGTCACAAACCATTTCAAAGTAAAAGCAATCTGGAGTTTCACTTTCTGAACCCATTCATTTGTTCTAACGGACTTTGATTGTTATCTACAGACCGGAAGATGCCTGTCTTCATACCATAGTGTCCTGGCGTTTAGTTTAATCCAACTTGTATCAAACGTAATGCAGTAGATAAACCTCTAGCGCCGCATTAAGCACTTGTTTTTATGTCAACATGTATATTCACACACCATAGCTGCTTTCAGACATGCACTGAACTCTGCAGATCTATGTTTTTGGGAGGAGGTGCATGTGAAAACGCAAATGTCTGAGTGAGAGCCTCCTCAGTTTCTGCTGACTTTCTTCACTGGCCCTCTAGTATAAAAGTCTGCAGAAAGTGAGTAGAGTCTGATGAACACAGTAGGAGTTCCTCACAAGTTAGCAGTGATTTGTGTTAGTAACGTTCTGTCTGTTATCTGTTTCCTGCTATTTTAGCACAGCTCAGCAACTTGTCTTCACTGCCTCCAGCCGAGCGCACCCAGCGAGAGACCACCCTGCAGAGCAAGAGGGCCACTGTGGAGGCCTGGCTCACCAGAGAGGCCAGCACACTACAGAAATACAGGCTTGTAGGGAGGCACATCACTCTCACACACATACACAACATATACTGTGGCTATGCAATATCACAGGTTTGCAATGATACAAAATGCGGCAACAGCCACTCTAGGTTTGTCACAGTATCAGATTTTGACTACACGATTATTGTGACACATGGAAGACACAGACAAAGATGACAAGAGAGTTTGTGGTGTAAAGTGCTGACACCGGTGTCCGTGTGTCACGTGATTTAATATCTCACTTCCTGCCTCTCTCTGCTGCACCCGGCTGCTCCACCTCTCGCCTGAATGTGGAGGGTTTGATGCTGTTGTTAATGCATCTGTGCAGAGAATCTCCCGTTGTGCATGTGTTAAAAGGCAAACTCTCGGTAAACTCTGTAGCCAATTCTCCAGATTTAACCATGTTAAGTCATGTCTGAAAACTGCATAGTCGGCCAACTGCAGAGAAGACAATCTGCTTTCTTTTCACATTGGCATTCCCAGTGTGCATTAGTGGTCACATAATTTGTAACATAAAGTGTGTTAGTATGGATGTAGATTATTTTAAAACTTAGTTGTATCAGTGTGGATCACACACACACACCACACACACACACACACACACACACAGTATTGTAAACACAGAAACACTTCAGGAAAGATAAGATTTGAATCCTACATGCTTTAAATGCATGTTCACACCTTAAGTCTAATAGTGTTCTATGGTCTTTGGTGGGCCGATGATCTACTGTTTGCTAATTAGGTATAACTGGCATTAGCTTTTATCTAACAAAGACAATTGGATTCATAGATTTATGGACATTTGCAAACAGTTCTGCAGTTTAATTTAAAATAGTTGTTACTTAGGCTCAATGAAATAGTCAGCTACTGCCTCACATCTTCTATTTGACAAAGAATTGCAGTCTATACATTATAAGTCTATATTTGGTCCCATTCTTTAAAAAATGGTAGGTCCCTCTGCTCATAATATAATTATAATATTGGGATAATAAATATAAATCATAATAAAACAGGAAAGAACCAAATAAATAAATTAGTGGTGCACCGTTGTATCGGCCGAACATCGATAGTGGCCAATATTCGCCTCGTTTAGTGCCATCGGCGCATCGGTAATAAACTTGAATTTCACTGATGGCATTGGCAGATGTTCATTGGTATTGTAACGTCCCCGCCTCACAGACGAGACAGAACTTCTTCTCTTATTTGTAACTTTATTAAGGTCAACACGAACATGTCGCGCTCCTTGTTCCTTCTCCGACACTCCTCACATCAACAACCGTCTTCGACACTTCCTTCCTCATTCACCCCTGACCCCCAACAAACCAGCCAATGAGAACCTGTCATCCCACACAACCCCACCCCATTGGTCTAGAACTGTCACTTGCCCCACCCCGACCTGTTCACTGACCCTCAGGACATCTCAATACTCCCTTAACACGGTGTCTTGACTGAACATATGTCATAACAAAACATAAGCATAAACCCAGTCCATTACACTAGGTTTTCTGCAGCCTGCCAATCTGGCATCCAGATTATATCCCTAGGTGGTGGTATACTCACACATTCAAAACAGGTCAATCTGAGGAGGGCTGTTTTAGACAGGGTAAAGAGGTGCTGTTTTAAATGATCCTTGTGGTATTTTGACCAAAATATGTTACAGACATTTCATTAAGACCCCAAGGAACCATATTAACTTGTGCTAAATTTGGCATAATAAGTCTCCTTTAAATAAAGTTTAGTTAAGCTAAAGATTGTTTCATAAATCGGATCGAATTTGTACTCATTAAAAGATAAGAGTGATAAAGGGCTGAAATAATTTACTGCTTTTTAAATAATGATTTAATTATTTTCCTGGCACAAGAGGGTGAATCAATAACAACAAAATAAACAAATATCGGCTATCGGCTAGATTGTTGTTTTAAACCTCGGTATCGTCCAAGAATTTCTATCTCGGTGCATCCCTAAAATAAATTTTATTTTTGCTTTTATGTTTTAAACAAAAAGTCAACCACTTATTCTACTATTCAAGTCCAGCCAGTTACTATATTATATTATCTTTGTTATTGGTGAACAAGCTCTGGTTCACTATCCATGTACATTGTGTCCTCCAGTTCAAAGGAAGCTCTGCATGACTCCAGCTGATCTCACACTTGCCATAATGGACTCTTCTTTGTAGGAACAAAAGAAGATTCCCAAAAAATCCAAACTACACTATTGACAGTTCAAAACTTTCTGTGACAAGACCTTGTAAACTTTTACAGACGAGTTATAGAAAACATCCTAACTGGAAATACCATAAGCTTGCAGTGTGCATGGCCCTGCACTTGGTGATTCAATCTGCTCATCTATCATGAGTTGAGATGCATATAGTTCAGCGATATTGGTGAGGTGAGATGCCTGCAGACTTTAAAGGATACTTAAGACTTAACCACGGTCTGTTTAGCCTGTTGGGGCCTGCCCTCTTCCATACCATCAGACTGTAGAGCACTTTCTTTCCTCAGCCTGTGAGACTAATGAATTCATTGTCAAATCCAGCACAAAGAGTTTAAGTTTTCTTCACATCATTATTTATTCATACAACTTCTGTTTTTTTTGGTGACTAATCATGAAGGCACTATATGTGGAATTTTTCATTATACAATTTTGTGTTTCATATAAATTAAATTAAAACTTCCTATTTCAAAAATGTAACTTATTTAATGATTTGGACTCGGGCTCTTGGCTATTTTAGTCATCATGTTAACATTTGTTTATGTAGACAGGTTACTGTCAGCTTTTTGCAGTAATCTGATTTCTTCAATATTATATATGAGAAGTTCATTATCATCCTGGGGAAGGTTACCGAAGAAATCGGACCAACCCAACCAGATTTCCCCTGGGAAATGTGTTTGTATAACTGGATATCTATTTTGATTACATGTATAAGCATGTTCCTATCAAAGACGCCAGGAGGAGAATATGGCAACATCAAAGTAGTTGGATGAAAGGCAAAACTTTAGACTACTCAATTCCAAAAGTTAGCTTCTTATCCACCAGTACCTCAAGTTCAATTCCAGACGTGTGTAACATGTCTAAAAAAAGAAAAGTAACAATAAATGGTTCACCTTGATATAAAACACAGAAAATATCCTCCTTCAAATTAAAATCTTCATAGACAAGCAGTTCACACAGAAGCCCACATATGTAAACCAAGTTCCTACACTGTAACCTCATTTCTCCTAGGATCATAATTTCTCTGGTGTATGTTAATAGGGCTGTGCAATGTGACATATAACATATTGTTTAATATGAAACAACTCTATTGCTAATTTAATTTAGCTGCAAATTACCTTTTACAAAGGTTTTCGTCATTTGGATGACACTTCCTATTCATCAGCACAACATTGATACAGGAAAGGAATTTACAAAGAGAAACCACATCGAGAAACAAACAGAGGAGAGTGATAGTGATATTGAATCAGTTGAAACAAGAGAGGAGCTAATCCTACATTTAAAGAGAGATTAAAATCAAAGAGTAAACCTCTACAGACTGTTCCCCACCCTATGCTACCACCTATGCAAGAATCCTGTCAAACTGTTAAGCGAACAGTCGAGTGATTAACACAAACCCCAGACTCAGACATTACAAGATGCTTTGAACTTAGACACAATTTATGTCAAAGAATCATGAAGATGGAAGGAGACGACAGCTGCTGTCAAAACTTTACATGGAAACAACTTACATGGTCAAGAGTGACGATATGGGTTAATATCTGGATATGAAACAACCTATCAGGTTAAAAGATTTTTCTCATATTGTGCAGCTTGAAATGTTAATGCACTGAGTAAATGCAAAAAGTTACTCAGCATTTGGCTGGTGCTGTCGTTGCAGGACCTGTCAGAGCAACACCAGAAGACCCTGGGCCTGTTGAGGAAGCAGCAAACTTTAATCCTTGATGAGGAGCTCATCCAGTGGAAGAGGAGGCAGCAGCTGGCTGGCAACGGGGGTCCTCATGAGGGGGGACTGGATGTCCTCCAGTCCTGGTACATACTGGAAATGCATGTTAATTAGTTTGACTTACATAATATATTACAGGGATGGATGGAACTGTTTCACCTGCCTCCAAGCAAGTGCATGATGTATTATGATAGAGAGAAGTTTGTAGAAATGTTCTCTTTTAATAAAGGCATTCAGGTTAAGAAACCAAATCTAGAAACACATGGGATTATAGAGGAGTGACTGATGATATTTCCCACCCCCCTCATGATGGTAGTATCCCCAAATCTTCTGCTTGTCCACAAGGTGTGAGAAGCTGGCTGACCTGATCTGGCAGAACCGGCAGCAGATCCGGCGCTGTGAGCATCTAACCCAACAGCTCCCCCTGCCAGGCCCGATGGAAGAGCTGCTGAGCAAACTCAATAGTGACATCACTGATATCATCTCCGCCCTGGTTACCAGGTGAAAACTTGACTTAACATCTTCCTCTTCCTGTATGAAAGTTACCCCACCTGTGCTCTGGCAAACTGGGTGTTAGTTCAAACTGTTGAAAAGCCAAGGCTAGAAACTCTAGCCAACTGATTCAGGAGAAGCTATACAGCTAGTGCCCTGACAGTGAGTAGGTCTTTACTCTTGTGAGGATTCTGGTGTTGTCAATGGAGTTTGCTCAAACAGTTTATTAGTGCTTTATGAATGTGAATAAGACCCCCTGGGGCATCTTCTGAGTGTGCAGGAGGCTAGAGCTATAACTACTCCAAGCCACCCATAACTTTGATGTTTGTAGGTTTAGGGCCTAGTATGGCTGTGACTGCTCATCAATTCTTTGTCCGATTTTTCCGAGAGTTTACAGAATGCATAAGATGACATTTTTTATTTGTCTCATTGCTTCCCCCTGATGACTTGTTGAAACTTCCTCAAAATGTGTCTGTGCTATACAGCAGTAACACTGATTTTATCAACAAATCAGTATATCAACAAATATAAAAACCTGGATGAAAACACCAATTCACCTTCAGTCACTACGTGTGTTTTCTATCTGTGCTCATTGGGCAGCAGAATTAATTTATGACGGAATATAGACACATTTGCTATTTTCAAATGCCCAGGATATTCTAACCTGTTGACCAATCATTTACCTATGTTTGTATAAATTAATGTAACTCCATATGTTGGATGGCCAATGAATTTCTTTTTTTATTCGCTCATCATGTCACTGGCCCCTCTTTTCCTCAGCACCTTCATCATTGAAAAGCAGCCACCCCAGGTGTTAAAGACTCAGACCAAGTTTGCAGCCACTGTGCGCCTCCTGGTGGGCGGAAAACTGAACGTCCACATGAACCCACCACAGGTCAAGGCTGTTATTGTCAGTGAGCAGCAGGCCAAAGCTCTGCTGAAGAATGAGAGCACACACAGGTGAGTGGCACAGCAAGCAGACAGATGCATCCCACTGGCTTTTCAGATGCATTGTTAAAACTAATTGTGACTATACAAGGCTTAAAAAATAGTGGGTGACTATAGCAGGTCATTTGTTAGATATTAGAAGGCATTTCATGAATGTACTAAAATGGTTAATCATGTGAGATTAATAGATTAATTTGTTAATTTTGTCTCCTTTGTCGAAGAGCTACAGGGTGTGTTCAATTATTTCTTATTGCTTTCTTCTGCCTTTGTAGTGAAAGCAGTGGAGAAATCCTCAACAACAACTGTGTGATGGAATATCACCAGGCCACTGGCACCCTCAGTGCACACTTCAGAAACATGGTAGGCTCTATTGGAATTATTTTAATATACTACTAAGGAATTCGAGAGGGATTCAAAAGAGTTTTTTCCCAAAAAGCTGGCCGGGGAGGAATGATGAGGCTTTTCTCTGCAGAGAAGACAGTTGGAGTAGTTGCTTTCGTATGTATGCTCGTACAAATAGATAACATTAATTAGAAATATTTTCCGAGTCAAAAGGGCTCATCCTCGGGAGGTACTAAGTCTGGGCCAGAGCTACTAGCAAAACAGTATCTCAAGTCTGAACAGTCCAACCAGTTTGATAGAACTGTGTATATATATTCGTTCTATTTACCGCTCTTCTCACACATCCTTCACACATCACAGGCATGTGGCTCAGGAGGTAGGGGGGGTGTCAACTATCTGCAACACCGGTTGTTCGATCCCTCCCGCCTTCTTCTCGTCTCCTTGGGAGAGATTCTGAACCCTAAATTAACCCTGATGTTGGGTGTTAATGTGTGATAGAATAGAACAGCTTATAGAAGTGCTGCATAAAAAGTGTGACCTGTAGTGCAAAGCGTTTTGAGTCGTTGAAAAACTCTGCACTGTATAAATGCAGTCAGCATTCCATTTTCTATTTACACAATACCATCACATTTGTGGTTGAGTGTTTTGTATTTATTTACATTTGTAGTGTAGGCTTACATGTTTACTTGAGTAACACCTAAATTTGTTTACACAGTTATTTCAGTGACGTCCAGCTTCTCTCCAGAAGCTGCAGAGCTGTTTCTCTATGCATCACATTGGTCGCGTTAGTTGAAATGAAGCAGAATTTATCTGATGCTTTCTCATATCTTTGCTCTCTGTGTTATTACAGTCACTGAAACGGATCAAGCGCTCTGACCGTCGCGGTGCAGAGTCAGTGACGGAGGAGAAGTTCACAGTTCTGTTTGAATCACAGTTCAGTGTCGGGGGAAACGAACTCGTCTTCCATGTCAAAGTAATTAGAGGGGACACTGGGATCTGTTATAGAAATTATACCACTGATTATTACTTTATTCATCTTCTATTGATTTCATCTCTATTGTGTTTTTAGCTTCTATTTAGCAAGATTATGGTTTTGTCCAAGCTTTCTGTAAACCTAAAGTTTTCTGGCATGGGTTTGAATGACTCCAGCAGAAACTGTTACCCACCTTATGTTGTTCTTGTAACCTGCAGACCTTATCACTGCCTGTGGTAGTGATCGTCCACGGCAGTCAGGACAACAATGCTACAGCAACAGTCCTGTGGGACAATGCCTTTGCTGAGCCGGTAAGTTGGTGGCTCCTGTACTTTCGGTTTCCACAATGGGCTTCCTATGTTTCTCCAGTTGAGACTGTGACCATATTTTAGTAATATTACATGTTTTTTCATGAAATTTTTCTAGAATAAGAAACACAAACATCAGTTAAAGCTCCAATTTGTTATATGTGTGATTATGGTCTGCTTTTTGACATATGTTTTCATGTTTCTCACGCTCTTCCTTCAATGTAATTATTAAATCTTAGAAATTACCATAAAGGTGCAATTTGACAATGTTTCACTGAAACAACAACTGAATCTGAAAGGCCTGTGCTTCTCTTTCATATTTTCCCACGGCACACCTCTTCTCCTCAGGGCAGGGTGCCGTTCATCGTGCCAGAAAAGGTGCTGTGGCCCCAGCTGTGCGAGGCCCTGGATATGAAGTACAAGGCGGAAATGCACAGCGGGCGTGGCCTGTCAGAGGATAACCTGGTCTTCCTGGCACAAAAGGCTTTTTCAAGCAGCAGCAACAACCCTGAGGACTACAGCAAGATGACCATCTCTTGGGCCCAGTTCAATCGGGTGAGGCCATCTCCTTTCCAAGGCTGATATACAAATTTCAGACTCATGTGATGCAAGAAAAAAAGCTGTTTCATCACTACAGAGTGTCAGCAGCAGCTTCTGCATGTAAACATTCTGTTGTTATATGCTTATTTTGTACAGGAGAGCTTACCTGGACGCAACTTCACCTTCTGGCAGTGGTTTGATGGAGTTGTGGAGCTCATGAAGAAACATCTCAAGCCTCACTGGAATGATGGGTAATGACTCATGCTGACTTTTTTAATGTTCACATCTAACACTGCTCACTAGTGATGTCATGGTGTCCTACACTTGAACATCACTGCAGCCACGTGAGACGTAAATGCCATGGAAGGCAGCAAATGGATGATTTACAGAGAGAATTAAGTCGTTCTAAAGACTGAAAAGTACTGATTTAGCATTACACTACTATAGCATTGTCTCTCAAAAGAGACAATTTCATAAAAAACAATTCAAGATGGTTGCAGAAGTAGCAGAGTAACTGCTCTGTATTTTTGTGGATATGATACAAATATGTGGATCTTTAAATATTGATGGATCATGGTCCTGATTATTGGCTTGTTTTCTGTGCATTACAATGATTTAAGTCTAATAAAAGTTCCGTAACCCCCCAGTTTACTTCTCTAACACAACCAAAGTACTCCATTATTGCTTGAGGATATTTATGACTTTGCACAGCATCGTCAGGAGACACTACAAGCTTTGCTCCCGAGAGAAATCTGGTGTTTCCCCAAGACCCAAATTTACAAAAAAACATAATGAATGGTATAATATCTACATTTGTCCAACATAAACAAATCTCCCAAACAAACCACCAATCCACCACTCTCACTTTTCACAGCCGCAATTATTATTTAGTGTCTGAAATTTACCAGCATTCAGTTGGTGGCTAATATTAATTCACACGTGACTGACATACCTTCTTCTTTGACCAGGCAAAATTCTTTTGACGTCCATTTATTGTTTGTTCATTATTAAGCTCTCATTACTGAACGTCTTACTGCCCCCACATAATACACATTAATTTCTATTTTTGTTTATTTAAGAGCGTGATCTTATGTTCACTTTTTAAATTTTTATGCATTTTAATCTTACTCTTTCATTTACCTTTCCTAAAGTTTGTGAAGGGCCGGAATTTGCACTTTTACACAAATTCAATTAAGTCTAATAATGATGAGTGCTGAAACAGATCACAAATCAACAGAAAACACAACATCAGCTTTTTGGTGTTGTGTCATTACTGAGGCGTATTAGTGCAATGGTCTGATTTTATGCATTTATTGAACAGGATGTCTCCTTGAAAGAACAAATTTTATTTTTGAAAAATAATTAAACAAATACATTTTAGCCTTCACTTGCTATGACCAGGAAGTTGCTATCAGGTTGAGCCACTGTATGAAATAGTTGTGTAACAATGTGTGAATCTGTATGCAGTGCCATCCTGGGCTTTGTTAACAAGCAGCAGGCACAGGACATGTTGTTGTCCAAACCCAACGGCACCTTCCTGCTGCGATTCAGTGACTCTGAGATCGGAGGTATCACCATCGCCTGGGTGGCTGAGAATCCCAACAAATCAGGTACATAACTGCCCTTTAAAGCCTTTCTACTCTTAGTTTAAATTTCTAGGGCAATTCATTATGATGTCAGTAGAATAACATAAAGCTGAATGACGGCTAGGCAAGATTTTGCTCATGTGTAATGTGGCAAATGTCAGTACATCAGCTATCTTCTCTGCAACATTAATAATATATGAATCATTTGGTAAGTCCTGTGATTGTCATCTGTGCTGGTTCCTGTCTTTAATTAAGGGGAAAGGTTGGTCTGGAATCTGTTACCTTACACAACCAAGGACTTCTCCATTCGCTCCCTGGCTGATCGCATCAGTGACCTGAACCACCTTCTGTTTCTCTATCCTGACCAGCCCAAAGATGAGGTTTTTGCCAAGTACTACACCCCTCCACTCTGTAAGCATTATCATTATATTTAAGAGGCACTAAATTATTTACACAATATTATCATATGTGCATAATTGGCTTGGCATAAGTATCTCGAAATCAATCACTGATGCTTAGCACCGCACGTGCCCATAACTTATTTTTCTTACTTAATATATTAATGTTTTATGTCCGATTGTTGTTTTATATACAATGCACCAATCACACCACGGCAATTTCCTATATGTGTAAATATACTTGGTAAAGAATTCTGATTCTGATATATCTTTATAATTAAAAATCCTAAACTCAGTTAATGTGTCTCTTGCAGCAAAAGCAGTGGACGGATACGTAAAACCACAGATAAAACAAGTTGTGCCAGAGTAAGTAGATCTCTTTCTTTTTTCTAAAATTGCTACAGGAAACTCTGTTCACCTCACACCCTCTAGTACCTGACAGGACTGATTAAGTAGCAAGTTCCTGAAGCCTGATTTGCATTTGAGTCGCTGAAAGATGACGCCCCATCCATCCATCTAAAATAACACTGTAAAGCATTCAGACTGATGTGTCTTGCAATGTTCTGAAAAGTTAATGGTAACAAACCTTTGAAGGACTGAATCAATTTTACTCTGACTCAGACTTTTGCAACACACGCAAGGCTTATTATTTCTGGCAGAAATATTGCCATTTTCTAGGATGGCCAAATTCCCCTGAAGATGTCTATACAGTACAAATGAAACCAGATATTTAGCAATTAAAAGTGCAAGTGTTTTTACTGAAATATTTGGAATTGTTTTTACCAGGTGGATCTGAATTTGTTTGAACATGTAAATAAAGATGGACAAAGGTTGGTGATGATTGGTGGTGGCCATTACTCTCAGAGATTTCCATTATATTGTGTGTGTGAATATTAGGACTAAGTGAACTTTTTAATGTTAGTTGTATACAGTTACTGCATTAAATGGAACAACTTTCATTAGGATCAGAGTGGGCTTGTTTCAGGTTTCATATTTTCCTGTCACCTCCTGAGTAGGGTGCCTCACTCAAGTAATTTGTTCCACCACAGATGCAGTTTTCAGCCCTGTCATCGTGATCAGTGATATCTGATCATGACCTGGGCCCTCATTTATAAAACGGTGTGTAGGATTCATACTAAAAGTTACTAAAAGTGTGCACAAAAATAAAGTGGATGCCAAAATGCCACAGTGTTCCCTTTCTAAATCACAGTCAATCTGGAAATGTGCGTTTTATGGATCTGCCTCATAACCCTACATGCCTTCATATTACTAAAGTGGTCAACCTAGGGGGGAATCAACCTAGATCTGTGACTGCTTTGGTGATTAGAATTCTAAATAGGACAGAGGAATGTTCAAGAATTGTAATTATGTTGTAAACTAAAAACATAATTAATATTCAAAATAATAAAACGTGTTTTTTGTGTCTCTGGAAGATTTACCACCCCTAACCCTGAACCTAGCGGAGCAACTCCTTCATTCATGGATCAGACAGCTTCTCCCTCTGTGACCCACCCCAACAACTTCAGTGTTTACCCCCCTATGTAAGTACATTCCTTTACCTTTGTCAACTCAACCATATGCTACACATTTCTACTGGGCATGAGTTCTACGTATATCATTTAAGTCAACAGTCAACTTCAGGAGCAAAAAGACAAGATAAGATGCAAATACAAATACCAAAACAAATGCAAAGGGGCAGACATTATCTCCAGTTGATGTTAGCAGACAGCGACCACCTATCTTTAGTTGTAAACCTTAGCCTCGTCACGTTTTCCGGGCTTTTAATCGCAACAGCGTTACAAGCTGAACCTGAGGGTACGCTGAGGATAAAGGTAAATCGGACTTGCTACAAGCTTGTTTGGCATGTGGGCCGCTCAGTAGATCAGACATCATTACCTCAATGCCTTTGTAAATTGAACACCTGCTCTCAAAGGCAACAGAGTTAAAAGCTGTCCCAACATGACAGACCTTATCCCTCCACTTACCTCGGTAAAAATTTGTTCTGTACGTTATTTATCTAGTCCTGCAGACAAATAGAAAAACAGATAAGTCGAATGAAAGCTTAACCTCCTTGGCGGAGGTAATAAAACTTTATCACATTTCAATGTTTAAACCAGGCGAAAGGAGTCCGTTATGAACCTACAGATATTCACCTGAAGCTTGAATAAAAAAGAGAAAGCCCTTCTGTTGATTAATTTCTGTGAAAATATTAAGAGCATATTTGAGTTGGCTGAGGAATCTGTGATGGGGGTCGATGAGACCTACATACAGCATGGCCTTCAGAACATCCAAAGTCTGCTTCTGCTCTCTTCTTGTCAGTAGTGACACAATGTTGGATGCAGATGGAGACTTTGACCTGGAGGACACGATGGACGTGGCCCGTCATGTGGAGGAACTGCTCCGCAGGCCCATGGCCAACCAGTGGAGCAGCCAGCAGTCCTGAACCTGAAACCTGATACTGCTGCACACCTTCAGGTCTACTCCATCTTATCCACTCCCTTAATTCTCTCCGAACTGCAGCCACATTAAGAGATGTCCTGGGTTAATTAGTACCTCTGACAGATCCACATTACAATTCCCATTCATCATGTTTTAGCTGCCCGCAGGAGAGAAGAACTGGTTTTCTAATCAATATTGTCTCAGTGGAGATGGTAAACCATGTTTTCAAGAGTCATCTTTATTGGTATTGGACAGAGGACAGGCCTGGTGTTCTCTCCGCCCATCATAGTTTCTCAGGACGTTCATGAAGACCTTGTTTTGGTCAATGGGATTTTTATACACCTAGTTTTTTGTGAGCTTTGCGTACCTGATGAGCTTTTAGCTGGCACAATGAGACTTATGCATAAGATTTCAGAGTATTTTAAAATTCTTTTAAAATGTCTTTCTACAGTTAACATGGGTTAATGTGACTGAATGCAGAAAAACCGACTCTCTTCTTTCTTTGTCAATAATTAATAATAGTTGTATAATTAATACTATCTATCTAGTAGTAAGTCCATAACAAAAGTGAGACTATGTAACTTTAGCTGAACATCAGCCACTGTGAACACCAGCAGTATTTACAGGATGATGGGAAATTTTATTTTCCAACATTTTCAAAGTTTATCTTTAATCATTTGCTTAAGAGCCACATAGCAAAACAAGTCTAAATCAACAGCCATGCCTCCAATGTAGGCGCATCGTAGTTACTGCTGTGTCATTGGCTTTAGACAGGTTTAAACCTGTGATGCTGGAAACTAAATCAAGTGGTGTCCTCAACTCCAGTGTCCTGGGAAGTTTCTGTCATTGAGCTGAGAGTAATCACTGGTCATGTTTCCAGTTGCAGTTGGGATCTCTGGTTCCTTCACTTGCTTATCTTACTGTTTGCTTGTTCTATGGTTTATGATCAGTTTAATCACCAACCAATGCCATTGCTTATGTAGACTGGCCAGCGGTCACAGAGATAGATGAAAGCTCAGACATTCTTTCTCCAGTAATATAGATTAAAGTACAAAAATAATAAACAATCAAATAAGACAACTATCAGCAACATCATCATTTTGTAGTATTTAATAGTGAATGTTCAGTAGTGATTATAGTGAATTTGACTCAGCAATCAGATTCAACCCAGAGAGTCCCTGTTTAGCTAAACCAGTTCAAACCCTTAGCTGCGCTATTCAGATGCTACGTGACACAGCTTCAGTCTCTGGGTATTTACAGTTGTCTGTAACATATTAAAATAAAAGAGTAAATGCTTAACAGTAGTTCATGTTGTAAAATGTCATACAGACGTTTCAAGATTTTGAATTACCCCCTCTAATTCTATGTATGTATAAATATATGTTGTCAGAATGGAACCTTCGGTGTATGGTACTGTGTGATAAGATTAGTCAGTGGATTCTATTGGGAAATGATTACCCCTCACACTCTATAGTATGCCATCATACGTTTTGTCTGCCCGGATAATCAGACAGCAGGTCAGGACTGCAAATAACAGTTTCTATTATCTTATACATTTTTTCATCATCTACTAATTCAATTAACTGTTTTGTCCACAAAGTGTATACAAATTTGGAAAAAAATCTCAATGACTTACCCATCAGATATTCAAAGCCCAAAGTTATATCTTTGAATTGCTTGGTTTTTCTGACCACCTGTCCACAATTCCAAAACATTCAGTTTACTGTAACATACATCCTCACATGTGAGAGGATGAAACCAATTTTATTTGCATTGCGTCACTCATTTTTGCAAGGAAAGGGACATTAATTGATCATCAGAACTCTTACTAATTGATCCTTTGTAGATCAGATACATAACCATGACAGTTCTGATCATGTGTGCAGCTTTGCTTCTGAAACCAGAGAACAATTATCCCACCCACCTCAGCTGCAGTTTGTCCATTCTGCTCATTATGATGATGATGATAATCTTTTTCTAGCTTCTCCGTTATCCTGAAATAGCCTTCAGTAAACATTTCTGTGGAGATTCACTGCTCCATGGATCTCTCTGTGCCTGGATTGGTAAGGACATCACTGTCCATCAGTACATTTGAAAGCCATTGTCCATAACACTGTACTACTACCAGCATCCAAGGAAAATCTCTCATAGAACACAACTCACCCATAATGAAGTTAACACAGCAAACCTCAGGAAAGTCATTGTGGGGGAAAAAAGGCAGTTGTGTCCAAATCAACCAAATGATTTGAGTGTATATGGGGATACTATGTAACTCTTGTGCTGCCTTTACCTCTTACGCGTATTGTGAAATAAATGCTGAAACACAAAATGTTTTATATTTACTAATGCAGTCATTCACCTTTTTGTCCTTGAATCAACCAAATGTGTTTATCCAGCTCACTGCTGTTGTCCGCTGGCCTCTGTACAATCTGCCTCATGTGCTTCCACATTGTGCTACACTTTGCTGGAAGTTTGGTGTTTGGATTTGACTTGGAAATAAAAAACATTTTTTAATTAACTGAATGGCATTAATTGCTACAGTAACTTTGTGTTTTTCTCCTGTTATCATCTTATTTTCAGCCACATTAGTAGCAGTGTGTCGCTGGAGTGAGGAGTAAGTATGTAACCGATGTAGTGCCATTCAATTTTAGGCAAACTGAAGAAGAATCCTCAGGACTTTGTTGATCGCCCTGATTTTCCATCAGCAGATTGAAATGTTTGACTTTTAGGGATCTTGTCAACTACTGGAAGGAAGACCATGAAATGTAACTGTAATGCCATCAGCAATTAAAAGGTCATATTCCTCATTTGAATCGGCATAAAAATGTATTAGCCTCCACGCAAGGCCGTTATAACCCTAGGTTTGAATGCTGGGTTAGTATAGAGAGTCCCCTTCCTATTATCAGGGGAGAAGCTGCCAAATTATCCACACGTTTTACTGAAATTATCCCCACTAACAAGGCCTGTTTTAGGGTCTCAGTCCCACATCTTAGAGAGGCCAGCCTGAGGCGCCTGTCAGGGCATAACCGAGTCCCAAAAAGGAGTTTGAGAGTGGGAGCAAGATACATATTTGGGTTGCAAGCCTGTCACAGATCAATCACGAATATGAGGAATTTGTGTGTCTGTGGGTGTGTACGAGTGCATCAAATGGGTGTTTATTAATGACGGTTGATCGTCTGCACCTACTTTTCCTCCAGTCTTAAGCTTCAAAGGAAATGCCCAAGGGGAATTTCATCACATCTTGAACAAACATCACAAAGAATGTGTATGTTTTTCTTGAACATGAACTCTTTCGATCAGCTTGAGGTAATGTCTTTGGTACAAACTTTCACTTGGACAAAGATGAAAGGATTAGATTCTGGTACCTGGGGGATAAAGGTCAAGGTCAAAGTGACCTCATGTTACTGTGAATGTGACATAGTAGGACTGCCTGTAGGGAATTTCATTACATCTGGCATTACATGAGCACAATAACAAATTTAGCTAAAAGTCTTATTAACTAACTCTGCCAACTCTACAAATCAAGTTTTACTTTGATCCTCATGTAAAGTAACTGTGACCGAGGTTGCCCCATCCTAGGTGTTGGCTCCCAGAGTGAACAGCTCTCTTAAAGGCTGCTGCTAAGGTTTAAACAAAATGGAAACCAAAGGATATGGTGCTGTTTGCAGGGACCTACACATATTTTATGGGTCCTAATATTTAGAGCTGACTGACCTCAGATCATCTCATGGAGAATGATTAAATCTTATATGATAACTGTGTTGTCAGATCATACCTCGGCCATCATTGTTTGCAAATGCTCCACAAAATGGCCTAGTTGTCCTCTGAAAAACAACTAGCATTTGGAGATGTGGGTTAGTTTGAAAAGCAATGCAAGAAATGAATTGCAGCGTCATTAAGATGGGTAACTGGCTTTAATGTTGGGGCAATTTGTATACATTTTTTATGAAGGTAACATAACCCCTTACAACTATTAAGGTGTATATGTTATTTTCAGCAAAAATACTGATGGCATTGGGTACAGAAGGACTTCTAAACTTCTGAATGTTCCAGTGAGTACTGTTGGGGCCATAATCCGGATGTGGAAAGAACATCTTTTCACCATAAAACGGCAACGACCAGGGGCTCCTCGCAAGACTTCTGACAGAGGAGTGAAAAGAATTATCAGAAGAGAAGGTACAATTGTTTCAAAATTGTAAAACGATAATTAATGCACTCAACCGACATGTCCTGTATGCACGCTCGCCACACAAGACTCCATTGCTTAAGAAAAAGCATGTTGAAGCTTGTTTAATGTTTGCTGCACAACACTTACAAAAGCATGTGAAATATTGGGAGAATATAGTCTGGTCACATGAGATCAAAATTGAACTCTTTGGATGCCATAATACGTGCCATGTTTGGAGGTTAAATGGCACTGCACATCACCCCAAAAAAACACCTTACTGACAGTGAAGTTTGGAGGTGGGAACATCATGGCGTGGGGCTGTTTTTCAGCAAACAGCACTGGCAAACTTCATATAATTGAAGGAAGGATGAATGGAAAAATGTACCGAGACATTCTTGAGAAAAGCTGCTGTCTTCTACCAGGATGATGAAGAGCTGCTAGAATGGCCCAGCCAATCATTTGACTTGAATCCAATAGAAAATCTATGGAAAGAACTAAAGATCAGGGTTCATAGAAGAGGCCCACGGAACCTTCAAGATTTGAAGACTGTTTGTGTGGACAAATGGTGGACAAAATCATACCTGAGCAATGTGACTAGTTTTTCAATACATGAGGCCAACAAAGGCTTTTGTACAAGGTATTAAATTAATAAATTCATTTGGTTTTCTTTGTATGTATGGATTAGTTGTGTTGTTACCGACATCTCATGAAAATCTCATGTAAATGGCACCTTTAGAAATATATTTACTGAGAAAAATGCTCACGTCTTCTTATCTTAACCGTTATGTGCAATAACTATACACACACTTAAAGTTATTACATCATTTGCAACGGATATCACACTGCATCTTTGAATGTATATAGTTTTAGTGTTGTCTTTTTAAGCTCTTTCTACCTGGCTTTTCTTTTATTGTAACCGTTACACTGCTGAGCTGACCCTGTGTTAACTTGCATATAACAAATAAAACTTGAAACATGTGATGACAACAGAAGAAGCAATGTCCTCTTCCAGAAAGTGTTGCGAATAAGACTCCAGTCCACTGATTGGTCGGGAGTTCTCTCGCTCTCTCTCTCTCTCTCTCTCTCTCTCTCTCTGATTGGACGGCGGTGTTTCAGTAAACCCAGGCTTCCTGGTTGTTTGCGATTGGGGAAATCAAAGTAGTTTTTGAACTGTGGGAAAGTTCGGCTCTGAGATCTGAGATCACGATGTCGCTGAGCAGCAGCTGCAGCCTGGCGCTGCTCGGGCTTTTCTGTCTCCATTTGACCGCACAGGGGAAGTTTACCGCTCTGGACCACATCAGCCCTAAAGCCAGCGACAAGGCGCAGGGGCGAGCGGTGGTGGAGCTGCTGAAGCGGCTGCTCGGGAACAGGTCCACGGAGTTCATCGTGTCCGTCAACAGGAGCCTGTCCAACGACAGCCTGGACGTGTGCGAGCTCAGGTCCACAAGGAACAACAAGGTGGTGGCCACGGGCAGCAGCGGAGTGGCCCTGGCCTCTGGCATCTACAACTACCTCAAGTACTTCTGCAGCTGCCATGTTTCCTGGTCCGGTGACCAGCTGGATCTGCCCAGTCCTCTGCCGAGGCTCAGCGGCGTCCAGCGCATCAGCAGCCCGCACAGGTCAGTGAGCCCCAGGGGGCATTACTGGCTCCTGGCAAAGGCGGCATAGGCAGCTGCCTCGGGCGCAAAATGCCAAGAGGGCGCCACAAGATGCTGATTTACCACAACATGATACATACTTTAACCAATGCAGTAACGTCACAACATCGTCCTCTAACCCCTGGGACACAACGGAGGCAGAAGCACCGCAAAGCGCCTTGAAAAGCTGTGCGCCTCCTCTCCGCGCCCATGTTAATAATTCGGGCTGTTCGCACCGGCAGCAAGGCACCGGGAAGCTGAGGGGGGATGAGGAGCCATAGGCAGCAGGTTCATTCACTCTGCACTAACTCTAGTGATGGGGGACACTGAAGGGGCTCTTTCACTTTCACTTGCTGCTGTGGCTCGGTGTGTTTCTGAATAATCGCTTTAATTAGCATACACCTCTTACGTGAAACACGTCTGAAAAGTTTCTTACATGCAAACTGAAAATTCATTTTTTTCAATAAAATCAGCTCTAAAAATAAAAAATAGTCTAGTAGCTGAAAGCTATTTTGTCTGAGACACACTTTGGATTCGTTCCATGCAGAACCTGAACGCAGCTGAGGGTGGGGCCATTACTGACACACAGGTCCATGGTCTACAGACACAGGACAGTGAGCACCAGTGACCATTACTGACACACAGATCCATGGTCTACAGACACAGGACAGTGAGCACCAGTGACCATTACTGACACACAGATCCATGGTCTACAGACACAGGACAGTGAGCACCAGTGACCATTGCTGAACATAGGTTCACGGTTTAAAGACACAGGTCAGTCAGCACCAGTGACCATTTCTGACACACTGGTCCATGGTCTACAGGCACAGGACAATGAGCCACAGTTGTCATTACTGTCACACTGTCTCAGCAGGATTCGACAAAACTTCTCCATGCATTTATTTTAAGAATGACTGGACTATTGTAATAGTATGTTGACATGTCTCTCAGAAAAAAATTGATCAGAAAGCTGCAGTTAATTTACAATGCTGCTGCTCGAGTCCTCACCTACACCAAGGAAGAGGCTCATGTCCCTCCAGTTCTCAGATCTTTACACTGGTTGCCTGTCTGTCAAAGATTCAACTTAAAAATCCTATTGCTGGTTTATAAAGCACTTAATGGTTTAGGGCCTGAACATATTTCTGATCTCTGCACGTTATGACCCCTATTTATTTATTCTATTTATTTAATCTTTTTTTTGGTATTTAACTCTTTTAATTTGTATTTTAATGCTTTTTCGTATTGAATTTCCTTGTTGTTATAATATACTGTACAAATCAACTTGCCTTGCCTAAACATGTGATCAGCTTAAAAATGTGAAACCTAAATGAAACTAGCCAATAGCACATAAAGAAGTTACAATGATTCACTGTGATCAGGTGTTGAGGTGTAGCTCCTATTGAAATAATAGATCTTCCACCATTGTTGTCAGGTGGACGATAGAGTTTAGCTGAGGCCAATGAGCAATAAAATCATGAGCAGGTTGCCTTACTGTGATTCGCATCATTTAGAAAATGACTGAAGTCAAAAGCAGATGAAGTGCGTGACAGCTTTGTGAATATTTTCTTTTGTGTGGCCTGTGTGTTGAATTCATTAACGGGGGCCATTTTACTGACGTCAGCAAAACTGCTTCTTTGAAAATACCGCTGTAGCAGATCCATGCATCCTCACAGCAGCAGTCACGGGATGTCACCTGATAGAGGAGCTTCTTCTTCCAATTAGTTACTGAACGATCGGTTGTACTGAAAGTCACAGACTTGCTGATGTAGCTCATGTATTTTATCAGCTGCAAACATCTCAAAATCTGTGTTTCTGCGCTGCCTGCAAATAACACAAATTACGTATTTTAATGACAATCAAGCTTTATGAACAGGACTGCTGGGGTTTGTCTATGTTATGGAATTCCATGAAGGCAGTGTGGCACGTAAATGACATGACAAATGGGGCATTGTCACACATTTTTTATTATCGTTTACTCTGAGCACTATGGACACTTGTACCATGGACGGGCCCTTTAAAGGAACATTCGTTTCAATTATCTGTTGTGCATTATCCCTGCATCAGCTCACTGCAGTTATGTCATGTGCACAGTCATTGGACTGAAAAAACCATGGCACACATGGGACAGTTTGTTTTCCCATGACTTTGGATTACAGCTCGAAGATTTAATCATATATATAGAGCAGATACCAACCTTTGGGTTGACACCTCCTCTGTCTAAAAAGGCGCTTTTGGAAATGTCATTTATAATACAGCTTATGTTGTTAAGCAATATGCACATTGAAAATACACTGAAATATGCAAGAAAAGAGTAAAAGGTGTAGTGAGTCAACTCATTAGTGTTTGTCATTTTGATTATGTGGGGGAATTTTTAATGATCTCTCTATTGGATTTTAACACACAGTGCATTTCATAAATATACAGACAGTGAAACCTTTTCCATTGTTTTGTCTTGGCACTTCTGCACATAGGATTTTAAATAAAACATTTACAATAAGGTAAATTAGGATTAAGTGTGTTTAATATTAGTTTAAAGTCAGCATTTACAGTTAACCTCAGTTCATCATTTCATTTATAGTCCCATGTTCAGTAAGTAAATATAAATAATCTAATCAATGTATTTGTACTAATCATGTACTTGTACACTGTACACACTACAGTGTACAAGTGCAACAAGGTTTTCATCCAACTAGTCTCACAGGCTGACTGGAGCTCCTTTAATAGACCTGTTATTGAGAACTTACTGTTACTTGTTTTGTTTACAAAGGTAGTCTCAGAACATGCACAGGAACAGCCATTAGAGGCAAATGTCAACGGATGAGTAGAGCTGGGTTACAGAGTTATTGGCAGGGGGAACTCTCCATGAAGCGTGTCATAACAACTCACAGACACTGTGACTGGAGCCTTCAGAAACTTTAATTAGGGAGTGCATGTGACTAGTTTGCTGTGTGAGCAGGACAGTGATATCTGGGCATTAATAATATTCAATTATATTTCACTCAATTTCAATTTTATTTGCATAGCACCAAATCACAACGTAGATTATTGCAAGGGACTTTAGATACCGTAGTGATAATAAGATGTTCAATTATATGGGTCATTCGAACTTTAAAACACAACCAAATAGTATGTTTAATTAACTGAAGGCTATAAAACACTGGATGGCTGCTAATTTCTTTAAGCTAAATGATGAATAAAGCTGATTTCTGCTGCTGTTAGTGTTGTCCCTAAAATAATGGATGGTCCTTTGCTTTTTGATGAAATCATCCAGAAGAAATGACGTTGTTACTCTGACTATGGACCAACATATTAAATGTTTATTTTGCCCCAGTTTTTTTCTAATCTCCCATTCCCTCCCTTTTCACCTGCCTTAGTAAAACATCCAACATTTTTTTGCTAAACTGATTGATCTCTGACCCAGCCCAATATAATTGCTGGTTGTACAGTGAGGAAGGAGACTATACTTTAGAAGCGCTGTGAGGAATTTCCTCACAATACAACAGGACAGACACAACAACACTAAACACAACCAAAATATGTGTTGTGATTTTTGTGGTTCATAAAATATCACCAAATATAAGACCTATTTAGATATGACTTTCGCAGAGTGTGTGCAGAATTGAGGCCTGACTTTCTCCAGAGTTTTCCTTTTACCCAAGATCAACTCAGCAGGAGATTCTCCGCTCAGACACATTCACAACAACACAGAAATCTCCGGAGCGTTCAGGTAAGGGGTGATGCAGCAGGCAGGGGCAGGACCTTAAACAAGCGGTCTCGGCAGGACCTCTGTCGTGTGTTAGAAACGTCATCAGCATGCTCGCAGTGAATCCTCCGGAGGATCTCCTGTGTTCTCACATTGGCTTATTCAGACATTTTCCTGAGATTTTTCTGGGGTACCGGCCGGAGAAAGTCTGGAGAAGGTCTGGAGGCATCACTTGGAAATATTTCCTTCGCACATACAGCCCCTCTTTACAACATCTGGAGAATCGCCGGAGTAAAGCGCAGGTCTGAAAGCAGCTAGATGAGATAAAGATGCTTTGCATGTGACATACATGAGGGGCACAAACAGGATATAGGTGCCTGACTGACAAAAATGTAAGGATCACCTACTGTATATACACAACTGTTCAACACTTCTTGAATTAAAGTCAATTCCGGCCTCATGCTAACACGGCATGATTTTCCTTTGCCCCACCTGTTTTGTATTTGATTATCTTGCATGCAGCGATAATAAACAATATATTTGTGCGTTTGTCTCTAGATTCCGGTATTACCAGAATGTCTGCACTTTTAGCTATTCCACTGTGTGGTGGGACTGGCCGAGATGGGAACGAGAGATTGACTGGATGGCACTCAATGGGATCAATCTGCCGCTGGCATTCACTGGCCAAGAAGCCCTGTGGCAAGAGGTTAGAGCAAACCTGGTCACCTGAAGCTGGATACAGTCTTAACCAAATCTACACTAAAACACAGGAACACAGTTAAATCAGCTCGTAGTATTTGGGTCTGCGCCATTATTGGCTCCTTAAAAACTAGATTTAAATATACTTAATATGTTTTGGAACAGATTTAACAAACATTTTTGAGCTTTTAAAATGATCATGCTTGGCAGTAAGATGCTTGACATTGAATCAAGAGTTTTGTAGATGAATTCCACACTCTAGTTTTGTAGTAAGTTCAACAACATTGATAAATTGTAGAAAAATATGTGAGTGTGTGTGTGTGGTTTGTGTTCTGAGTACTCAATAAGACTCGAAAGGCACTATATACATGCAGTATATTTATTAAATTCTGATGTACTTCTAGGTTTACCGTGCTCTTGGACTAAACCAGTCGGAGATTGAAGAATTCTTTTCTGGCCCGGCGTTTCTTGCCTGGAACCGAATGGGAAACATGTTCAAGTTTGGTGGGCCTCTGCCGCAGTCCTGGCATGTGAACCAGCTAAACCTCCAAGTACTGAAACCTCCATATTATTTAACACAGTTTAAAGCTAATATGTGCACAATCACAACACCCACTTGTGATTGAGAATTATTGATCTGAAAGTAGCTTTTAGACTGCCCCTGTTTTCACCTGGTTTGTTTTAGTTTTTGAATTAACAGAAACTTCTTCCATCAGAATCATTTATAATATAATCACATAATCAATCTGAGAAAGGTTTTAACCGTATATTTGTACGGTTAAAACCATTATGACAAATTTTAGAAGCGACCTTCTCTAATTGAAATAAAAAAAAAGAGTAATATATGTGTTGTTACGTATTAGCAAACTTAAGTATCAGACAATCATGCTTCTTTGTGGAGCTCAGCCAATCGGAGGCTGAGCGTCTCCTCTGACTGTTGTGACACACAGCCAGGCAAGTCACAGATTGTAGCCCACTTCTGTAACTTAGTAAGACCCACCTGTAAATGCCAATAGCGATAGTCGGTTAGCATTGAAATGAGCTGAACAGATGGACAAATCTGGACTCAAATGCTCAGACGTCATCATCTGTGTTGGGCTGTCTGTCCAAAGTGTTGCAGATTCCATAACAAGTCCAGGTCCAATGCAAGACAGTGGAGCTACCTCACTCATGTCCGTTTGCATAAAGGCAATCAAGCAGAAGCATTGACTGCAGAATCCAAGACCGTCCCCAACATCAGGGTGTAGGCGGTGATTGGGCATCTCAGACAGCAAGTGTACAGTGGAATGTCCAGGTGGGCCATACTGGGGGCATGGCTGAGGGCGGTGACATCACATAGTTGTAGAAGTTGTGACGTCTTGTTTCAAGACACAATTATTATGACCCACTTACGTTTATTGGTGGTTTAAGCACTTTAAAGCTCAGGCCATTAATATAGATCACATGGACCTGCTGTACAATCAAAAGGACTCAACAATATGGATCCTTTAAATTTCAGTTTATTATAAGTTGGGTCTTGTGTTTGTAGTTCTGCCAGCTTTTCCTACTGTACTCAACAAAGAAGGTGCAGTTTAGTACATTTCACTTGAGCTGTTTTGAAATGATCTCCTCACATGACATTTTCTTTCTGTGCAGTTTAGAATCTTGGAGCGCATGCGTTCATTTGGCATGACTCCTGTGCTGCCGGCCTTCTCTGGGAACATCCCCAAGGGAATCCTCAGGTCACTCATTGATCTTTATGTTCAAGCATCTCACCATTATACACTTTTCTGCATTATGTACAACATATTAAACCCTCATAAACACTGGACCTTTGAGGCTGATACCAGTAGTGATAATAGATTAAACATAACAAAAAACAGTCTTTAAATAATTGTGACCAAATGTTTATTGAGTGAAACATTTTATATTTATTTATTTTACTTGAAGGTAATGAGCCGAATGAATGAAAAGCTAAATGGGTTGTTAGCATGATTCAATGTTATATTTTATTGTTCTCTATGTAGTTACTGGCCATGTTGTGCTTTTTTAATTCTTCACGCAACTCCTCAAGTTCATGTGAATGCAGCACCATGGAGACACTGTCTGAAAGTGTGCACTCACTGGTATCATCAGGCTTTTAAACCTGCCTCTGATTGTGATAATTAGGGATAAGTAGGTTGGAACAAACGTGGTATTGAGGAAATTTGAAAGAAAATAAAGTTTGAAGTCTACCAGACACACATTTCTCTCTAAGTGCATGATTCAAATTCAAAGCCTTTGAATCACTGAAGTGTTCTTTGTATTTCAGGTTGTATCCAGCAGCAAACGCAACCAGACTCGGACCTTGGTCTCATTTCAACTGCAGCTTCTCTTGCTCCTATATCTTAGACCCTCGGGACCCCCTTTTCCTCCAGATTGGGTCCCTCTATCTGTCCCAGGTGGTGAAGCAGTTTGGGACGGATCACATTTACAACACTGACACCTTCAATGAGATGAATCCTCCGTCCTCTGACCCCACCTACCTGTCAGCAGTCAGTCGCTCTGTCTTTGCCTCAATGACTGCAGGTGAGTGTGTCGATGACTTACATCCTGTTCATTGTGAACCTTAAACCTGATACTGCCCATATGTCTTCTGAATGCTGATATTTTGGGATACAAGTACACTACTTAGTGTATCCCACTACCGTAGTGCACTACTTCGATGACCCTGAGATGACCTGTTGAGATTTTCAGGTATGTTTGAGAATTGTCCTTCTCTTGTCCGTCATCCAAACCTCATTTTCTCCCCAGTTGATCCTCAAGCAATTTGGCTGATGCAAGGCTGGCTCTTCTTCAGTGATGCAGCATTTTGGAAGCCAGCCCAGATTCGGGCCCTACTACACGGAGTGCCCCTTGGACGAATGATCGTGCTCGACCTGTTTGCCGAAACGGAACCAATTTTCTCCTACACTGAGTCGTTCTATGGACAGCCATTTATCTGGTGCATGCTGCATAATTTTGGTGGTAACAATGGTTTCTTTGGTACAGTGGAAAGCATCAACTCAGGGCCCTTTAAAGCCTTGCATTTCCCAAACTCCACTCTCGTGGGCTTAGGAATGACACCAGAGGGCATAGAGCAGAATCCTGTGATGTATGAGTTGATGAGCGAGCTGGCTTGGCGCAAGGAGCCTGTCAACTTGTCCAAGTGGGTATCCCTGTATGCAATACGCCGTTACGGCAGCACAAATGAAAAAATAACCGCTGCATGGGTGCGCCTGTTCGCCAGTGTCTATAACTGCACCGTGCCACATTACCGAAACCACAACCACAGCCCACTGGTGCGCAGGCCTTCCTTTTCACATGAACGCTGACCTTTGGTATGACCGGGCAGACTTGTTTAAAGCCTGGAAACTGATGGTAGAGGTCGCTCCTTCCCTCATGACCAAGGAAACCTTCCGGTACGACCTTGTGGATGTGACTCGGCAGGTCCTACAAGTCTTGACAACAAGCTATTATCAAGATATCATAAAGGCCTTCCAGATCCAAAAGCTGCCAGATCTGCTAACTGCAGGCGGCGTGCTGATCCATGACCTCCTGCCTGAGCTCAGTAGTTTGCTGAATAGTGATCGCAATTTCCTGTTAGGGACGTGGTTGGAGAGTGCACAATCCTTAGCCTTGGATGAAAGGGAGGCACAGCTATATGACATGAATGCCAGAAACCAGCTCACATTGTGGGGTCCTAGTGGTGAGATCCTGGACTACGCCAGTAAAGAGTGGGGAGGGCTCATGGAAGACTACTACGCCCAGCGCTGGGGGCTGTTTGTCCATATGCTAGTAGAGTGTCTGGACAGTGGTCGACCATTCAAGCAGGACACCTTCAACCAGGCAGTTTTTCAGGTAGAAAAGGGATTCATTTACAACCGCAGGAAGTACCCGACCGACCCTCAGGGAGACACATACAAGATCGCCCACAGGATCTTCCTCAAATACTACCCACAGGCCTTAAAGAGGCTATAGTTAGCACAGACTCCACTGTGGAAAAAAACTTGCCTCATGTCACAGCAAGAAGAATGTTTTCCTCCACCTCCGGTTCTACATGGCTGTCCCAAAACATTTTGATGAAGAAAATCTAACGGCCTGAATTCACAGGAACAGTGTGCTTTACATACTATAACTATTGTATGATAAACGTGTTTTCCTGACCCTTACACTATTTGTTTATGCATCCATTCCTTATAACAGAGGAGAGTAGAAATTAAAAGAATGTTAATGAGTTAGAGACGATTGTGTCTTCATGTGCCTTTTGATTCACCTAAACTTAAAGAAACGATTTTCAAACTTGCACATTGTATTTAACAGATGGATATTATTTGTGTGTGTGATCTTTGGTGGCTTAGACTAGATGAGGGTTATGTAAATGTTTGTAGTAGATAGACCTATTACATAGCCGACCCATAATGAACAGAGACACACATGTCTAAAAGGGATGGTACCTTTAAGCAGCATGTCTTTGGCTGGTGGCAGGAAAACCAAACACACACACCAAGCACACACAGGGAGAACATGCAAACAGAACCGCCCTGCACAACAGTGACACCTCAGTGAGCTGTAGATGTGTGGTTTCACTGGATGGTCAGTATATCTGGGATAGAGTTGGTGGAAAGGTTTTATTGTTACTTACTATTTTGTAGTGCCCAGATGGCTTCTCCCTTTTAAATATATATTTTTGTATGAACATCTATAGGTGTTAAACAGAGGCACATCACATGTACGACAACAACATCTGAAGAATGCTATTTTTGTTTTTATAAGTCACATCTTTTTTTATTTTGGAACACTCAAATGTAGCTGATCCCTTTTGTGATGCATTCAGTTGTACTTCAGGATCATTTTTATGTTATGGGAGAATGTTATGTTATGAGCACGGCTGAAATTCATAATATTCAAAATATGCCAACAAACGTAATGTATTTTTGTATTTTGATTAATTAAACTGTTGTGATCCTTCAACTCAGGCATGTCATTAAAGTCTTCAGGCTAAGTGACTAATACATTGTCTTAATTCTTTATCTTTGTTGTGTGTGTGATCGGTGGTGATGTCATCATCAATCTTACCTCCATACAGCAGATTCATCTCTCGACTCAATCCTGTGCCTGTTTAGTGTGAGAGGCACCGGTCAGTAATATGACAGTAACCATTCATGCTCCTCATTTAAGAGTTTCTAATTGACTGTATGTGATTGGCTGTGGGAGGAAACCCATGCAGCACAGACAGACTTAAACCCCACAGGGTGGCTCCAGATTACAACATGTATTCAACGTACCGGTCTCATTGTTAAAACCTCAGACCTCAGACATCTGAAACATTAGGAGCCACATCACAAGCTATTTTAACATCTATTATGTGTAGTATTTTATTGACTCTATACTGTAACCAGTAAACTGTAGTGGTGTAAAATCTACAATATTTCCTTTTAAAGTTGTGTGGAGTAAAAGTATGAAGCACCAACAAAGTGACCTCACAATCGTTCTCAAGTAAAGTATGTTTTAGTTTACACCATTTATCAAATGTATCATTAAATTTAGGTAATAACATACACTGCAGTGGTTCAAGATCATGTGTCTATCAGGAATGTGCTTTTATAAATCATGTAAATTGTATCTGTAAACAGCTATTAGATGGGACATGGATACTGAAATAATTTATCAACTACACATGACCAGCTACCAGTTGGTCCTACTTTTAAAAGAATTTAAAAATGTATTCCAGTCATGAATAAGAATTGCCAAACTTTATTACCCAACATATTAATGCAGTATATAGATTAATTTCCTTTGCAGGTGTTAGTTAGATTATGATCAACTAATGACCGCACTGGATATTAACACCAGGACTGTGAGGGAGAGAAGTAGAATACAGGTCATGACTACGTTTTGAAGGTCAATTAATTACCAAGACACAAAACTAATACACTTAATGTCTCAAGTGTACATTCAGATTTGTGTCATTTAAACCTGTATACATTTCCATTGAGCGTTGCCTCGTTCGATCTGGTTACTATGATTATTAACCACATTATTTAAAATATCATATACATTTTTCATAATTTAGTCTTATTTTTATTTTAGCTAACAGAAATACTCATACTGGGTTCTTTCTGATGATACCTACAATAATAAATATAATTACAACACAAACTAAAATTACAGAATCAATAGGGCCTCTCACCATTCGGTGCTCGGGCCTTAAAAAGGTTTGGTTACATACTTTAAGTTGTTCAGATCCATATTGAAACATTTGCATAATTCTACCTAGGTCTTCCATCTGGTTGGAAAAACTGTCACCTTGACTTTTGGAGCCAGAGAACAGGAATTCTTCAGACAGGCATTAAATCTGGATCTCACAGAAGAAGGCTGCTGTGTTCATGAAACCTGATGGGCCTCCTGCTGTATATTTTATGCAGTGGTTTGAAAGAAAGCAGGGGACAGTGACTGAGACAAGAACTGACTCCAGAAATTAAGCAGCTCACCAAATACTTTGATTAGTATTTTTATTGTTGAAAAAATAATGATTATCAGGTTTATAGGTGTTGAGGGATGTTCCTCTCCATATGTACACTATGATATTTTCTGTTCTGTTTCAGGCTCATATATAAGATGTGTTAAATCCAGTATATCAAAATTCAAACATTCTCAAAACCCACACTGCGAAGATGAAGAGCTCCACATCCATGACGGGGCTCATCCGGGCGGAGCAGGTTCAGCCCCTCAGAAAACTCCACGTGTTGGAAGTGAGTTTGTGGATTCCTGGAAATCCAACAGCGGTGGCGAAGCTGAAGTGCTCAAGCCCCACTCTCTATCCATCAAAACGTTTGGATTTCATGATGACAGCAACAACAGCATGCCACAAGCATTCACACGTCACACCTTTTACTCTTTATCATGGATGGTATTCCACAGCCTGTCATACCAACTGTGCATTTACACCAGGCATCGCACAAAGACACTTAAGTGGATCAAAAGTCCTCACCAGGAAGAAAATGGCTGAAGGATGTTACAGCCAATCAGAACCACAGATAGTTTTTACGCCTGTGCTTTTGGTAAAACGTGTGACACCGTTTCCTTTCCTTAATGCTTGTGTAGATATTAAAACAATGCAGCCCAGTTCATCCTTGAGCTGGTGAGTTCAGTTTCATTTAAGAAACTCTGACAGCTAGAGTGACTGATAGGATTAACTCAACTGGTTCTTCCCAGCTGACGTAAATGCAGCATTAAAACAGGACGGTTGCTATGACTGAAGGCAAATGATTCTGATTGGCTGAAAAGACACTCGTGCCCTTTTACCATCCTATTACTTTTGTCTTCCTGGATCCAATTTAAGGAACCATACAGATGGTTTTGCATATTTTCCCCATTTACTTGACATTACATTACTGCCATTCATTTTTCAAAGCATCTAATATGGTTTCAGACTGATGTCGAACCAGGCAGCTGCCGATTTGAAGTCATTTCAGCAAATTCACTCACAAATGAAATGCTCTGCTGCATTTACAGTTTGGAGTGTGATGTTTGTACTGTAAGTATTTGTACTATATAACTTATACATCTATAAATATACAGATACAGAAATATATTATTTGATATTTAAGGGTCGATAAAATAGATTATAAAAATAATTTACAAGTGAAAATATTAATTGATCAATGAGTACTTCAAATTACAAACAAATCTGTCAATAAATTAATAATTTTAAATACATTAATGAAATACAATATATATATATATGTAATAATTAATACAAATGTAAAGATCGTTTTGAAAATGAAGTCTGAGATTGCCTTAATTGTAATATCAAAAGATCCAATAAGTTCTTTTGCAATTTAGTCAATAGATAAATTATTAATTTGTGAAGAAATTCAATGAAATGCTTTGTTAACATTTTCATATCACAGAATGCCTGTATCTGTTTTTTTTTACAGTTGTAAGAATATCAATCTATGGTATCTATATATGGTTGAAATAAAGATGACATTATAGAGATTTGTTGATGAGTCAAGGCAAAAACATTTCATTTTGTGAAAATTTTAGGACGAGAAGACTCAACTTCATGTCTCTCTTTGTGCTTTTTCTCTGGGTTTCTTTACTTCTGTTTACATCGTCCAACTTGCACAGACTTTACTGATCTATGCAGTCTCTAACTGGACTTGATTTTATCAAAAAAAATATCACGTTTGATTGAATTTTAACGCAAATAAAAGCCACCGAATCAACCTGCACATTTACTCAACCCATCATTTCAATGAGGGAACTTATGTGGAATTAAGCTGAGAGATGACTTGTATTCAATTCAATTAACAACATGCTTTGACAATAGCTGGCAGTAATGTACAGTTCACATAGTTTCTAGTTAATGGTCTAAAACAGGTCACACCAGCTCTATGGTTCTTCAATGGAGAGCAACAGCTTAGGTATTCTGTTTGTAATATCATGTACTGGCTATTCCATTTCTCTGTAGTGCATGAAAGACAAATTTCAAATGGGAGAAGCCAACAAGCTGGAGTTCTAGAATATACCGTAAATCATGTTCTGGCCTGTATTGGACCTTTCCTGGTTACGAGGAGAGCAGCAGAAATGTAAACAACGTAGAACTCGACCAGAGACAGGTTCCCTTGCATCTTTATCATGAAAGGAGAGAAACCAGAAAAGTCAATTGAATTTGTACTGTTGGACTGATACAGTGCACTCACCCTGGATTACCACAAATCAGCATGGCTCAGTGTGGGCCGCGCTGATACGACACATGTCAAGCAGTGCAAGCAGGTACATTACATGTAGTCCTGAGGACTACAATGTAATGATGTCTTTTTTATTTCCAGTATGGGTAAAGGAGCATCCATAGATGACACCACACTTTTGAGGTAGCAGAGGTGAGTGGTCAGGTCTAAATCCAGACTCTTCACTGACTGTAAATAAATTCTATCTTCCAAAGCTGCAACATACACAACTCTTCTAATGATCAAATTTAGAAGGGGTCAGTTCTGTTACATGTCTGCGCTGCTGCTGGTAGATGCCAGTAAAAGGGTTTGAAGCTTTATTTCAATCGTTTACAACTTACGGCATTTATTTCATTTTGTACTGTATTATATGTAATTTGTACCATCTACGCAGTCACTGTATATTCCTTTCAAAGTGCTATGAAAATCAACTTGCAGTGTGAAAGGTACATTTACGTATATACCTATAACTAGTCCCGTGGCCAACTCCTGGCTCCATACCGAGAATCTTTAGTCTTTAGATTCAGTGATGGTCATTCAGACCATCAAACGGTAGGGGCAGACGCAGCATGAGAGGAGGCTGGAGAAACATATAAAGTAAACATGTGATCTAAAACTGCTCCAGGCTGTGATGTAAAGAGGGAATGACTAATGAGAAGTACGTGGGATCAACATATAAAAAAGCCTTCGAATGAAAGGGCTCAGTAACATCGGTTGACACTGATTGAAGGGGGTCAAAGTCAAAGGTTGCAATACAGCGAGTCAGTTAACTACCTAACCAATTCAATCAAGAATGCCCTGTATGCTAATGCATGATATGCTTTTTTTAGTTAGCCATAATACAACTGACTAGAAACAGAAGAGATTCATAAAGCTGCCAGAATGATCAATAATCAATGTTTCAAACATAGACACAACATGGAGACATGAACACAAAATAAGGCGGTGACTAAAAAAAAATTATCTTCTAACTCCTGTTAATATCTCTAAAGTAATCCTTAAAATTCACATTGATTATTTATTTTTAGAAAACGCTAGAGAAAATATTTTCTGATAGTTTGCAGTGTCTTTTGTTTCAAAAAATTAATTTGATTAAGTTAATTTGCTAAAGATAAGTGTTACTTATTGTTTTTTATATTCATTTTTACAAGCTGCAAAGGTCTGTGCATGTTCTTGGTTAAAATGAAAGCTGGTTTGTGGCGTACTGGGGCAGTGACATTTAGCATTCGATTTTAAAGCAGCTCCTTGTTAGTGTAGAGAGCAGAGGATGAAGTCAGTAAAGCTTCAAAGAAACCTATAGCCCAGACAAAGGCAACTGCTTAGCATTTAACAATGATAAAGTTGAGCTGATTCTATCTTAAAAACACACACCTTTTGATTAAAAGTCTAGTTGCATTTGTGCTAGTGTGTACAGGCAAGGGGAGCAGACATAACATTTATTGGGTGTAATCACACTAGAACGTTAGATTGAGATGAGGATGGACATTTACACTGAAAGCTGCACTCTCATTTCTGTTGTGATTAGTGGAATTACTAAAATTATTTGTTCCTTTTTGAATTCCCTTATGTGGGAAGGAAAAAACATGAACTACAAACTAACCAAACGACTGAAACCAGCATTGTGAACCTGCCTTGGGCCTCTGGGTGTCTGGGGTCGCACTGCCTGTAATCCTGCCTGGAGGTGAAAGGCTTCCATTCGACTCGGGGCATCCCTCATTGTGACCATGGCTTATCAAACTCAAGATAAAACTGTTCAGCAATATCTGCTCATCTGAACAGAACTTGAGCTTCACAGTCCAACGAAACAAAAGCCACCGAAATGTTTTAATTAATGTGTTTTTTCCAGAGCTTTCAGCTTAATCTCATGGCTTGCAACAACTGAAACTTAATCTGTTGATGAAGGCCATGGCCCAAGAGGCTGAAAGACACAAGATCTATGTTATGTCTCGACAAGACAAAACGCTTCCGGCTTCCAGAAATCCACGGCAGCTACACTTTGTCAATGGAGAGCACTGGTCTCAATACAGTTCCCGACACCCTTAACAGTCCTGGTATGGCAACATTAGAATCAGTGTACAGACCATCACTCTGTGTATCTTTACCAAATAGGACTCTAACCAGCGAACCCCCCTCCCCTTCCAAACCCCACCAAAAAACATAAAACCATTCAGTTGCTGTCTTTCCCTTTTTAGCAGCGACTCGTCAGTAGAATCTCATTAAAGCAGCACGTCTCAAATCTATTCTTCTACAATCTTAAAAATCCTTAGGGAAGTTATAATTATTAATGTAATTTCAACCAATCACAGCACGTCATATGTCACCCTGTATAACATGTTGCCTTTGTCAAACCCCATAAAGCACTGGGAAGGGTAGAGCTTCAAAGTGTTGCCTTGATATAAATCAAGTCATTGCATAACGATAAATTGAAATCACAAAGTAACTCATGGCTAATCCAAGACGGAGTTCTAGTCCACAGCAACAAGCACAGGCTTCAGATAAAAGAGGTGATTTGGCAGCTGAACATGTACAACAACAATTAAAATAGCCATGGTAAAAGACAATACACTATGTAAGTTAATTGTACGGTTAAGAGGATGAGATCAGGTCAATCATGAGATAAGACTATATAAAACAATCATGTAGAGTTGAACAACCAGACAGCATGAGGATCATCTTGTAGGACAATAGTAATAATATTAAACAGCTTTCTTACAGTAAATTTACCTGAGTTAGATACCTGTAGACAGTGGTTTCAACAAAAACACAAAATGACAACCCGACTTAAACATCAACATTCTGCAGACTTATGTTTGACCCAATGCTCACAAACTTACAGCAAGTCTGTGTGGAGGAACCCTCAAGACTTCCTGAAGACGAATTCATTTAGCAATGAAGGGATTTGGCAGCAAGCTGTGAACCAAAAGGAGCCTAATCCAGTTAGGTAGTAGTAGCAGAGTGAAGTTTTACTGTGCCATGTCAGTTACTATAGTTTATGTAGTTTGTATATATATATATATTTATACGGTGAAGCCTTTATATATATATATATTTTTTTTATATATATATATATATATATAAATACAGGCTTCACCGTCTAATAGTTATCAACTAAAGTGCACTAACTTTCTCGTTGCTTCATTTCAATAAACTGGAAATGAAAAATCAGTTTTCAGCATATGACTGAGGATCAGCCTAACCCACAGCCGTTAAACTACTATTGTCGGAAATAATAAAAGCCACTAAGCTCATGTCAACAGATCAATTTCCATGACAATCAAACAAACTTCTTCCACTGATGAAAAGCTTTAGAGCAGAGGACTACGAAGCCAATCCAAAGGATCGGAGTGGTTCCGATCCAGGATGTCTTTAGAATGCATCAAATCAACTATATTCATTTCCAGTTCTTATCTTGCTCCTAATTTGCCAGTTGTCAAAAACAACCCTATGTTTTTAAAAAACTATTTTACTTTACACAACAGCTCAAAAACCATTTGATGGTGCTTACTGATTTGGTATATGCACCCTGAACTTCCTGCCCCATACAGCTTGGGTGTGATCTCCTGTGATAAATGCGTACTGCTTCAGGGCACTACGTCACACACCACATGTGGGTGTTCAGCTAATAAAAGAAAAGCAGGTTTGGTATTCTAAGTAGAGACATCACGGCAGAGGTTAATCCTTGTATCGATAACACAAACACATGGTTAAGATTTTTTTAGGACAGCGTGACTGCTGGTTTGTACTAAAATTATGATTTTGTGTTTGATTGCGCTGCTTCCAGTTACCTTAATGCTCAGACTTAGATCCCAACAGATCTGAATGTACCTGCATCCTGTATAAACCACTTGTGGCTGCAGAAGCTACTTGTTGCTGCTTCTCAGCAGAAGTTACATAGTTTTGCTTTAAAGAAAGCACTGAAATTATTACAGCTAGTAAGCGTCAAACAGCCGATTAAAAACTGACCCATTGTGCGCTGGATTGCTTTATCAAAATATATGTAAGGTATCAGTGGCAATGGCAATATGGAGGAACATGGCCATCACAGTAGTAAGTTATTGTATATTGCAATATTGACAGTATGTAGTTTATTTCTAAGAAATTAAATTGTTAATGGAATGTCTGCATTTGGCATCTGAAAATAAGAAATCCAAGTACTTGATTCACATTGCTGTAAAAGACATGTAAAACCATATTGCCATAACCCAGTGCAGCACACCAAAGACTTTAAAGGGACAGTTGCTATGATATAAACTGTGGAGTGAAATCCCTGTTACCTGCCTAATTCCTATTATATTTGTTATAATCCCTATCGCTAGTTTCATATGTACTGTTATCCACTTTGAGATTTAAATGCATTCTAAATGGACTAAAGTTGAAGTCAGGTTACATGGAGCTTGTGTGGGCATCAGTAAATCATGCAGCTGAAGATGTTGTGTTTAAGTACAGGGTTGTAATGCCTTCATGGACTGATTAGTGCATGTAGCATGTAGAAATGCAGCTGTCACCTGCCACTTCCCCTCTGCACACAGGCGCACGTACAGACACAGACACGCACGTGACAAATGGACCATCACAATCAGGTGAGATGATGATGACGACGACGATGATGGTTCAGTTTTAATATTCACTTCTTTGATTCTTCCCTCTCCGCCGCCTTTTGAGAAGACAGGAGGAGGGTTGACGGGGAGGAGACAGAGGTTCACTACGAGCAGTTGTTGAGCTTTAGCTGGGGTAGGAAGGAGTGGGAGCTCTACGCAGCATCACAGAGGATCTGCTCCAGCACTGTCAGCAGGTGTTTCAGGCCGTAGATGTAGCCATGATCGTGGCTCTCGCTTGGGAAAACGTGGGCAAAGTCAATCATCCTCACCTCCACCTCTGTGTCTCTCCCACTCTCCTCTGTTGTCTCGTGTCCTTGTCCTTTCAGCTCCTCTGCCCCCTCCTCCCTGTCTTCTTCTACAACCTTTCTTTCCAGTTGTGATTGGTTTCTGTTGCCGTTCGGTGGTTGCTCTGACTCACCTGTTCGTTTCCATGTGGAGTTGTCTTCCTGACACAATACAGAGTTGTTATCTCCAGAAACTGAGCTCACCGATGTCTCCACAGCTGCATCGACTCCACTGGTGCCTTGGAGATGACCCTTGGCACAGTGGTGGCCATGTTTCATGTGGTTGGTGTAAATTGTGGCAAGGCTGAAGTCCCAGGGCACCACCACTTGAATGTTGTTGTTGTTGTACTCGGCCACTACCCCTTCCTGCCCCACCCCTTCCTGTCTTGCTTCCCCCTCTCTCCTCTGACAGCTGTCAACCGCTGATGACAACGTGGCTGTTTTCCCCACAGTATGGCTGATGGATGGGGTGTTGAGAAGGAAGGAATAGGAGGAGGAGGAGGAAGAAGAGGGGAGACCCTCATAGACGAAGAGAAGGGAACTAGCGTAGAAGGCCAGCTGGTGCTGGGACTCAAACCAGTGGAGGATTTGCTGCACCCTGTGGATGCTGGCTGACACTGCATCCCTTCTCAGACAAACACCATTATGGAAGAATTTAGCCAGACCTGGAGTAGAACGAAGAGAAGAGGAGAGGAGAGGAGAGGAGAGGAGAGGAGAGGAGAGGAGAGGAGAGGAGAGGAGAGGAGAGGAGAGGAGAGGAGAGGAGAGGAGAGGAGAGGAGAGGAGAGAAGGAGAGAAGGGAAAAGGAAAAGGAGAAGACAAGGAGGAGAAGAAGGAGAAGGCGGAGAAGGACAAGGTGAGGACAAGGAGAAGGAGAAGATACGTTAGAAACCAGATTGTATTTCTGTGTGAGATGCTGTAAATATATGAATATGACATGAATGTTATTTGAAGATGTTGTTACTGAATATGTAACTCTCTGCAAAAATGAACTTGTGTTAAATGTGAGGTTGGCCTAGGTGCTTATTATAGTGATGTTCTGAAAGGTTCTTCATATACTTCAATGTCAGCAGGAGAAAGCCACTTATGGAATATGTTGATATCATTATCAGTTACACACACACACATACCTTCTTTAATCGTGTCCTTAACCAGTGCTCTTCCATAGTGCTGATCGTAGGAGTCAAAAGTGTCACTACACACTTTATATACCTGAAATTCAAGAAAAAACATTGTGTTAGTTTGTTGGTTGTTGTCCCTAAAACACACACTATGGTAATGGTGTTTATACACACTTACCAACCAACAAAGAATGAGTCAATCAGACCTATTTTCGTTATGGTCATCTCTCAAAATCACTATAAATGGTTCTGTCTCAGCATCGTTATCCACACAGCTAACCTCACACCTCGCTGTATTAAACCATGAAGCCCAGCTTGATCCTGGTTCATTTTCCACCAACTTATGTTGATACTATTATAATTTTAGATTAGAACACACATCTTACTAGGAATTAGCTGTTGGTGTCATCTACAGAATGAGCGTCTTGTCATGAGGATGTATCTACAACAAAATAAAGATACAGTCCAGATATAGTTCGGAGAGAAATTCCCAAAACATGCACTACTACTTTTTACTGCAGATTACATTGATGTTGTACACTGGTCAAAGTGTAGAAGATTTGTAGAAGATTTGCTAATCTTATTGAAATTGTAATATCATTATATTACTACCAGTGTAACCAACCAGCACAGTACATGGCACTGTTATATTGTCAGAGGTAAAGACTGAAAGCAATCCTGCGAGCCTGGGTAACTCAGCTTCTGGATAGCCCAGTAATGCTTCTTCTTAAAGTTTTCTCAATACTGCAAATGATCCACTGTGGTCAGAGGCACCTTTCACACCTGATATTTTGGTTCAGACTTAACTGAAATGTCTGAGGGTCCGGACCAAAAAAGGGAGGTTTGAAACCAACCCTCTACAGCAAACACCTTTACCTGTCAAGCTTATTGTAGAAGCTGGTTAATATGTAATCCCTTTTCAGTATACATTTCTGCAAAAAATGTTTATTAACATTCATTACGTGCTTCATATGTACCTATGGTGCAGCATCATAGATCAAACATACAGTTCACCTAACCTAAGCCCATAAGTGCACTCTACCTTTATGACCAGTTTACATAAGGTGTGGACATGCTGCAATAAAGCTGCGGTCGCACCACTGACTGTCATTTACACTGAGGGACTGGTTAGACAAACTTCATCAGGCCTTTCAGGTCAAACAATCAGTCAATGAGCTGATCCCTTGTGTACACAACAACTGGCAGTTTCGATGTATTACTCATTTTCTCAAAACACATGTCACGATCTCCTCTTATTTCTGAATCACACCCACAACTCTTCATGTCGTGCTCCCACTGAGGAGGCTGCTGCTCTCTCTGTTCCTCTTACGTAAGCTTAGAAGTTATGTGACCATGGATAAATGTGGATGTTCCCATCCTTGTTAGCATGGATGTACAGGATTGCATTGTCCTACCTGCTGGATTTGATGGGTAACTGGACAAGACTGGATATTATTTATTTGATTCAATATGTAAAAAATTCTCTTCAGTTAAAACCATAGTTTTCAAAAGGCATAAAGCAAAAAAAAACAAAAAACTAACTACATCTTAGCAACTATTGAAAGCAGTGTTTCATCGGTACACTTTAGATGAGATCATTCTAATTAGTTGGTAGCATAAACTACTCTCTTGCTCAAAGGACAGACAGATGCAGAGCATGCGGAAATGTAAAACTTGTTCAGGCAGTTCAATGTGTTGGAAGACTAACGTTTCCAAGAGGAATGAAAGAGTCTCAGTGAATATTTAAATGGAGCTTTGCTTTCCTGTGGAAATTAACAAGGCTTTAAACTTAACCCAGCTGATTCAATGAACCTGTCCCATGTCGCAAAAGAATTCCATTTAACTTTGAACAAAAAAAGATTCATCTCATTTATTGTTTTCAGTTTGTCTCATGATGCACCCAGGAAAACCCAAACCAGGATGCACACTGATGATTATGATTATGATACTGGATGTAGATTATAATGGAAATGGATCCAGCTTATAAATGTTTTGCTATTTGATTCTCTTCCTTTATGTCCTCTCTCTCTGTATTTCCTGTCATCTGTCTGTCTCAACCATGAGGAAAAAATGATGAGACACTGGCATGATATGTTTGTGTGTGTGCGTGTGTGCGTGTGTTTGTATGTGTGTGTGGTTAGAGTCAGGCATGTAGTTATGGTGGTTAGGGCAGGGCCTATAGGGAATGCATTTAGTCAATGAGTGACCTCACTGAGAAAGAAGTACAAGAATACAGGAATGTGTGTGGGTTGGGGTGTGTGTGCGTATGCATGAGCACATTGTGCTCTTCAGCTCAATCAACAACCTGGACATATTCCAAATCACATGGGTTAAAGATTGACTTCTGCTGTGTGATGAGGATTTGTATCAAATGTTTTTCTTAATCACACTACTGTTTTGATATCAGTCTGGTACAGTTACTTGACAGGTAGTGGATATAAAATATTATTAATGTGAGTCTACGGTGAAAATTTGTTTTTGTAGAACAATGAGCATGGAACAGTTAACCTGCGCCAGAGTGAAAGATTGGAGTCCAAAGGTGTCCTGAAGAAGCAGATCGGTACCAGAAGGGGTCCACACATACTGCCACAATAACAGCTGGTTTTCATGTAACACCAGGACTGATAAAGCATAAAACAACAAGATAAAAGTATCCAACCGTGAGTTGAATCCGAACCAAACATTAATCTTAACCTTAATGGAGGGGGAATACAAATACAGACTGCTCCTCTTAAAGCACAGTTTCTGCTTACAGGCTTTGTGCATTTACAAAGCCTGGGAACAAGAAGGCTTTCCTGTGATTGACCAACTTCAACACAATGTGGGCTGATATTCTCACAAAGCTTCTTCAACGGCTTACAACTGCAACAAAGTACAATTTTTATGAATGAAATTAACAAAGGACTGATTCTATTGCCACTTCTTTATTTTAAACACGGTGGGACCTATTCTTATAGCACCACTAACTGATAGCTATTAAGGTGGTAATGAATAATCATAGATCTTACAGCAGATCATTTTAATCTACAGAGACTCAATGACTCAGTCAGGGACTTTCACACCACACTTAGAAGGACATTTTATAGGAGGACTAGACGTCAATGTGAAACCAGTAAACCTGAAACTAAAACTAAAGTCAAGTAAGTCTCATTCTATACAGTCTGTTAGTTTTTGTCATTTCTATAGGGACAAAAAGTGGGGCGGCAAAACTTACAAATAATTAGTCTTATTTTATTGAAGAGCAGCGTACCACCCAGTCCTTCTCTCACTTTGTGTGGGCTGTGCTGACTGGCTAACTACAATACTGTATGAAATCTACCCTCCCGGAGCCAACCCTTACTGGCAATACTTGGAATTTAAAATATTTGCAGGGCAGCATCTTATTTATAGTGTTATTTATTCATACATTTATGAAAGATCACAAATGCATTATAATTCTATGAAAACACTGAAATGCAGCATGTGGTATCAATCAGAGAGGATGATTATTTAACCCGACAAATCCCACTTGAAAGTTTTGAAATGATTACATAGGTTGAATAAACATTCCCTGAACAAACTCACCCTCATGCCGAGGACCAGGAAGCCGATATCCTCCATCAGTGGGTATTTTCTGATCTGCTGCTCACGTTTCTCCTGCGAGGCGAACGGGTCATAGCTGCACTGGCCCAGCTTCACGTCCATGATGCACGGCTTGACGAAGCGACGAGTCACATCCTCCAGCTTCAGGTACAGGTCTGAGACATGAGAGTGATGACTGAGTACACTGTACAGGCAATATCATCATATTCGATTATATACAGCATGTTTCTTTATGTGATGGATATTTTGATCATTCATTTTTGTATACCATATCTGCCTATATACGTATAGACGGTCTATTCTGCACATATATGGACACGTCTATCACAATATCTCTTTATAGTTATACACAAATTAAGCTTTACATGCTCGTGCAATCATCCTGTGCCACTGCACTTGGGTCCATAACATTTCCATCCAAACTATTTCTGTAGTAAAAGGTGTATATTATGTACATATTCTGTATTTTTTTCTGAATGTTTTTTTTTATTATTCTATTGTCTACCTCATTCTGACTTGTATGTTGCTGTAGCAAGTGAAATTCCCTTGTGTGTGGGCTGAGAAAGTTGTGATCTTATGGACAACAGAGTAATATCAGCTTGAGTCTCTTACCACTGGGGCTGTCAGGAGAAGACCAGGGTCCGTAGTACTTGGGAAGATGGTTCTGGAGCTCCAGGAGACATGGATCACAGCAGTCCTCTGCATACACCTGGGAGACACATATATACCAAATCATCATCATTCTACACTCTACACACAGGTAGATACTGTGTATCTGGTGTAGGGCAGCAACCAACAATATTTTCATTATGCTTTCATCTATTAATATATTTTTGGATGCTTCCTTTGTAGAATTTCAAGTATCTTTCGCTGCTTGGTTTTCTGTGCAGTATCCATTCAGATGTATTATTTTCCTGATGGAAACTGTACAGTCAGTTTATTAGCACCAAAACTGTCAAGTGTAGCATAACATGCGGTTAACAAAAAAAAGATTAAATTGTTAAATATAGACCGTTATTAAACCAGAGAGAGAGAAAAACACATAGAAATAATGTAATAATGGTTTTCTTCCAGCTGTACGTAGACTCGCAGCCCGGTGCAGGATGGCACCTGTGTGACATGTGGGTTTCTGGGAGTCAGACTAACTTTTGTTTGTCTGGTGAAGACAGAGGCAGACATGATGCCATGACTCACTCGTGTTTTAACAGCCCAGCTAAGCCCTAAAGCAAACACTGACACTCTGGTGCAGACAAATATTTTGCGATTAGACCATGATATCGGAACTGATCATCAAGAATTCACATTTCTCCATCCATCTATTTATCTTTGACTCCTGCTGAGAAAGTCCCACTTTGACTTATTCATTCATTCATATTCAGCTTTTCTTTATAGTGTACCACTAAATATATAGGGTGATGACATATTTTGTAACTTTTATTTAAAATTATTTATTTTTAGCTGAAGCCCAAGAAGAATTAGGTCATCTCCTGGAAAAAAAACTGAAATATGAATCTATGCTTAAAAGGTCCTTATTTCACACAGTTTTGATCCTTTGAGGTTTTTATTTGTTTCTTTGGGTTTTTCTGTGTTTGGGATGATTATCACGTAGTCAAATTCCTCTCTTGAAAATCTTCTTGAGACTGGGAGTCATGTTTTCATCAGTATCTGTGTATACAAACCTGTGTTCATAACTCCATTTCTAAATGTCATCTGTGCTAAACCTTCTTCTCTCATGAACAAACAAGTATCCCCCCAGATACAGGCATGTTCTCTTTTATATCATGGAAACTTGATCCCAAGTTATAGTTGTTTGTTATTTTGTTGCATAAAAATAAGCAGTGTAACCTATGGCCTTAGCAAAAATGACACATCATGAACACAGTGAATATGTCTCATTGCTGCACTTTATCTTCCAACTTCCTTGGCATCAAAACATGGACGTTTTCAGCTCGTTATATCGTTGGTGTTATTCAGAGCTTTGCACAGGGCTACAGAGAAACGATCCTAAGGGAATAAAATGGCTGTAAAAACTCTGTTACCACTCTTCCTTCATACACTGATCTTAGTTATTGCAATGTTTTCCTACCTGACTGTGAAAAAGAAGTGAATTATTTAAAATAAAATTAGAAACTAAACAATTAAGAAATAAAACCTCACTTTGTTTCACACAAAGCAGTGGAAAAAGATTCAGTGACCGGATGAACTAAAAATGTAAAGCATAGATAAAGTGTATGATGTGGAAAAACACATAGATCATATATGATAACTTTATTTGTGTAGCACTTATCTAAACAAGGTTACAAAGTGCCTCACAAAAAAAATAAGAATGAATTATAATAAGTTATTCATTCAGTTCAATTTTAAGGGCCAAATCACAACATAATAGGGCCAAGACTTTAACATTTTTAGAGAAACACAATAGTCCCCACAACTGTGGTATGTATATATTTATATAAAAAAATAAAGGAGCTCTAGGAAGGCCCATTACCTCATATTCACTTCATAAAACATGATTTGGAGAATCTGAAATAACAATTAAATTATGTTTCAAGAGGAGCAACATGAGATCTGAATCAATATCAGTCCTCTCTCTGCTGTTGTGACTCCTGTGAAGGTACTGCTGTGTTAGACGAGGGACAGGAGGCGCTGGTTTGTCTCAGACAGATAAGTTTATAAAAGTTGAACCAGATTCAAGCCAAACTAACATCATCAATCAGACTACAGTCAGACAGCTGATATTTGATCTTTTCCTGAACTGTTCCCTACTAGTTTAACTTGAAGTTGTGTACAACATGTGGTCTGAATAAGGCATCGGCCTTCTAAAACTAACAAACACTAACAAGCATATTCATTGTCAACGCAAGTGTACGTCACTTCAAATGGATCACTCTGTCCAGCGGAGCGTCTCCATATCGCCCTGTGTCTGTGTGCATGTATATGCATTTGTGTGCATGTGTGTGCATGTGTGTAGCCCCAGGAGATGGATCAATCAGAGAATATCACATCAAATGGGAGTGGATAAAAATGAGGCTTCATATTAAAATACAAATCTAACAGGAAATTATAATAAAAGGCCAGAACGAGCCTCAATAAAATAAAATAAATAAAATGTGGAAAGCATTGATTATTTTTCAGTGGTTATTGCTGGTGTCTTGCCCTGCCAGGCGTCTAATCTCATAGGGGAAACAATGTTTGTTTAATGTTATAAAGGCTTTACTGGTCTGTACCTTCACCTAGATTTTGTGTTGTGGTGAAACCTCAGTCAGCTTATGGCCGCACCTAAAAGATGCCCATGCTTCTTTTATCATCTGATTTGCTCATTGATTTTGAGTGTGAATTAAAAAAATCTGATATTAATCAATTAACAGGTATTACCATGCTGTAAAACTGCATCTCTCGTGGACCTCTTGGTGGAGGCTGAAGCTGCTTCAGGACTGTTCCATCTGGATGCTGCAAAATGCCTGAAATGAAAGATGGCACCAAAAATCAACTCAAAGCAAAGTTACACACTGCAAGGATGCTAGAAGAGCAGTAGGAGTTGACAGCAACAGCAGTCATTCGGCTTCAAACCCTGTTTTAGCATATTCGCAAAACAATAACACCAATGAAGTGAATTGAAATCATTTCCAGACATGTCAGTTAAATGTTCATCAACAACCGATTGACAAGTAAATCATTGCAAATGAAAAACAGGGTCCATTTAATTATAGTTCACTGCCTTCAACCACAAGGTTAATGTTTAATACTGAATTTATCACAGAGTGAAAAAAATAATCATAATAAAGGACCAGATAATAATATTCATAGACATGCAATAAAAGTATTTTTATAGAGATATGTATAGAACAGAGATGAAATAGGTGATGGTTCTGTTATTCTCTTCTGGCAGAGTGTTCCTAAGTGTAGGGACCCTCACGGCAAAGGCTCTGGCTCCCTTTGGTTTTTAGGCTTGATTTTGGAACGGCTAGCAACACCTTACCAGAGGATCTCAGACTGCGTATAGAAGGTAAGACATATAGGGGGGGGGGCTATCTGAATTCCAGTTGATTAGATTATTAAAATTAACAGAATATTAATCAGCACATTTTCTGGTATATGGTTAAGTATTTTCATGCAAATATTTGATTGTTGCAGCTTCTTGAATGTGATAATTTTAAGTTTTAAATTATTGAAAACAGGTTAGACATCTGAAGACATCACCACTCTTCTCCTGGATTTATCATGGATTAATCAAGAATAAAAGTAATCTTTTATTTTTTTGAATTTTCATCACTTCATCACTATGTCTTTGAATAAATATAAATTCAGTACAAATGGGAAACAACCTATTATTTCCATCTTAATAACTCTTATGGTTGACATTTAGTATTTTCTTTAAATTTGCAGCTGGGGAAGTACACATTAAATAAATGTTAACCAAAGATAGTCTCTCATTAGGTAGGTCTTATTCTGTCTCATTCCTGTTACCAAACTTTGGTGCAACATGCAACATGGCTAATCTGTTAGCAGCAGATGAGGAATCACCGCAAACGAGCAGAGCAATGTCAGTTTACCCATGAGTTATCTAGACTGTGGCAGCCTGCCATAGTATAATTTGTCCTGCCACAGTTTCATATTGAACCAAAAACATTTTTTAACTGCTCATAATGCCATAAGAGAGCTGTGTTTTAGCATGATATACATTTATTGTGTTGGGGAATCATTTAAGGTTAACCATAAATTTGTCTCCCTTCGCAAGCCTTCTTGCAGTGTAGGAAGAAAGATGATGAGTCCCCTGTTACATCATCACATGCTGACCTCAGCTGATTACAGATAGACTGAATGAAGCTGCAGTGGAGAGGATTAGTCTGCTCTTTGGCAGATGTCTAGATTCCCTCAAAGAACACAGAGTTGTATCGACACACATACAGAATGCAAAACAAGATGCACAACATACAAATATGTGCAAAAACAACAGCGCACAAAAGGATGGGTTGGAGAGCCTGAGGTTGGACATCTGTCTTGTGTCTGGAAGACCATCACACTCCATCCTGAGAAGAAGCAGGAATCTCTACAGCAACTATAACACTGATCAGACCTGCTGCATGTGTGTATGTGTGTAGCTACATATCAACACTACAGCACTGCACTGTCCGTCATCAGTCCAACACACAACACAAGTAATGTTACACCATGTCTGCACAGGAGGTGTAATGAACGTTAGCAGCACATTAGCTCTGTCTGCGTTTGGTGCAGGTCACCAGCATCTGGCAGTGCGCACATCCCAACATTCACTCACTTTACATATTCATGTAAACTGGAGCTGACCTACAGTCATGGTTACATCCATTCATTCGATCGAATATAAAGGTGTGCCAACACGCTATACAGGTTTAAAGGGATAGTTCATCAAAAAATGTAAATTCACTCATTATCTGCTCATCACTACGCCAACGGAGGGGTGGGGGAAGTGTTTGAGTCTACACAACACCTCTGGAGTCTCAGGGGCTAACAGTGTTGCAGCTTAATCAATACAATTGAAGGCAACTGTAACCACTTCTTTAGACTAAATAAAACAACAGACAAAGAAATTCATATTCGAATCAGTTTTTAGCCTTAATGTCCTGTGTTAGCCTCAACGGAGGCTGTTTATGTATCCTCGGGCACATAGAACACAGCACACACTCTCGCACAAGGGCACGGCTAAAAACTTGTTGAAAATTAAAAAATTTTGGTCGCTAGATTTCGGGGCCTGCAGTCCCGACATTCTTGTCTCGTTCTTGGATGACCCCACACGAGCAGTATGGTGTCATGTTTTTTTTTCTGTGGTCTTTATTAAGACTGAAGAAGAGGTCACCTGCTGAAACATTGTTTACTGCTTAAACTCCTAAAGTGTTTTGTTGACTCAAACAATTCACCCACTCCTCCATCGGCATAGTGATGAGAAGATAATGAGTGAATTTTCATTTTTCCTTGAATAATCCCTTTAAGTCTTGAATGCAAGACTGTGTTGCTGTTGCTCAGTTGGTGTGTTTAAACTGTATGATTGTTTTGGAGGTTGCACTGTGTGGTTCTGTTGAACTGAAAACATACATAGGCATTGCAATGAAGGTACAAGACACCAACAAAGATGTCTAGAGAGTTTGTGGTGATTAGAGAAAACACTTATATTGATGTGCTGTCAACAAAATCATGTGATCTCCACAGCGGAATGAAGAGTTACATCCTGCCTATGCCTGCTGCACCTACCCTCGCCTAAATCCTGTGGAGGGTTTGTTGCTGTTGTGAACACATCTGTGCAGTGAAAACTTCCGCTGCGTTGTGCATGCAAGGCAAACTGCGATCCAAGTTTCTGGAGTTCCTCTGCAGGTCATGTCTGAAAACAGCTGGAGTAGCTCAGAAAAAAGTATCCAGAAACTTGAATTTAGCTCCAGTGTCTTCCATTTCCCTTTGAGAGGTTTGCCGACTGAGTCCAACTGTGGTAAATTCGCTTGAACATGATTTAGAAAGTCACACATCCGACTATTCACACTCTCACAGCTGGTGACTGTTCAACTGACAGTAAAGTTGAGTAAAAATAGAGATCTTTGCTGATTAATCAGATTGTATTACTGGCTTAATTTACTATACTATATTGTTATACGACTTGTCAGCAGCCAGAGTCATGCTCTAAGTTTCTAAGTCGTGGTCGAAGTTTTTGAGTCTTTGTTGAAGTTTTTGAGTCGGGCATTCAACATGGAGAGTGTGGAGCAGCCGACAGAACAGGACTCTCCTGTAAGCTGCTCCACTTTTATGACTCAGCTGGACTTTCACCTTTGCTTTTCTGTCTTACAGCAGACACTGTAATTACATTATGATCTAACCACACACACCAGCAGAAAACTCAGATTTGCATTCTACATTTTCTCAGTGTGTCGGCTGACTTAATTAACACGTTCTTCTTTCTTATTAAACCAAACTTTTTGAAAGTGATCAGGAATGTCATAAATCAATCAAATTTATATTTGTATAGCCCATATTCACAAATCACTATTTGTCTAGTAGGGCTTCAACAAGGATTAACATCCTCTGCACTTAACCGTCAACAAGAGTAAGGAAAAACTACTAAAATAAAAATTTTAACAGGCTAAGAGGAACATAGACACCTCAGAGAGAGCCACATGTGAGGGATCCCTCTCCCGGGACGGACAGAAGTGAAATAGATGCCACGTGGAATGGAGAACATCAGAAAGATATCGGTATTTACAGCATTGTTTAGAATAAACAGTTTGTAGCATAATGGAAGGTAAATGAAATGATGGATTATTGAAAACAGAAACAGAAAAACATCTGATAACAAATAAGTTGATATTATGTGTAAAAAATCAATTTGAGTTTCATCTTTTTAAAATGTGTTATAATTTGGTGAGAAATTAGTTTGATATGACGATGTAACACTGCTAACTTCTTTCAAACATACTGTGCTGGGCTTTTCTCTCCTGTTCACTTCTTTTCAACGGCTGCTAAAACAGACTGATTAACTAGTCTAGCTCTTATTGACTCACTGTATAACTACACACTTCCTGTTTACAAAACACCCAGTCAAATACTGGATCACATAGGGGCACAATACAACCAAGGAGTACATCAGATCACTGACGAGTCAGATTGGAGGCCCGTGGAAACAGTGAGGAGGATCGTTTTCACTCAGCCGCAGTAGGAGCTAAACAGGATTCCAGAGCTTGTTCTGCAACTGTCATGGAGACTAAAGGAGACTGTTGGTTCAGTCAAATCTGTGTCAACACCCGTTTCTTAGTTGGAACTGCGCCTATGTTAATGATTATTCCCTACCAAGCAAGGAGGGTTTCAGATAACATCAGCCCACTTTACTGTCAAATATGTGATTGCTTCACTTCTTCTGAGAGTGGACACTGCCAACAGAGAGGGGACACTCAAATCATCATCACACACATATTTAACAGACCACACTTGGTGGTCACTATGTTTTTCCTGAGAAACTAGTAAGACAGATTTGAACATTTAGAATACAAGATTAGCAGCACACATCTTGTTTACCTTTTTCACTATTCAACAGCTGCTGATAAGCAGATGGTTGCACCAGTAGCTTAACTTGGAATACATCCCGAAAACACATAAACACAGCTGTCATGTCATATCACTATTCAAAGACTTTGGAGGATTCATTTAAATCTACCCTTATATTTATTGAAAATGACACTAGCTCCGACACTGCTGCCACTTCACAACTAGAATCTGTCGGTGGTGGTCAAAACTCACATCAGCTTGCTGCCAGAAGATTTACACGGCTCTCCATTAACAGTATCAAATCGGATGCTATGCTAATCCTATAACAAGTCACGACTAGCTGAAGCCAGAGGACTAACAAACAGATAGAGGGATGTCTGCTAACTGACAACTCAACTCTCTTGCAAAGTTAAATATGTCTTTACTTCTCAAATGTATGACGTTTGTGTGAGAGGGTGCATTTAATTTACACTTGTTAGAGAAAGGGACTAATGCTATATTCACCCTGTGTGTGTGTGTGAGTGTGTGTATGTGTTTATGTGTGCGTGACTGTGTGTTTATTTCATCTTGCAACTTTTGGAAGACAAAACTCAGCACCGTGTTGAGGACAGAGCAGTTCTGAGTGCCTGTGTGTCAATAAAAGAACTTCCAAAACTTAAACACAGAATTTTCATGAATTGATTACTTTTTTGTTGATAGTTATTTCCTCTCTGCTGTCAAAAACACAGAATATTCACCCACAGTGATATCTGATCATGCTCCAATGTTACTTGACATCTCGTTTAAACTCTTACAAAAAACTCGCCCTTCCTTGAGGTTGATTCGCACAGTGTTAAACGGTTAACACTTGTATATTCTTTTCACATAAGGCCTAGGTAAGTACTAATAGGATGAAATCTCAATATTTCACACTTGGCAGAAGGTCTCGCCAGGTAATGCCCTCTGAGCCTGTTATATGCGGACGATTTATTATTGTTTATTTTCGACCAGATTTCTACTATCCCCCAGACAGTGGAACTGCTAAACAGATTCTATACTTTTTCAGGTTATAAACTGAAGTGTAGAGTGTATGCTTTCCTGTAAAAAATCTAGCTCTTCAGATCCCTGAAAATTACCATCCCTTTAAGATGTGGAAAAGCTATTTCAAGTATTTGGGTGTGAATATCTGTCGACAATTACCAGACCTTTATGAAAATAATTTCTCACCCTTAATTGACAAGCTTAAATTGGACCTAGAAAGGTGGAATAATGTGAATATTGGTGGGAGGGTGAATTGCATTAAAAGGACTGTGCTCCCATTCCGTTTTGTATCTTTTCCAATATCTGCTAGTCTTTATAACCGAAGCATTTTTCCCCTCAACAAACACACTAATTTCCTCTTTTTATGGAAAGGCAAGACCCCAGGATCAGGAGAGAGTTTTTACAGAGACATGTATCTGTAGGTGTATTGGCGCTTCCTAACCTAATAAACTATTACTGGGCAGCCAATATACACAAAATGACTCTCTGGACCAAGGAAAACACGCTAAATTGGTGTGAACTTGAAGCCAAATCCTGTCCCTCTACCTCACTTTTGGCTTTACTTTCGTCTAATTTGCCCATTAGGCCAACGCAATTTTCATGTAACCCTATTGTAGTTTCTACCTTAAGAATCTGGTCTCAATTTAGACTGGCTTTTGAACTCCAGGGATTGTGTAACCACAGTCCCATTCCAAATAGCCATCTCTTTCCCCTTCCCAGCAATGATATTGCCTTTTCTTTATAGCAGAGGTCAGGCCTTGTCAAACCAAGGGACATTGACGATATCTTCTGGAGCTTCAATGAATTGTGCAGGAAATGTCACCTCCCAAAATCCAGGTCCGTAACTTTGTTAAACTAAATAATGCCTCTTTCCCTAATATACCTCCTATCACTGTAATGGACTCAATTCTGGTTATACCCAACGTTTCAGAAAAACCTGTCTCAAAATTTTGACATCATAATCTCCAATCTAACAGGGGCATCTCTTGATAAAATCAAAAAAGATTGGCGTGATGAACTTGGCAAAGTTATAGATGGCAATGACTGGGATGGTGCATTAAGTAATTGAGAGTACGTCCTGCTCCAGGCTCAATCTGATACAATTTAAGGTTGTCCATCGCATCTACTTTAACAACTCCAAACTCTCCACAATATATCCCAGTGTCACAGGTGCATGTAATAGGTGTCACATGTCACCATCAAATGACACACATGTTTTGTTTTCTATTTTCAAACACCTTGTTGAGGCTTTAAACTTGGCACTGGAATTGTGTGAAGAGGTGGCCATTTTTGGAGTATTACCAGCACATCACACAATTAGGAGGGACACAAAGATTTGTATAGCCTTTAACATCCTTGTTAGCAAGCAGAAGAATATTGCTTGAGTGGAAGTCCCCATTTGCACCCAAAGCTTCTCTATGGCTTAAAGACATCTTTATGTTCTTAATCCAGAGCAAATTAGGTACATCTTGAAGGGATCCCCTGGAAAATTCGAGTCTGTTTGGGAACCTATGATTAAATAGAAAGTAGTTAAATCAAAGACCCTACAGGACAAATGAAGCACTCATCACTGATGCACACTCTCAATACGTTTCAACTCATTCACAGACCTGATTGGCTTACATGCTCTTTAGATCGATAATTTTCTTAACCTATATGCTAAGAAGGAAGGGTTGGTTATTTATTATTATTTATTACTTTACTATATATATTTTTTTTCTTCTCTCAATTTTTGTATTTGCTGAAACTATATGTGGGACCGGGGACTAAATGTTTTTTTTTAAAAGTCCTTAATATTCATTGAATTCAATTTTACCTGTTAAAGGAATAAATACAGTCATCAGAAAGCTAAAAGCAGGACATGCTAATTATGTAAAATACTAGCGTGCTGGCATGGACTCACATGAACCTTGGTCAAATTTTGCAAGTCCATTTATTCAAATAAAGTTAGGGAGATGTTATTACAAAGATGTGGAAGGACAGCTGCGTCTAGTCAGTCTTACAACATCAGAACAGGTTTTCCAGGAAATTGGGGTTTATCAAGGTAACAGCCAGAGCAGCAATTACTTATCCGTCTGAGACTGTGCTGTAAAACCAACTGCTGACTATCAAGTTCTGTACAAAAGAATGCTGACTATCAAGCACAGTCAGTTCAGTTCAACACTCTAACTTTGCACAGTGGAGGTTTAGACAATGTCAGGTGTGCTGAGAGCATGGCTGAATGCCTGGATTCTCAATGGTCACAGATTCTCCGATTAGCTCCACAGAGTTCATGTCTGATGAGATTAAGAGAGTGAAATCAATCAATCAATCAAATTGTATTTGTATAGCCCATTTTCCCAAATCACCATTTGTCTCATAGGGTTTTAACAAGGTGTGACATGCTCTGCCCCTAAACCTCAAGAAGAGTCAGAAAATATATTTATGTAAAGGATATTGTACTTAATTTCCACATGCATGAATCATACCTCACGCACACGCTCCTCTATCATGTATAAAAACAACAGTGTCTAATAAAATATCTCACTTTTCTGACCCTAACTGAGCAAAGACATGTTCTGAACTTTGTTATCCACTGGGGGGTTCAGGAAACATCACAGAACCAAAAAGATACATTCTATGTTAGTCGATCTTTATCTGATTTAACTCTACAGCTGAGAGACACAAGCAGGACTTTGGAGGACGATATTTGGATTAGAAACTGCTTGGTGAACTAATATTAGGTGGAACAGTTAATACATGAATGCAGGTGTTAATAACAGATTGACAGAAGGAAGTGAGGTTCAGTGACACAAGTTATATTTGCAGGGGAAGAATAAAAAGATCTTTGTCCAGTTCACTTACCCACTTTATCTACTCCATACTTATGGCCGGCCACCTGATGTGACAGCGGGACGCAGCCGTTCAGATGAGCCGGGCCGTTGACATGAGCTGAGACACTCTTGTCTTTGGCGGGGGGTACGCCGGGGAGCCGCGGGGTCATGTTGACCCCGTTCGCGGCTGAGCTGGAGGTCAGGTCCAATCTACCGAGAGCTAGAGAGGACTCCATCATCACCTGATGCTGGGTGGCTGACATTTGTAAAAAATTTACAATAAAAAAGGTGGACAAGAACGGATTCTTGTTCCAAAAACTGAAGAATTGAATGTATAATCAAACTATGGAAGTGACTGTATTAATTCACATGCTGCCACCACATCAGCACAGGTTGAGCAGCCTCACAGAGAAGGTCCAGTCCACGTGAAACACGGACACAAGCCTCGGTCGTGCTCGTTGTTTTCGACTAGCGACGTGACGGTCAGCCCGCTGTGGTCTGCCCGCTGTGGCCGGTGGGGAAGCAGATCTCCCGGAGCAACAGGGATCCAGTGATTTTCATTTCTGGAACAGCAGCATAAATACACCCTGGACACATCCCACTTCCACCAGCCTCAACCACAGCGCAACAATACTACTTCCGCTCGGGGCTTCCGAAATAAAACGTAGAGAAAACGTAGTGTTCCGTAATGCTTCAGTCACGATGCTCTCGTACTGATTTACAAATGTCGCCTGTCTTTTTTTACTGTTCCCCTCGCTGCTCCGTTTCACCACAGAAGACTAAATTCAAAGTAAATCAGTCTTATAATGAAGGTAACATATTGCAACTTCCGGTCTGAACTGTTCCCAATTCAGTTGGCTTGACGTAGCTCCACTTCCTCACCGAGCAGTAAATGATGTTGTCTGTCAGTAAAGCTGGGGTTATATCCAGGTCCAGTCCAGCACTGCAGAGGCAGGCGGAGACAACGAAGCCCTCAAATGCATAAAGAAGCTAATGAGTCCAGATTCCAATCGATGACTTATCGATACTGTCCATTAGGCTGCTGGAGCGTCACAGTTTAGCAGAGCAGGGGGACATCGCCGTATGAGCGCCATCATTACGGAGGTCTGTGTGTTGACGATGATCCCAAACACGACGTACTGTTGTGCTGGAGTCCATGATATAAAAGGAGTTCTGCGGGTTCTCCTCTGGTTCTCCTCCGGATCTCTCAGCCTCACAGATCCAGGTCAGTGTGGGCGGCTGCCTCTCTACGTAACCAACAACGCCCAAAGAGCCACACACGTTTACGACACTCGCCTTGACTGTCGCAAAATATACCTTTTCATCCCTTTACGGCAGCACTGGGGACTTATTCTCCAAAGAGACAATAACCCGAATGGCCAACAAAATACGATGCTCTCTCATTGGATCAGGCACAGTATAATTGATACAAGATCTAAAATAGTAAACGTGTATAAAATATAATACTTCATGTCTTCATCCATCACATGCTCACTGAGTTTAGAACAGGGTGGTTTCTCCAACAAGGTAGAGTGACGCAAAGCTACCCATTGTTCATGAGGTATCGCTTAAAATCTTTCAAGCTGGGGACTAAATAAAATGATTATTCGTCTCCATACGAATTATGCATATGACATAATCTGATTTAAGAATAACAAACCCGATTAAATAGTTTTATTTGGTGGTTAAATGTTGGTGGAAGTTGAGAGTAGTTGTAAATCAGGGGGGGAAAGTATGGATAGCAGCAAAATATTTACTATCTTGGCTCAGCTGTGTCATGTACATTTCAAACTATGCAAAGGCACAACCTATAGCTGTACAAAGTGTTGTGTGTGTCCTGTTTCAAATTATCTGATTCTGTGAACATGTAAATTGAAACAGGTCATTTTACGAGGTCATAATCTTACCAGAATGTCCAGAGATTCTCACTCGGACCAAAGCGTAATGTTTTGAAAATGCTTGTTATGCTTATCCCTGGCTAAGCGCAGTCCATTAGTTAAAATTATTTCCTTATTTATGTTAGCATTCTGAGAACAAAGGACCCAGTGTGCAAGACAGAGAAGGTGATCACGAGGCGAATACACACAAACCATTTATCAACAAAACTATTTACTACTTTTTATACTAAGTTTAACAGTTTACAAAAAGTACAAGACCAACTACCTAAACTAAATTTTTGGGAGCAGTGTCAAAGGGGAACCCAGTGTCCAGGTAAGGGGCATATTGTCCTAGAGCAGGGGATTCATGGGAACCGCCTCAAGTGTTTGTCAAGGGGGAGCTGAGGAGGAATCCAGGGAATCGGTGTGGCTGAGCAGGACTGACCGATCAAGATGGGCAGGTGATCCAGATGCAAATGAAGACAAGGCTTATGGCACAAACATGCCGGCAAAAAATTCCATCTCTCCAAAGGAGCATTCAATAAAACTAGTGTTTTCCAGTTGCTCAAGGTGATAATACCACAAGAGTGCTCAGCGTATTGCATTATAGGAGTTCCCCCAGCAGTCAAGGCCTATTTCAGCATAACTAAAGGATGGTTCAGGCCTCACCTGAGCCAGCTCTAACTATAAGCTGAAAATAGACATCATTAGTTCACTTACTTTATAATTTCAGGTTCCTGATATAATTTTTATAATATCTCTTTAGTAACTTAGAGTTAAAGTGTTAATTGACTCCGCACTGAGTGAACATACTCACATTTTAAGTACTTTCGTGATATTTCTGTGATCATAATTGCATGTGTAGCCCATATTATGACTATATTAATATTCAATATTTAAACGTTATTTTATAATATAGAACTAGTATAAATTCTGTTGAAGCTACTCATCACTGATTTTGATAGTTTTTTTAACATATTAGGCAGTGTCTGCACAAGCACACACACACACACACAGAGACCAGCGGTTATACATCATGATACTCTCTGAATTGGAGATTCAGACCAGCTTATTACAAAGTTGGTTAGAAACATTATGCAGGAGACAGGATTTAAATAGCCACATGTCTGTCTCTAGTTTGTCTTTCCTTTAAACTATTCATTGAACTCTGTAGTGATTATATAAAAACCTAAAACAACTTTTTACCCCACGTTATCATATTCCAAAGTTTGATCCATAGATAATGAATAATAAGATATTAGATTTATTCACATAAAAACATGCAACAAAATGCCATATTGGAACCTAACATGGTATCTTAAGTTTTCATCGCACCGTAGAGTCAGCTAAGTATTGGTAAGTTAGAGTGGGACATTCAGTTTTGCTCCATGAGAATGTCTCTGACAGTTAGATTTCCAGCCTTTTCTCCCATAACTCCAGATGAGTCCATGTCCCTAATTGCACTGACAATTACACTTATCGGTCGGAAAGTTCCTGTTATCACTTTAATGGGCTTTAAGTTCCATAAACAAAAATACGTAAACAAGTCCTGGGACCAGTAAACAGATTGCAGCTCTGTTTACAGGGAGATGCGGCGCTGTTCAGTCTCATAATAACAAAATGAGTGTAAATACTGTGTTGCCTTATATAAGACTATTGTGATAGTCTTTTTTTCAGTTTCTGTCTTTAAGTTTGTATAGTGATCATATTATTCGTTGTTATAAACCTGTGTTTTAACAAACCCAACAACTTGTATCATGATAGAGACACTCATCATAATCGCCACTATTGAGAACTAATCATAAGAATTGTAATCATTAAAACAGAATCAAAAAATATATTTTAGGTAATTTACAATCATGTGTATGTGTATCTCTCTCACACACCTCTCTTTCTCTCTCTAGCTCACACGCACACATTGCATCATAAAAAACATGTGTAACTGTTGTCCAAATGTTAATGAAGAACCACAAATAGTTTGCAGTATTGTCCAAAATCTAAATGTTATGTGACCAAGCCTTTATTGATAAGGTCAAAAAATGAAGTCACCTTTAAATACACTTCACGTGTAATGAATCCCTACTTGAGATCTCCATTCATTGGGATTACTATGTTGCAGCCAGGTACACAGGGAAAGGGCCTAACTGCATACTCATACAGAGGCAGTGAAGGAACTAGTGAGAAAAAAACGGCTTACAGGTACACAAGATGACAAGCAGGCAAACGAGAAGATACACATGTTAGAGGAAAACTGGGAATATGATCCTCTGATAATAAACCTGTCAGAATCAAAAACGAGCCCTTTTCCCATTTTATGTTCCAAAATGTGATCATGTACAATATTATCGATAACAATTAGATATAATGTCCCATAAAACTGTGACAAAATGCCTGTTGAATGCTGTTTTGTTGTAATACAGCATGTCAATCGAAAGTTTTGTTTTAGGATGAATATGAATCCAGCTAACCAGTAGGATGCACATTATCCAGTTTTCCCTCCTGAGAGTGTCTGTCATGGTGAGATTTCCAGCCTCCTCCACTAATACTCCAGATGAGTCCATGTCCCTAATTGCACAGACAATTACGCTTATCTGTTGGAAAAAATCATGTTATCACTGTAATTGGCCTAAAGTTCCATAAACACAAATCCATAAACATATGATGTAATAGATGGCTGAATGGGGGTGTGTGGTACTGATAATACCAGCAAAGTCAATGTTGTAATGTTAACCATGCAAAACATGTGGTAGATATATTTTAAAGGTTGTTATCACAGACGAGTACATCACAGCACTGCATGAACATCGTATATCATTTATGGATATTATCAGAATCAGAAATACTTTTTTGATCCAAGGGGGAAATTGTGTTTCGCAAGAGTGAATTTTTAAGTTTCCACACACACACACACCATGCCTTGTGCATTTGAGCTTGTAATGACAACACTTTGGTTTAGTCCCTGACAGTGAAGGGACTGAAGTTTTGAGTTCTCTTTTTTTACATTTAATCATTTAAACCATTTTGTAAGTTTGGAAAACACAAAATGGTACATTAGCATTTTTCCTCTTCCAGATTTCAGCTCTTTCAAACATCATAGGATGTTAATGTATTGAGGAAGGCTGTAGGTTTACATAAGTGTAATTTTAGACATATTTGGTAAAGCAGTAAGTCTGCACACTGAGTTCTCATCATCCAGTCATTTTAGAGAATGAGTCTATTTGAAGTCGAATATACTTTTTAGTTTGGTTATTGTGTTGTAATGTCAACTTCTTACGTGTGTTACTCATAATCACCTTTCAACCAGAATATAAAGGAACCTTTAATTTAACTATATGAAATATTTTCACGCCAATGGGACTCCTGAATGTCTATTCCATGGCTATTCCACGTCAGATGCAAATGTAATACTCAGAACTACGTTTCCCATGATCCATTTCGAATTAGCAACCGTAAACAGAAGAAAGCGGAAACAAAGAGGGTTTTATTAAACACAAACACAGCCCTGGTTGTAGAAGTACTGAAGTAGTCAGGGGAAAAACTCCAGTCTTTGACTTCCCCGGCGATAAAACTGAAAGTGAGCTGAGAAGAGAACTACACCATCAACATGGCGCTGAAGAGAATTCAGAAGGTAAGTTTGACTAGCTGCTTTTCTGTTGCCAGCTAATGGTAGCCAACTAGCCCAGCAGTTATTTTCATGGTAAAGGTTTATTTATAAAGATTCAGGCGCTGTCCTCACATCAAAACAAGCTCAAATGAGCTGTATGACGATTGTGGAAGTTTGTGTCTGCTGACACGTCCAACAACACCCACAACGACCATTTCAAAGTTTCCTGTTAGCTCGCCAACAGCTAGCACAGTTAGCTTCGTAAATCCCCCGTGTATCAGCTTCCATGGCTGCTGTCACTCTTTTAAATGTCACTGTGGAGTCTTCTATCTTGTCTACAAACAACCAGCCTCCTGTATTTCACAACGCCTTTCGGTTCTTTCGGGTTTAAGAGGCAGGTAATGCTGACAGGGGAAATGTGTGGATAGAATATGAATATTGATCAGCACCACAGAAGCGTCAGGATTCTCTCCACTTTACCACAAGACGCACGAAGCTCAGCATTAGCCTCGGAATGTGTGCAATACACTATTATGATGCAATAACACCAGAGGCGGCAAAGGTACACACACTCTTTACTCAAGTAGAAGTACTGATACTTGTGTAAAAAAGGACTGCAGCCTCTGTGTAAACATACTCAGAGTTACCACACTTGTTCTCAGAAGTTTCCCATCTCAGGCTTCATCCACTCAGATTTCAGTTTGTCTTGTCAGAGTTCGTTAAAGCTGCTTTGCTCAACAGGCCCCTGGGAGTGGCTGGGAAGCAAGACAGTGGTAGTAAAGCGAGAGCAACTTAACTTAAGACACACAGAAGAGAACACAAATTTACTGGAATGCTACTCCCGCAATTTACTCATTTAGATCAGTGTATTGATCATTGCTACTCAGCCTGTGGTAAACAGTTTGATAAAATCCTCCATGACCCTAATGTCGGAGACAATGCTGATATTTGAGATCTTAACTCAGATTCCTCTTACTACTGCAGGGAAATGTGGTCGAGAGCACCAGACAAAGTTAGCTGACTGTCACTTCAGGTCTGTCATTCTCAAACGTCCTGGACAAGCCACTGTCTATCACATTCCTGGCATAACCAGACACACAGCTACAGAAGATGTGGAGTTTCCCTTTTACCTGGGTCTTTGAACGGTCGGAGAAACACTGAGTGACAGAGATTTATTGTCGTCAGGCTCAAACCCTGTACTTTTTTACTGTGAGATGACAATGCCAACCACTTTACCACCTGCTGTCCCTGAATTGATTTATTTTATTCTTTGTCTGTATCATGTTGTACACATACAGTGGCTTCTTGAGTTTTTCCGCTTGTGTGATAGGATAGAAACAAAACAGTGTATACATTATCAGCATTGGTCACCAATGGCTATGCTAATAACAAAGGTTTTACTAAGAGAAACCAACACCTACAGTCACAGGCATCATCAGGTACAGCAAGGGGGGAACAAATATAATCATTTGATTGAAAAGAAAAATAGTTTTTTTTGTTATTGTAATGAGGAGAACCTGTTCATTAGAATAGCTAACTGCAGTATTTCTGCTGTGTTGAGCAGGAGCTGCAGGACCTGGAAAGAGACCCTCCTGCACAGTGCTCTGCTGGACCAGTTGGTGATGACTGTGAGAACACACACACACACACTCTCTATATATATTCCGTGTAAAATGACCCCCTAAGGCTGGCACTTTGTATTATTTTACATAGCAAACCTGTGTTCTAGAATAAAAGTGCAACATTCCTCCCTTGAAAGTGGAAGCTTCCTACTCCACTTTCTATGGGCTGTTTGATGGTTAATATTGGATAATAGCACACAACTGCTATTTTAAATGTTTGATCTTCTATTTTGTATTATTTTATTCAATATTTGTGTTGCTTGAGCATTGCTAGAAGAGAGCCTGTGACCAAAGCATTGCATTGCCAACAACTACTTTATGTTATTGTTGTGCATTTGACAATTATCTCTTGAAACTTGTATGGTTGTATAACTCCACTAGAAAAAACGTTAGTTGAAAATAACTACTTTATTTTGGTATATCATGAAGAAGTAGAGCCATCTTTATAAACAGTCATCTTTTAAAATGGATTTATTAAGAGTGATGAACATTGTGTCTGTGACATGTTAAGCTTACATTCTTCTGTATTTCTCTGTTTCTCCCTTAATTGCCTCTAGTGTTTCATTGGCAGGCGACCATTATGGGTCCAGTGAGTATCATTTAAGTCTTTCAGTCCTCTCATAGAATCTTGTGCTGCATGTATTACCTACATGGACATAGATTGTTTACCATTGTTTAAATAGCTTACATTAAACTCCATTACCTCCAGCAATTATTTAAATTTACATAATTCAATGTCTTAATGTTTCTGGAGGTAAAGCATAGAACAAATAAACAGTTATTAATTTGACCTTCATTGAATGGTCTTGTAGAACCAAACGTAATGTAAGTGTTTGTCTCATTCAGGTGTTGAAAACGCTTCTTTTTTTTTCCTGAGTCCACATAACACTTTAGGAGTCTCAGGGGTAAACAGTGTTTCTGCCAAAGTGACTTCTTCTACAGACGTTATAAAACAACAGGTGGACATTTTTAAGCCTAAATGTCCACTACCGGAATTTGAGATGCTAGCAGAAGTAGCCACACGAACACGTGTGCCCTTGCGCAAGAGTGTATGTGGTGTTCCTGAGTGCCTGTGCGTACGTGAATGTGCCTCTGAGGCTAAAAATATGGTGTATACAATGCCGAAGAGTCGAATATGAAACCTCAACTGGAATAGATCATAGTAAACCATGAAGCACAGCTATCCTGTCATGGAGTAGAACCAATATGGTTCCACCTTGCAACAAGCCACATATTGATCAGTCAAGTTGAAGAATGAAGTCATTGTCCCTACACAAACATGTCATGGTCTAAAATACACTTTACAGCAAAGTAACAAGTAATGCCAAGCCCACAGGTCACTGTTACCAAAATCAGGAGATTCGTTTTTCCGTAAATGATACAATTTATTGCAGAAGAAATGTGTCCCTTTAATTTATTTTCAAATATTTATATATTTTAACTTTATATATAAAGTGAAAAATGACGGGGATCTCATAAATGTTTTTTACTAATGGAACACATTGTCTGAACAACAAAAGTTATAATATAATAACAATGTAAAGTAAATACAGTTATGTCTTTATCGGGTTCTGATGCAGATTTATTTGAATTAATTAGTACAGATCTGTCAACATTGTGTTTAAACTTGTTTGAATACTTGTCAGTGTTTTGGTTTGGGCTGAATGATTTAGTGGGAAAAGTGTTTCTGACAGAAATGTTCACATGTCATTACACCAGGGTGATAGTCCATACCAAGGAGGAGTCTTCTTTCTCACAATCCACTTCCCCACCGACTACCCATTCAAGCCACCAAAGGTAAGAAGTGCTGTGGTTACTCCAAGCTTTGTCCTGTCATACTGTGAACTGTAACAAAGTGATTGTGCAGCCAAGGAAAACCTCCCGGTCCTGATAATCTCTCCTACTTCATAAATTATCTAAGAGATTAAATCCTACAAATTGTATGTTCCATGACTGTCCAACTCATTCTAGCTGTGTGATGAAATTATACTAGCTTGATAATATGATGAGCAACTACTCGCTGTTCCAAAACACAGGAAGCCAAGAAAAAGTGTGTGGTGGCTTTCCTCTGGAATCCATTATTCAAACTGTGTTTAAATCCTTATATCTTCCATAAAGTTGTTCCTGTATTGATAAAAGCTAAAAACTGGCACTTTGATCCTTAATGTAGTATATATTATTTTATGTGAAACTAATTGTTGTGGCTCAGAACCTAATGAACATTAGTACACTAGTACCATCTGAATAAATATGTTTTGTTTTTTTTACAGGTAGCATTTACAACAAAGATTTATCACCCAAATATTAACAGCAATGGCAGTATTTGTTTGGACATTCTCCGTTCACAGTGGTCTCCAGCACTAACACTGTCTAAAGGTAAATATAGGCTGCCCTCTTTATTTTTGAATCTTGATGCCTTTTATATTTGATGTTAAACATTTTGAATGGCCTTGTTGTTGAAATAAGCCATGTTCACACTACACAACTGCACCATTGGTGTCATGTGACTCAGGTTCTGGCAGTTACTGTGAGTTCATATTAAACGACTGACAGGGGGTTGACAGGGGATCTTGCACTACACCGTCTTCCAACAGAATAAACCCTGACTGGTATGTCTGGTCTCCGAACTACATTTGAGCATGCAGAGACACACTGAGTGTGACTGATCCTCTCAAAACGCTTCCATGGAAATCACTGTTGTATAGAAAAATCTAATCATGATAATTATTCTCAACTCTACATTTTATAAATTGTAATAATTGTATTTATTTATTAGGGAAAATGGCTTAATATTTACTAATTTCTTTGATAATATACGCTTAAATGTTTTACTTTGTTTGACTCATACGTAAACCGGGCGTACTACAAAATGTTTTTCTTTATTACTTCACATCAAAGCCACTACCTCTACTTACCACCATCACCCCATACTGAGCTCTTATTGGCTGTAGTTATTGCAAATTTTTCTTGATATCTATCTGCTAGAAATCTAGACAGAGGAAGCGTATGTGTCAGAAAGCCTTTCAATTGCATCTTTGACGAGTTCACAGATAGCGATTCGTGACTGCTGATCTAACGCTGTTTGTGTGTTTGTTTTGTTGTTGAGTTGGAAAACCTCGGGCTAAATATCGTGTAGTGTGAACAAGGCATTTCCTTGTATAAATATTCTTTATCTTAATGTTATTTTGTGTCTCTTCATTTCAGTTTTATTGTCCATATGTTCGTTGATTTGTGATCCAAACCCAGATGATCCCTTAGTTCCAGACATAGCTCAAATGTACAAGAACGACAAAGAAAGGTGAGTGTACACAAAGGCTCAGGTGAATCTTTTCTGCCCATATCTTCACTGCTGTCGTGAGGTGACCGCGTTCTTTTCTCTCCTCAGATACAACAAACTAGCAAAAGAATGGACCAACAAGTATGCCATGTAAAGAAAATAATAACATCCAAGAGAAGAAGAAAAAGAACATGCTGAAGTCACAACACACTGTAAATTATAGTATTAAATCATGAAGTAAAAGCTCCCATCTAACTATAATGTCATTGTTATTAACCTGACATACTGTATAGATCATTTATTTTTAATGGAAGCAGATGGTTCGCTTTGAGCAAATAAGATTTCCTGTGATCATTCAGTAGAAATTTGGGATGGTTTTCTTTATTTATAATTCACAAAGATATTACTAACTGCTTACCAGCTTCCTTTATTTTAAGTAAACAGAAATCCCACTGCATGCTGTTTAGCAACATGACAGGAGCTGAGTAGCAGACCAGCAGGATTACGTAAACTGCTCCATACCTGGAAAATCCCAGCTTTACTCTCTGCTGCTTCCATCAACAGCTTGCAGGAACCACAATTGACTATGGGAATACTGACAAATGGATACCAAATAAGTAAACCCCAAATTTTTACACATCTGTAAATCATATAAATACTGACAACATAATATCTTTTTTTAAAAGACAACTTCAGCTTTATGTTGTGGCTGATGGACGTTCTTGATGAGGTCTTTTGCATCTTGTTACAGATGAAGCTGAGTGAAAGAATGTACTGTTGCAGTTCCTCTAAAAATGGAAGCAATTACAAGTCATTTAATATGGTGTTCTTCATCTTGTATTATTATTATTATTAAAATCATCTGGAACTATCTAACAGTTTTATTATTTTCAATTAGAGTCATCACAAAATAAATCTTACAAACTGTACTCTCTTTTTTTTCTTTCCCTGGGAGAAGCTGTGACATTGAATTTTTGTTGGATTTACACAGGTACATAGATCAGATTTTTAACCCAGTCAAACATGCTCCTAAGGGTTGAACATGGTCTTCTGTTCATATCTATATGTGCTTTGAAAAGGGTAAAAAATCATGTTTCTGTTCTTGTGTAAACAGTCTGTCACTTGTATCTGAGGCCCCTGTGGCACCTTTTGTACTGAATAAAAGAATGGTACGGTTTTTTATCATGACTATGGTCGATACATTTTTATCACACTGCATTTTGTATCTTTATATGATCTTGTTGTATTGACGTGGTCAGGTTTAGTGATGATATTTTTTGGTGTAACTTGTTGTAATTACTACCTAGATGATGTAGCAAGCATTAATTTGGCACAAAAGTTGAGTCATGAATACCTATAGTAAATATTAATTATCACTCAAAGATACAAAGAACCTTGAAACCAGTTTTTTCTTTGGGGTGGGGCATTCATAAGAAGAATAAAAGCAAACTTAAAATCTCTTCAAACTGGATTTTGACAAGATAAATCAATCAAATTATATTTGGACAGGCCATATTCACAAATCTCAATTAGTCTCATAGGGCTTAACAAGGTGCGATATCCAATAAAACATAAACCTCAGAGAGAGACACGAGAGGGATCCCTCTCCCAGGTTGCACAGAAGTGTAAATGAAAACCTCAAATAATAGAAAGAAGAGAGAGAGAGACTAAGAACAGCGTCAGGTTTCAGCTCTAACTAGTTGTTATAATAATAATTATGGATGTAAAGATGTTATTGATCGCAACGATTCATGCCTTAACTAAAGGCTTTATCAAACAGGAACGTTTTAAGTTAACCTTGAATGTAGAGATGGTTTCTGCCTACTGACCCAGAGTAGGAGCTGGTTCCACAGGAGAGGAGCCTATAGCTGAAGGCTCTACCTCCCATTCTACTATTAAAGACTCTAGGGACCACAAGCGGGCCTGTATTTTGGGAGTGAAGTGATCTATTGGGACAATACAGTGTTATGAGCTCTTTGATATATGAGGGAGCTTGATTTATTAGGGCTTTGTATGTGAGGAGTAGGATCTTGAATTCTACTTGAATTTTACAGGGACTAAAACGTTCTGGGTCAACCAGGCCTTGATGTTCTTGAGACATTCCTGAAGTGATTAATCAACCAGGCTTCGTAGATATCTACAGCTGGGTGTCATCTAGGTAACATTGGAAGTGTACGTGGTACTTTCTGATGATGTGTGCTTTGATGATGTGAGTGGGCTTTTTAAGCAGAGGTTTAATTACCGCTACCTTAAAAGCTTGTGGTACTTAGATGGTTAACAAAGACATATTAACCTGATTGTATATGGAACTGTCAATTAGAAGAAAAACTCTAGTTGGGACAGAGTCAAATAGACAAATTGTTAGCTTGGAGGATGAAACCAGTGAACTCAGTTTAGATAGCTCTATTATAGAAAAGTGGTCCAGATATAGCTCTGGTAATACAGGTGGTTCTATGGTTTCTGTACTGGAAAATATATCTGTGCTACTCATGGGGAGGACAATGGTTATAATTTTATTTGTAAAGAATCTCACGGCGCACATCACCGTGCGGCTCACATCATCCTGCGGCGCACATCATCACATCCTCCTGCAGCACACATCATCCTGAAGCGCACATCATCACATCATCATGCGGCGCACATAATCGGCGCACATCATCACATCATCATGCGGCGCACATAATCGGCGCACATCATCACATCATCATGCGGCGCACATCATCCTGATGCACACATCTCCGTGCGGCGCAAAAACATCCTGTGGCGCACATCATCCTGTGGCGCACATCATCCTGCGGCGCACATCATCCTGCGGCGCACATCAATTTGCGGCCCACAGCGCACATCATCCTGGTGCGGCGCACATCATCACATCATCGTGCAGCTCACATCATCCTGCCGTGCACATCAGCCTGCAGCGCACATCACCCCGGGCTCACATCATCTTGTGGCGCACATCATCCTACGGCGCACATCTCACCGTGAAGCGCACATCACCCTGCGGCACACATCATCCGACGGCGCACATCATCCGGCGGCGCACATCGTCACATCCTCCTGCGGCGCACATCACCGTGCGGCGCATAATGCACCGTGCGGCGCACATCATCTTGCTACGCACATCACCCTGATGCGCAAATCTCTGTGCGGCGCACATCATCCTGCTGCGCACATCATCACGTCCTCCTGTGGCGCACATCATCGTCCGGCGCACATCATCCTGCAGCGAACATCATTGTGTGGTACACATCATCCTGCAGCGCACATCATCACATCCTCCTGCGGCACACATCATGGTGTGCGCACATCATCCTGCGACGCATATCATCGTGGGGCGCACATCATTGTGCGGCACACATGATCATATCATCCTGCGGCGCACATCATGCGGCGCACATTATCTTGTGGCGCTCATCTTCCTGCGGCGCACATCATTACATCCTCCTGCATCGCACATCATCCTGCGGTGCACATCATCCTGCCTCGCACATCATTGTGCGGCACACATCCCCTTGCGGTGCTAATCACCATGCGGCACACATCATCCTGCAGCGCACATCATCACATCATCGTGTGGCGCACATAATCCTGCGGGGCACATCATCACAGCATCATGCGGCGCACATCGACGTGCGCAGTCATCCTGCTGCGCACGTCATCCTGAATTTTTTTTTCTTCATTTAATTTATCTCATCATCTCATTTTCGTCCGCTTATCCGGGGTCGGGTCGCGGGGGGAGCAGCTCAAGCAGGGGGCCCCAGACTTCCCTTTCCTGGGCCACATTGACCAACTCTGACGGGGGGATCCCGAGGCGTTCCCAGGCCAGTGTTGAGATATAATCTCTCCACTAGTCCTGGGTCTTCCCCGAGGTCTCCTCCCCTCTCATTTAATTTAATTTGATTTAATTTCAATTTTTTCTGTTTTTGTATTAATTAGTTAAAATTTACATCGTATTGTATATTCAGCAATTAATAGGTGATTGAATTACTGCCAATTTTAAGAGTTCAGTATATTGCAGGCATGAAGATGAGAGAGAGTGGGGATTGAACCCGCGACCTTCTTATCAAAACGAACACTGTTTCGACTAGGCCACACCGCCTGCTGACTCCCGTGAAGAACTAAGCGCTTTAAGAGAATGTACAAATTGTGTGTGTGTGTGTGTGTGTGTCCGTGTCATTCTATGCTGCTTTTGATAAACACTTCAGAGAAAATATTTTCTACTTTACTGAATTTATTTGACAGCCTTACTTTTATATTTGTGGATTTTAGATACTGGATGATTTAACATGCTTTAAAAATCTATTGTTAGAGAATAACTGTTGCTTGTTTCCATGTGATGTCCTGAGGCTGCCCCCTGCTGGCTGCTGGGTTCCTCTGCTGCTCTTATTTTGGTTTTTATTACCTCTGCTAAAGAGTTTTTGTTTTCATTTCTGATTTGTCAGTCAACAGGTTTATGTAATAAACTACTGGACCAATAACCACAAAACTTGCTAGAAGGAAGCTGCATGGATCAGAGATGAACCTATACGGCTCTGTTGATCTCTACTGAGTGCCAGATAAGTAAATGAATCTGCAATCTTCTCTAAAAAAAACTTTCCCCCTTTAGGGGTTTGAAGTGTGAAGCTAATGAGGTGTTTTATAAAGATGTGATCGAAAAATTCAGACCAAGTAAATCCACTTTATTTCAGAATGAACAGAAAAAAAAGAAGAGTTTAATTTCACCGTTAGCAGCAGGACAACCTAATGGATTTTTCCTCTCATAAGATGAAGGTTACTCTATCTCTTCAGTTACTAATAAAGCTCTGTTCAGTTAGACACACAAAGGGATATAAGAACTGGGGTTAATGAAAATGCAAGAGAAATTCAAAACCAACACAAATTAGTCCTACTTAAGTTCTACTCAACCTGCGTCTCTGAAATTCAAGTACGTGTCCCTTCTGTATCTTCAAAAAACCCTTTTAGCATTTTGACACAAAACATTGGCATGAAAATGAATTAAACATGGACACTACAGGGGTTTATCAGGCAGTCCATGCCCAACATTACTATATTGCCATCTTTCTGCAGCACAAACCTGGGAAACGAGAATACATAACACATCAGTATCACTACTTAGTTTTCCATGGCTGTGACCAAACAGCTGCACTCCAGCTGTTGTCCTGAATGAGCTTTGCTAATGAAAGAATACTGCATAGTCACATGAGAGCCCAGCATCCTGGTTTAAATGTTACTATCAACACATCTCCTTTGTCACTCTGTCTGCAACAAGCATACTGTGTCAGGGTGAAAATTAAAATGAACAAGCGCTCGACTCTGCATTGCATTCATTTTGAGGTCTGCAGAAAGGATAAACACTTCACTTCCTGTAGCCAGCAGGTGGCGCTATTGTAGTTTGGAATAGATTGGACCAAATATGTCCAAGATACAGAAGCTCGTGTATGATGGCGTGTAATCAAAGTTAGCCGCCACGCCACGGTCACAATGTATGAAGAAGAGTTCAAATTTTGATAACTTTAGATCTCCATTTTGTTGTGATGACAATCGTCTAAATTTTCTCTGATGAAAGCTCTACGACAAGTACATCAAAGTAAAAATATGGAATATAACCAAAATGGCCACTGCAAACTTTTACAACTTTTTGAGCATGTTGAAAAAACGCTCAGAATAATCCTTACAATTTCAATAGGGCCTCCCAACGGAGGTGCTCGGGCCCTAATAATCCTTTCAATTTCAATAGGGCCTCCCACCGATTTCTTTGCTCGGGTCCTAATTAAACAATGGTTGGACAGAAGACGTTATTGGGGAAATATCTTTACATTTTCAATGTCTATGCCATATGTCAGAACAAGATCAAGAGTGTGATTTAAACAGTGAGTGGGTTTATTCACATGTTCAGTCAAACCAATCGAGTCTATTAGTGCATTAGATGCTGAACTAAGACTGTTATTGGCAACATCTACATGAATGTTGAAATGACCTACTATAATTTCTTTACTGTCCTAAGAACTAGCTCAGACAGAAATTCTAGTCGGGGGTAAGTTGCTTAATTTAAACCTACATATTCACAATTTTGCAGCCAGTTTTCAGTTAGACACAGTAAATCAAACTATTGGTCAGTAATCAGATCATTAATGTGTATGGATTTGGGATTGAGTGACCTGATATTTGATAAACCACTATTTTCTGGTACTGAATTAGTTGCAATCACAATCCACAATCAGCTGCCACCACGACCCATGATCCTCTGCTACCACCATCCACCATCATGATCCACTATCAGCTGCCATCATGATCAACCACTACGATCCACGATCAGCTGCCCCCACGATCACCATGTACGATCCACCACGGTGTCGGCAGCAGCAATATCCATCTGCAAACGATAAAGCACAAGGACTCCAGGGAAGAGTCCAGTCAGTAACATGTATTGATGAGTTTATGTGAAGAAGAGAGAGAAGAGGATACAGAGCAGACACAATTGTGTATTAACAGTCAGGTTAACAGTTCATACAATAATCCCCCCAACTGAATTCTAGTCAGGTTGTTCTAGTTGACTTGACTGTGAGCAAACAGACTGTTAAACAGGTTTTTGTATCCATCAGTTTGACAAATTATAGTTTTATTCCAATTTATGACATAAACCCTAATGTTTATTCATTACAGTCCATGCCATCCCAAAACAGAGCACATATACTGTATAAAATATACAAATCACTATTGAGATTACATCAGGCACAAACAGAAGTCATGTTCATGGATCCAAGCTCACAGAGGCATCAGGGACAATGAAATGGCAGATTCAATCGCTAATAATCTTTAAAACAGGAAACAGTTATGGAGGCAGCTTTCAGTAAGCTGAAGCTAAACCAGTAATAAGGAGTAACTTCATGACTGACTGGCAAACAATGGGATGAGGGTGGAAAAGGACATCTATATTGCATAAATAAAAACAATAGGCAAAAACCACAGAGAGCAAACAGTGATATCAGGGTTAAGATTAGGACACACAGGATAAAACAAATTAAAGCATTAAACTGGGAAACATCCATCAGGACAGTGTGAATGTCGGAGACGAGACTGTGGATGTGTGGAGCTCATAAGAAATATAAAACAGAAAGAGAAAAGCTACAGAAAGAGCTGAGGAAATGTTGGGTGGAGCTGTAAAATCTGAAGAATCTTCAGTATTAAGGAAGGGAAATATAACGTATTGTTTGTCTTTTTGAAAGGAACTGGATTAATGAGGAGAATTAAGTTTATTTTATTTTTTGTTGTTTCTTTTTTAAATTTATGTATTTCCGCTGTTCCAACACGCGGACCCGAACTCCAGCATATAGATGGCGGTAATGCGCCTTAAACGTCATGCCACGCGCCATTGAACACAAAAAGAGGAAGAAGAAGGTTTACGGGCTGGCGCTAGGGGTCGACCTTTTCCCACAATGCACCGGCACAGAGCAAAGGCGCCTTTTGCTGTCCCTGCCTGTCATCAAGGAGGAGGCTCCGCATCATTGAAACATTAGTGCATGAAAACAACAGCACGCTGCCGCTGTGGAATCCAACCTCCTCTCTTTATTCTTCTCCTTAATCCACAGCGACATGGCTCCGTTCAGCTTATTGACAGCGGGTGTTAGCCTGTTAGCGAAGTCCTTCAGCGTCTGGTCCTGCACAAACTCCCTGGCACGGTAGCTAAGCTAAAGTTTCTCTGTATCAGCTATGTCAACGTCTAGCACTTAGCTCTTGAGCCTTAGCATTCTGCAGCCTGAGACTTAGCACATGTGTTTAATCGTTTTTGTCAAACAACGATTCAATTAGAGGAAATGTAAATATAAGTGACTTACTGCATCAGGACAGAAGAGAGTCTACACATCTTCCGCGGCAAACTACAAACAAATCTCTTCGGACTAGACCTTGGATACAAAGAAAGTAGCGACTTAGTAGCACTTATATGGCACCTACCTAGAGCTCTTTGAAGTTTGGCTTTCTTGAAGACAATTGTACTTTCTTGATTCTTCTTGTTCTGGGTTTGTACCCTCATGGTTGAATGCACTTAGTGTCAGTCGCTTTGGATAAAAGCGTCAGCTAAATAAAATGTAATGTAATAGTACTAGTTTAAATGATCAGTTACAGCTTTAACAGGTGCATTTAAGAAGCTTATCGTATTTATTCGAGTTGGTGGACGGTTGTGAGAGTATTTGTGTTAACATTTAATAAGAATGACGTTGTGTTAATATAATAGATGACATGTTAAACCATGTTCTTATTGGAGTAAAACAGGTGTGATTAGGGACAGTAATTGAATTAAAGTAGCTGTTTACCTTATGCAGCAGTTGGTATTGTCCTGCATATGTGTGGTGCTTAGTACAGAGGTAGATTTAAGGTAGCGTCACTGAATGTGAACAAAATCATAGTATATAACTATATGAGGATAAGAGAAGCATTCATCAGCATTACATTACATTACCTTACATTTAGCTGACGCTTTTATCCAAAACGACTTACATAAGTGCAATCAACCACGAGGGTACAAACTAAGAACAACAAGAATTAAGAAAGTACAATTTCTTAAAAAAAGCAAAACTACAAAGTGCTCGATGTAAGTGATATTTAAGTGCTACTAAATTGTGTGTTTCCAAAAAAATGGCAAGGTATAGTCGGAAGAGGTGTATTTTTAGTTTGCAGCGGAAGATGTGCATATTTCTGATGTCCGGATGTCGATGGGGAGCTTATTCCAACATTAAGGAGCCAGGACAGCAAACAATCGTAATTTTGATGCGTGTTTAGCTCGCAGAAGTGTGGCTCCTTGCTATGTAGGATATTAGCAGAATGCATTTAAACACAATGTTGGAAGTAATGCTCTTGAGTAGGCATTATTATTTTCCACGTTTGTATATGGAGCTTTGTGTGAAGTTGTCACCAATAGAGAAAATGGATGGGTGGGTGTGTTGTGTGTGTGTGCGTGTGCGTGCGTGTGCATTTTCTAGGTGTACCAGTTTCTTCCCAGTGAAATGTTTGACGTCCCAGGCCAGTGGCCCACCAAAGAGACCTCTGAATGGATACATGAGATACGCCGTGCAACAGCAGCCAATCATGACCAGACAAAACCCAGGTAAATGTAGACAGAAACTACAGTTATTGATTTCCTAAACCAGCTACACTCTTGGAAAAGCTGAAAGTACTTAACAATAAGTTGTGCGAAGGGTGTCTGTTAAAATCGGTTGTAATTTACAGCACCTGCCTTCAAGGGATGGTTCACAAAAGATGAAGATTCACTCATTATCTACTCACCATTGTGCCGATGGAGGGCTTGGTAAAGTGTTTGAGTCCACAAACCCTTTAGGACTTTCAGGGGTAAACAGCATTACAGCCAAATCCAATACAATGGAAGAAGCTGTTGACTCCTCCCTCAGACATAATAAAACAATGTAAAAAAAAATACATGCTTCCCTATTGCTTATGTGGCTTCTGCATTCAAATTAGACTCAAAACAATGTCATTTACACCTTGTTTTAAGTGTAAAAGTCTGCAATGGCAATGCTAACACGCACCCTGCATGTGCCCTTGGCTTGTGTGCAGTGTCCGTGTTTCCAGTGTGTGCCTACGATCGTGAATGCGGCTCCGAGGAGGATATCAGCTGGCATTTAGGGTATAAAAAAAACCCCAGTGTAAATGATGCAGTTTCGAGTAGAATGCGAATGTCGGGGCTTCCAAACAGTTGGATGACACCACACGAGCAGTATGGAGGCATATTACGTCAGTTGTATTGGATTTGTCTGTAACACTGTTTACCCCTGGGACGCCAAATGTGTTTTTTAGACTCCAACAAGTCACCCACCCCTCCATCGGTGGGTGAATTATAATTTTACGGTGAACTATTCCTTTAAGTCGTTTTCATTTCTCTACTATGCCAAAAACTCAATCCCGTAATGTTTTGTTGATTTATGACCTTTTTCTTTTTCTCTAGAAATCAAGATAGTGGATGTCGTCAGGAAGATCGCCCAGCAATGGAGAACGATGAGCCCAGAACAAAAACGGGTACTTTCATTAATGGAACTAAAAACTGTCTGTATTGTATTTTGTCTTCCTTACAATATTGACTTAGAAGGGCTGTTGATGTTTCCCAAAATCAAGTTTGAATTAATTTGAGAGGATACCCTATCTAGCTTAAATCTTTTCAAGTTGATAGTTCTTTGCTGGATCACTAGGGACACCCCTCCCACAAAAAACATGTTTGAATTAATGATTGAGTTTCACTTGAAATGTCACAGCCTTATCAACTTGGTGCATACATTGCAAGCCTTTACTTAACAATTTACTGTTTGCATACAGTCACTCCACCTATGTCTGTGGCTGAAGTTGTTTTCTCTCTTGTGAAGCCGTTTGAAGAGGCCTCTCTGTTGGCCAGGCAGAAGTTTAAGGAGGACTTCCAACGCTACCAGGCCCTACTGACTCCAGCACAGGTCCAGCAAGAATCCCTGGAAAAGAGGGAGAGGTTGGCCAAGAGGAAGGCCATACGCAAGAAGAGAGTAAGATAATGAACAACACGTAAAGATCAGGATGTTCCTTAATCTAAAGCATCTGTTTTTTATTTTCTGTGCTCTTAGAAACACATCATGATAACCAAATTATCTAGATGTGTGTCTCAGCTGAAAGGGTATTCTCTTGTTGAAGCTCTAGTCAGCAATGTGAGTACTACTTCCTGTACATATCAGCCTTGTTGAACAATAATTGTGGCTCTTACCTGTGTGTGATTCAGGAGTTGACCAATCTGGGGAAGCCTAAACGTCCTCGCTCTCCAGTCAACATCTTCATGTCTGAGCATTTTGAGGAGGCCAGAGGAGTCAACACACAAGTAAGTAACCACTGTGTTAGCGTGTGTGTGTGGACTTAACTCAAGGTCTGGACCGTGGTAACCTTTCAGGGAATTCAACTCAAGTGGCGGTGTTGGTGCAATCATTATGAAGTGTTAGGCCAGTTTAATTAGGAGAAAAATGCCAGGTCTGAATGGGACACTGCTCTGCTGTTTGAGCAGCAGGTGGTTGAGGTGAGATGTTGTCCATGTTCTCCAGCTCTCTGTGCAGAACCAGAGCCAGCCTCCCAGAACACTGTGTTCTGTTGGTTGATGTATCTGATACTCCAGCATACTTCAGTATAGAGTATTGCACTGGTCACAGCAGACTGAAAGAACACACATATTAAAAAAACTGGAACTTCCTCATACAGTTGGGTTGAGTGTGTCCCTTCCTCCACAGCCTCTGTGTTGTATTTCCTGCTCAGTTAAAGTGTATCCCTCCACCAGCCAATAGTGGAATAGCTGTTATCGTTCTTGTCCTGGTCCTGTTGACGGGTAGCAAGTTATGTATATGCTTGTGGTGCGAATAATAATTTCCATGGTTTTGCACGTATCACTGATATAATGTTGCCATTGATGTTCATTCAGGCAAAGATGAAGTCACTGATGGAAGACTGGAAGAATCTGTTCATCCACCAGAAACGGGTTAGTACCACACTCATAACATAGTTAACTTTTCTATTTCTAAGGCTTTCATGCACATGTTCTGTATTCGTCCCACATCTCAGGTCTACACACAGCTGGCAGAGGACGACAAAATTCGCTATAAGAATGAGATGAAATCATGGGAGGACCATATGATTGAAATTGGACGAGAAGACCTGATCAGAGAGCAGACCCTCTCTGCCAGGAGAAAGGCTGCTTCTCAACCTGCAGCAGCCAAGAAAGGAACAAAGAAAGCTATAGTGAAGAAGGCCAGTGCCACGGGAAAGTCTACTACAACCAGGAAGACAACAAAAACTGTCAGGACAACCAAGAAGAGATAAGCTGTGTGTATCTACTGATTCTAGAGAAAACGTGTTCATGACAGCTGAAGACAGGAGACCTGATGACCCAAGACTGTACCCTAGTTTTTTTTTCCCGTCCTCAAACTTGATAGTCACAGAGTTCCAAGTTTTGTCATTGATGCATCTTGGGTTCAACATGGCAAACTTCACAGCAGTCAAACAGAATACAATCATTTCACTGCACCTGAACACCTGAGCGCTGAAATGGACCAGGTACAAGGTGAGCTTATCCTCACCCACTCAACAAAAACCCATATGGCTTTGAGTGGTTGAATGATAGTGAGTGGGACAGACTCAAAATGTGAGTTATGAAATGTCATGATTTTAAAAGCTAAGACATTTGAGTGAGATGTTACTTTTCACAGATACGGTTTTCCATCTTCATTCGTTAAAAGTTTCTACTATTATGGTTTATGTTTATACAACCACACTCTTCTGTTTTTGGTATGTCATTCACAGTGTTACTATAATGAATATGTCTACTGTGATTCTCTTTTTTTATCTTGTCAACAATGAAAAGTGCACATTGGTGTTTGTCTCAACTCTTCCTGTCTGCTGATTCGTTCCCACGGAACAGGGATATCTTTAAAAGTACCATATAAATGCATTGTTCATTGGTGAAAAAAGAGCTGGTCACTGTCATTTAACTCACATTGTTATAGTACGGTTTGGAAACAGCAGGGCTCTGTGACATTAAAGGGATAGTTCACCCAAAAATAGATATATTCACTCCATCTACTCAACACTATGCTGATGGAGGGGTGGGTGAAGTGTTTGAGTCCACATTTGGAGTTTCAGGGATAAACGGTGTTGGAGACAACCAATACAATTGAAATTAATGGGGACAGAATCTTCAAAGATAAAAAATAAATAAATAGCAAGCCTCCATACTTCATCATGGTCTCATCAAAGTCTCAAATACTTCACCTACCCCCATGAGCATAGTGGGGAGTAGATAATGAGTTTACATTTTGGGATGAACTATCCCTTTAAGTACTTAGAGAGAGTTGAGAGATGGACAAAATAAATGGCTGTGGGATTTGTTGACAATAAAATGAATACCAGTAGTCATATTAACACTGAGTCCCCTGTGATAGTGTGTGCTCCAACGTGCACTAACCATGTACAAACAGCACTTCTCATGAATAGAACCTGACTGAATTTTTTGTATCGTAGTAATTAGTGTAGCTTTAGCTTGTACAGAAAGCCTGTTTTTTGCCATATAAGGCGTAAACAACATTTACATCTGACGGTTTGGTCTTTAAACACAAAAGTTCCAAATGATGCAAGCTTTATATGAGATGCTCTTGTGAAACATGTTAAGGTTGATAATAAAATAAGTTTTCTTCGTAGCACTTTGATCCAAATGATTTTTTTAGATCAATTCATCAAATTTCAGTGGAAAATACTGGTTTGTCCGGATAATGATGATTGAGGTCATGAGTGCCTAAGATTTATGTGACACCCTTTATGTTAAAAGAAATTCATTAAATGTCAGATCAGAATGGTTACAACCCCAAAACAATTTGATAATGTTAGTCTCCCCTGTCGGTTATAAAGAACCCTTTGCTTGTATTTAATGCTTCTATATTCAAATTGCCTGATGCCAAATTGCATTTTTGGCTATTGACATGTATAAATATTTGTAACATAAGCAATATAAATACATTTGGAGAAGTGACCAGGTGTTGAGTCCTGTGTAAAGGCTAAAGTCACACAGGGGATGAGAGAATAGGGGGTCCACATTTATTCAATGCACCATGATAGGGAGATAGTTGATTGAGAACATGGCAGTAACACATCCATAACCTGAACACTGAACAGTGTCGTGCTGATCAAGCTAGCAGCTGCTTGTTGACAAGTTTCTCCAAAGCTTAGCATTCATACCCAGCTTTTTCTTGAAATGCACAATGTTCAAGGATTACAAACAGCTCATCCTCTATTGTGATTGTTTATATTTCAATACTGTCTTGAGACAATGCATGTATTGATTTGGGGATATACAAGGCCGAAATTAATTTGAGTGACTTTTTAATTTGAATGATAACTTTTATTTGCAAAGCTTTTCTCAAAACCAATGTATAAAAACATTACATGTAACAAACAATAAATGACCTAACAACAGCAAAACATACATGTCAAAAATCTATAGACATAAAAATGATCTGTATTGGCAGTCAATAAAATTAATTTTAAGAGGTTATTTAAAGGAAGTGCGCCAGAGCCCCTGAAAGGACAGGCATGGAACATTAAAGTCACAGTATTACCATCAGAGAAATAAGACATGAAGCCAACTTTACATACTGTACAAACTTACTGCTTAGGGCTATTTATTATAATGATCCATAGCAACAAAAGCTGAACTCATCGATCAAAATGAAACTAGAGCCTCAGTAAATACATAACCACTTGAGTCACATGGTAACAGGTCTTTGTGTTGATAACCACTTCCACTGGCTCTTTCTCTGGTTGTGCACAAAGCCCTGGTGAATGACCTTTGACTTCTTCTGAATCCAAAAATCTGCTACATGGAGTTGATGTTGCCTTTTGCTGGTGACTGGTGTTCAGGCAGTCTGAAGCTCTGTGCTGGTGTGTTGAGGAGACAGATTGCCTTCCTCTCAGTGACAAGTTGCTCATCTAGAATCAGTGCTTAGGTAACAGTACATGACTGAATCCCTGTGGATCAGTGGCTTGGGTTTGACACCATGTATTTATGACCATGTCCTAATTTTCATCGAAACATCCAATAGTGTCAAAAGAGTGACTCAATATAATAACAAGATAACAATAAAAACTGGCTAATTAAGTAGCTGCCTTTAAATCCTCAAAGCAGAGGTAATGAGAGTTTGATGACTTGTCTAATGTAAATCGTCCTCGCCAGTGGATCAGGAATCCTACAAAGAATGAATCTTTACTGATATAAAGATTTTGAGATCCGTCAAGTCTGTGAAGAACATTATCTGGGTTCTTTCGGCTGCTGTGTTGAAGCTTGGCTCAGTAAATTGTGGAAGTCAGGAGATAGGACCAGTTTTTGGTGAACATTTCCTAGCACCATCATGTCTCCGGTCTTTCCATCTGACAGATGTACAGATACCAGCTGCTGCAGAAGGAAGGGAAAAAAGTTCAAGAGTTTTATGTTAGCATATCACAGTTAACATATTTGGGGGATCCTTTTCCTTTTCTTTCTTTTCTTACCTATTTTTGAACATTTTAACAATGTTTTTCATACAAACACATTTATGTCCAGTATTCAATTTTGATTAATTGCCAAATATACAGTATAATAACATTATTTGACAATCAGTCATAAAAGCATCACACAAATCAGTTGGAAGTTTAAATTCATTCTATGTTCCGTTCAAATGAAAATACAGATAAATACATAGCATTTACAGCAGTGCTTGTGAAATTCTGAACTTTGTAAATGGTAAATGGTAAAAGGATTGCATTAATACCACACAAAGTGTTTTACACTACAACAAACATTTCAAATTTGAAGCAAGAGAATATCAGCAAAAACAATATCAGCAACAACCAACAACAGCACAGCTTACCCTAAATGAAGAAATGGGTTTAAGACTTTTTGAGAAATATTTATTTAAATACAGAAAAACAGTTGTCTGTTTGGAGAAGTACCTGCAGGAAGGAGAAAGCAGCTCCTTCAGAGACATCCATGACAATGTCACCCATCTTCAGCTCCACCTTTCCTGACTTCCTGATCTGCAGTTTACCCAGAAATCCCTCTGGCAGTTGGGACAGCACAGGACAGCCCTCCTTCCTCAAAGTCTGCTGTGATACACATGCTATTAGTAAAATGCTGATAATGGCAATCTCAGATTGAAATGTGCAGCAGCTGATGTAGTGGACAGAGTGCCGATCAGTATCAACCGCCACAAACATTCCCATGCTCCGTTGTATTGCAGCAGAAATGTCAACATAAATGTCTCAAACTGTGAGTAGGTTAAAAAAAAGAATCCTCAGCAAAGAGAGATAATATTAAGTTGATGTGAGTTAATGCAGGGAAATTCTGTCAGCGCTGATAAAAACTTCAGGAATTGATAAATAAAGGCAGTAAATACTGTTACATGTATGGACTACAATTATCAATGCATGCTGCCATTGTATCAGCACGCTTTTAGATTTCCAACTCACTTGCGCTTGTGGATGTGTGGGCCTCTTGTCTATTACAGGTCTGCCTTCCTTCCTGGCTCCTTTCTCTACTGAAGGGGGCGTTGCCTTCTGCTCAGATGCATGGCCCGGCATACAGTCAGGTAACTGCATGAAGAAGAACTCCTCTTTGCCAGACAGCCTAAGATCCTGCAGCAGCTCAACCAGAGAAGGCTGCTCTTGTTTGGGCAACTCTGTCCTGCTCTGGCTGACTCTACCCTCAGTTCCACAGACTGGATGTTTGTAAAGAGGAGGGTTCTCTGGACCTGACAACACCAAAACAAAAGACACTTATGCAACAGAGTTCTTACTGATTACACACAAACAGCTTGAATTTGTTTGGTATTTTTTCTGTCACATGATCTGTAGACCTCCGCTGTCCACAACCTGCTAATAAAGGCTCGGTGAATGTAATGTGTTTGTTTGTTAAATGTTGTATATTTCAGGCTCTGCCAGGTCAGTTTGTGAACTAAGGGACAGTCAGTGGCTCAGATGTATGAAAGTATGATTTGAATAGAGTCCCAGCAAAGTATATCTTGAATAGAGACAATGACCTGAAGGTCCAGACTGAAATGAGCAGGCCTTACTTACAGGCCTGTAATGTGACACTAGTGTTCAGACAGTGGCAGTAGAGGTCGTGCAAAGTGGTTTTCTTACATGTTGTGTTGAAGCTGCTGGACTCATACAGAGGCAGCTGGATGGGTTTCAGATTGGCATCGTTCCTCAGATCCGGATCATCTATGAACTGTAAGAGGTGCAAAACATGATATTAGTTAGAAGCTGATTAGTTTTTACCGATGATTGTAACTGTTATCATGGATGACAATAATAAAATAATGCTGTGCAGCTAACAATCACACCTAGAGAAATTAAACTTTATTCCTGCGGGTACATATGAGTTGAGAATATTGCTGCTTGCAAATCCAGAGAATAATTATGTGTAGCGTCTTTGAGTTCCCTGCAGAGCATTGTACAAATACATTACTATTATTAATAAATACAATGGTATAAGGACAGAATGAAAAGATGTGTCTATGGAACATTTTCCTCAGACATGTTATAAAATTCTGGAGAAAAACTATGTACAGGGAAAATTTCAATAGATTCACTTATCATCGAACAAAAGAGACAGAAATGCCATTTCTAAAAGTAAACTCATGACAACTCATGAACTATGAGCTTTCCTACAATTCAGAGTAACTAGGTCTTGAACACACAAGAGGACGGTGTTCGTATGGACTGTTCTTGTGAACGCGGTAAACATAAGCTTATTTGAATGTAGCATTTATTCCTGGAGAACAAAAGCTGTCTACTTAAATTTGAGACAGAAAAATAACCAACTAGCCACTTGCCATCAACTCTCCAGGCCTAGTATTCAAAAATATATGTTGCAGTTGTGTAATCATCTATGCCAAATGCAAAATAAATCTGAAATGAAGTTGCCTCTCACAATTGATAATTGTTTTAAGACAGATTTGAACATTGTTGAACCTCTTCTTTAAGACAGAGCAGCTAGCAGGAAGTACTCACATCATCTCTCTGCAGTTTGCTGAGTATCTCATCTTCTTCCTCCTCTGAAGGTTTTTTCTCTTTCTTCACCAGCTTACACTCAGGAGAAGTGGAGGAGTCAAGCAGAGCTGTAGCACCACGCCAGCCTAAACAGAGGGGTGATGATGAGAGTTGAGAACTGCTAAACTGTTTTTCAGACATGCACTGAACTCTAGGTAATCTGCGGACACTCTTCCAAGGGGCTGTGTGAGAATGCAAATGTCTGAGTGAGAGGCTCTGGACCTTCTCCAAAGCTTCTCTGACCAGCCCCCCAGTAAAAAACCATACAAGAAGAAGATACAGAAAAGAGGGAAGAGAAGCACCTGTTTTGCATACAGTGTCAGCAAAACCCTGATCAAAGATGGAGTGAGACTGGATGGTCTGAGGCCTCTCTCTCCTCTTCCCTCTGTTAGCCCTCACTCCTTTCCTCTCATTCCGCTCTTTTCTCTCCTTTTTCGGAACCACATTTATTTTCTCCTTTAACCTTGCCCAAATCGGAAACAAATGTTATAAGCATTAAACAAGACATAGACAAAATATACAGTGGGTTTTTTTTCATTATGAGACAGGAGACTGGAATTATCACTCACTCATCTTTGCTTTTCCGGACAGCATGGACATTTGGCTCAAAGGTCTTCTTTTAAAACAAGCAGATAGCGAGAGATATAAAACATTGTCAATGTGTATTTCTTTATTGGAATTCAAGAAAATCTGCAAAACATGGTGAACATATTTGTACTATTAATGCCTTCCATCAAATTCTATAATACATGAATCTAAACTTTGTTTATAAAGTCCAGTGTTACGCAGCGGGGACTTTGTTGCCACGGCTCACTGCAAATACAGAGTTGTTCTGAGTGATCAGCTCTTACAATCTTTCCTGGGTTCATTCACAGGGCATGAGAGCTTCCTGAATGGCTTAATTAGTAAGAAACTGAATTGAATCAGATGCTGTGATTTTCACAGTCATCACATTGCAGCCCAGTTGAACACCTGTGGAAGATGTTGGACCGATGTGTTTGACGGACGTCTCCATCACCAGCATCAAAACTGACACGAGTGACTATGTTTTTGAAGATTGATGTTCATCCTCCAATAGAGTCCAGACACTCTAACAACACTCAGAGTTAATGCCACGGACCAGTGAGCTGCTCTGATAGCACTTGATGCCCCAACACATAAGACTCCAATCAGACTAATTCGGATTGAATTGTTATTGGAAGATCGATCCTCTGATTGATGTTGGTTTTGAATGATTACTGTTGGCTCCGGTATTTATTGCCTCTTGGCTGAGCATTAAATGGTCCCATAGCTGTCAGTATGTGGCGATATGGTAATAGGAGCCATGTGAAGGTATTTAAAAGGGTGACAGAATGGGCCTGGCAAAAGATTTACTGAACAAATCTTTATTTGGGGTTGCTTAAATATTTATCCATGGGCAAGGAACCTGCTATCACTGTCATTATTAGACACATTCTGCCATCTGCTGGTTTTCTACAGGAACAGCTTGACACTGCTGCGTGAAACATTGAGCTGCCTTAGGACATGAACTGAACTCTGGAGAACCAAATCACATTCTCCAGAGGGGCGTTACGTGTGAACACGAATGTCAGAGAGAGAGCCTCTGGACTTTCTGCGCAAAATACTTTTACTTTTCTTTTAAAAAGGCTGCAGCTTGTCCAAGGGTGTGCACCTGATCCAGTTTAGCAGATGGCACAGACACAAGCGGTACAGGCAACACTTTGCTGGGAACTTAGACGGAGGGGGAGGTGTGGCTGAGGCATTGTTTTGGTTGGAGATGCTAGTGTTACGGCCGAACCTTGTGGCAATGAATATCTTAACCTATACAATTTGTTATATTATAATCGCACCCCTTTGGTGTGTCATGGGGAGTTTGCATGTTCTCCCTATGTCTGCATACATTTTCTCCATGCATTCCAAAGACAGGCACATTGGGGTTGGGTTAACTGTACAAATCTACTGTCGGTGTGAAGGTGAAGGCAAATGGTTGATCTGGCCCTGGACTCACTGGGGGGGATGGATGTATGAATGGATAGATGGGTAGATGTACTATGTATGTATGTATTTATGTTTGAATGTATGTATGTATGTATGTATGTATGTATGTATGTATGTATGTATGTATGTATGTATGTATGTATGTATGTATGTATGTATGTATGTATGTATGTATGTATGTAAGGATGGAGGGATGCAGTGCCCTCCATTACCTTGGGTTTTTTGAAGGCTCCTCCCAGTGTCAAGTCCCTGGTCCTCAGGGACGTCAGTCTTCCAGGTGGACTCAGGCCTGTGACCGGAAGTCCTCTGCCCGCGGTGAGACACAGGCCGCCCCTGCTGTTGAGGCCGGAGGAGCCGGGAGAAATTGTTGCATCCCTTGAGTCAGACATGTTGTAGTATCACGTTGTGGTTTTATATTGATGATTGACTTTGTTCACGCCTCAACTAAAACACACAGAGGCTAACCAGTGACAATAGAGTCCGGGAAACACTCTTATTTTGAAAGCAGTGTTGTTAAGGATCCAGTTGGTGTAAGCGGAGTCAGGTGATGTTATTCCAGAGTGAAGTTCATACGGAGAAGAGGTCCACACGCATGGGACTCTTTATAACCCTCCATCTTGTTCGCACCCGCGACATCATCGGCGCTGCGTCACAACACAAAGCAGCTTGTGAAGACGAGACGTGTGTGTGTTCAGAACAGCGTCACCAGGTGATACACACAGCCCTTTCCACCATCTACGTCCTGGAGGCTGCACACAGATAATACCTCACGTCTCCAAAATCTTTGTCACAAACCAGCAGAGTTCCCGGGCGGTGGCTGCAGAGAACACACGGTGGTGTGTAGAAAAGTCCCATACATTCAGCCGATGAGATTATTCCTGTTTCGACCTGTTTCCTGGTCCGTTTACACGGATCTGGATTCCTTCCGCACTGAGTCTGAGGATGTATCGTCCATGACACCGCTGCTCATTGTTGTTGTTGTGGTTGAACGGTGCTTCGCATGAGGAGCCACTAGAGGGCGATGTTTGTTTGGTGTGTGTTAGAATAAGTCCGTTGTTTTTTAATTAACTCCTGAAGTGCCCTTTCTAAACCTCGTGTTTGTAATGGGCTCTTTACTCGGCCTGTGTTAATGTTAAGAGTTATTCTTTATCATTAGTGAGTCCTCCTCAAACACAATATAATGTCACTTTTTGATTGTCTCTGGTGCTGACTGAAGGTACAACACTACCTGGAGTTCATCCTACCTGGTTTATCTGCAATGAAGATTTTATAGTCAATGTTTTTCATAAAATGAAACTAAATTTGCTCTATTACTGCCCATGTGTCTGGCCATTATATAAGTTTGAATGATTCACTTGTCAGTCTTGTTTTTTTATATGAAATGATATAAAGCATTGCAGTAACAAAGCGAACACTGTGCTTTACTCTGTAGACAAAAAGCTAAAGAGGAAGTGATTCTTTGAATGTTATTGCCATGATGGCGAACCGCACCTTTGAAACCAATGAATGTCTCTGTAAGTCCAATATGATAAAATGAAAATAAGAAAATTATCTAAATGACCTGCCAGTGGTTTGATCCATTTACTAACCACTGCTTTAGATTATCTGTTGAAGCAGAAGGAGACATGTTCATCCCGGTCCAATGTAGGACCTCTTTCTAATGTGAATTTTCCAGACCGTAAACTATTTGTATGAATGTTAGCGAAGGATATTTATACAATAGTTTTGCAAAATGTAAGATCGTTTGGAAAATAACAGGGTGAATCCGAGTCTTTGTGTGTCTCTCTGAGTGTCTTCAGGACGAGTCTCTTTCTATCCATTGTTGGCCGAGACAAAGCCCAGAATTAAACTCCACAGAAGATTTATGGAGAGACCTGAAGAAATAACATCCTATCAAATGTTAAAAAGCAATCGCTATAGTTGCATTTTCAATTTCAATATTCAATTTGCCTGTGCAATTTCAGTATCTTCTCTGTAATCCTGTTCACACTGTGAATATACTATTTACCTTGTTTATATTACTTTAATGTTCCCTTATGTTGATATCACTCATATTTTAGATTGTATTGCATGTTTATTTATTATGTATATATAACTGAAACTACTCTTTCTTTAATTATACCCTTCTGCCTCATTGTTGTTATTATTGTTATTATTATTAGGTGTAGTTATAGGAGAATGGTTTTATATTTATATAGCGCTTTTCTAGTCTTGATGACCACTCAAACCTCTTTACAGTACAGTTTTACATTCACCTATTCACACACATATTCAAACAGTGCATCTATTCGCAGCACTTTGTTGTTCTATGGGGGGCCATTCAGGGTTCAGCTTCTTGCCCAAAGACAGTTCGGCATGCAGATGGGTCAGACTGGGGATCGAACTGCCGACCTTCAGGTTGGAGGACGACCACTCTACCCCTCAGCCACAGTCGCACGAAGATCTCTGCTGCTCTGATATTTAAGAGCGTTTTTAAGCTATAAAACTTTTTATAAGCAAAGTAAGGTTCTGAGTAAAAGACACTTAAACTTTTACTTCTAGCAGTTTGATAAAAACAGGTTCTGATAATGTACTTAGGGATCCCCCATTAGGTTTTAATGTTCAATTTCAGCACAGAAAAACTCACAATCATAGTCAAAAGACTACGATTGTGAGTTTTTCTGTGCGACATAAACCAAAAGGTCTAAATTACCAGCTGCTTTAAATTATCAGGGTTGGTGCTCAGAATTTTTATTGAAATATCAATCAATGCACTCATCATTCAAACATTAAACACATTAATACACAAACCTGGGATGTTTGCTTTTCATCTACGGGACTTTTACTCCTCAAGATCACCTTCAAAATTCATTATGCTTTATTCCTTTTCCACATGTTGTAAGATGTAGAGATGATGAACACGAGTGCAAGACATCCAATCGCTGCTGACAAGCCAGTCACCACCTCCTTTTGAATGTTCCTCTCTGGAACTGCAAACATACAGAAAACATGCATTAAAAAAAAAGCAACAAAGAAGCCGATATATACAATAACAGACAGGGAATCTCACAAGAAAAGAAAACATAGAGATTTACATATTTTTGATGATTAAAAAATCTTGAAAACAATAGTAACCTTTTACAAAGTGATAAAAAAATGAATTTACAGCGGTAACATAATCAGAGTCCATCGCCGTAGTCAGCGAATAACTATCACTTAGCAAAGGTTATCTTATCTTCTTTCTAATTCACAGTTGACGCCAAATCCATCTTAAGTTTATCGAACTTTGCAGGAAGATATCAACTTTATGACAGAGGTACGACAGATGTAAGATTCAAAGGTTGGACACACTGTTGTGTACAATCCATAATAATCGCATCTAAGATAACAAAATGACAGAGTCTTTTAAAATAGAATAGTCCACTGGTGCAAGTGCATTAAAGTTCACTGAAGTATAACTGCTAACTAGGACAAGCACAAAAGATGAGGACATCAAAACTTGTTTGATGCATCAACTGTATACATTTAAACATAATAATAATATTGCATTACAACAAAGTCCTTATAGGCAAGTCTCCTCTCAGCATACCAGCACTTTCCTTTGTCATGTTCCATAGAACCATGGCAATAATGGTAAATGGTCTATAGTCTGATCAACACTGGTAATACCTCTATCATCACAAATGTCATTACTGCTCCCTTCATCTCTGTAGAAGTTTTTGTGTTGTATAAATAATGTTGTATAGGAAAACACTGGCTATAGAAGCACTGCATGGATGTGTTTGTGAATTGGTGAATGCCACTTGTGAAGTAGCTTTGGTTGATAAGTATGGAAAACAACTATTTAAATAGAGACCATTTAATTTAATAAGGGTATTTTTGTTTGTAATATATTGTTCAAGGCCTTCAAATAAGGCCCCAAAGCCGAGCCATCTCTACAACAGAGCAAACTCCATAAAACTATGATCAATTATTGGTATGGGTGCTCACTTACAAACTCTTTCTCCTGTGTCTTTCTTGGGAAAGAGCATGTGTTTGGTATTGTCAAAGTGTCCATCGTTGACCTCTGGGTCGATTCCCAGTAGATTGCACATCAGTGGGTACACATCAACCATGTCAAAGGGATGTACCAACAGGTTTTTCTGGAAGTCAGGCCCCACTGCCCTGAAGAAGGATTTCATATCCATGGCTTCATTATCAAAGCCATGTTCTCCTTTATTGTAGTTCAAAGGTAATAACTGTGGATGCAGAAAATTAGACAGTTTGGTCAAGTGGTATGTGTCACATTGTATGATTATGTAATATGTAAAAAGACTTGATTATAAACAAAGACCATATCGGGCTGAGAGCTACATCTGCACACAATACTGTTTACACTTTTAAACCCAAATCAAAGAGATGTGGACTTATATTTAATTCCCTTAACCTAGGCCAAATGTGTGTTAGCCATTGGTAACTAGGGAACTAATTAATTCAACAATATTGATGTTTAAATATTGTTACATAACAATTAGTAAATAACTGATACATTTGTTAAGTACTATATTGACTACCATGGTAAAGAAAGAGATGCAGAACAGTACAGACAGACACCTGCATGGCACTCAGTAGAGCGTAAATGTAGGAATTTGACGAAAGAGGTGTATATTGCTGTCCTCAATAAATAGTTTTAATACTACCAGATGAAGATAGTTATGGGTACACACAAAGATTATCAAACATACAGACTTCCACAAACCTCACATACAACCTACTAAACACGGGATAAATGCGCTCACACTGTGTTTTCTCTCACCCCATTAACAACGTATCCAGGGTCAGCAATGAGGATGATGGGCAGGAGTAGAGGATGGTTATTGTAGTGCAGCCTAGCTGGCACATCCTCTTTCTTATACACATGAAGGTTAGGGTGGCTTCCTTTCAGAGCTTGGTATACCTTCTCCAGTTTCCCCTCTTTAGGGAGCAGCATCCCAACAGGACCATAATCCAACAGTTGGAACTGGATGTCTCTGAAGCTGAAGCCAGGGATCTTTGAGAGGATTATCTTCTCAACTATTCCACCCTGTAGGATTGTATTCATACCATGGTCAGAGGTGATGATAATGTTGAGCCGGTCAGTAAGGCCATGGTCTTGGATCTTGCCGCGGATGTAACCTATAGTACGATCTACTTGCTGGACCATATCCCGCACTTCTGGTGAATCTGGTCCATACGAGTGCCCAGCCAAATCTGGTTCTCCGAAGTACAAGGAGACAAAGTCCAGGTCTTGTTGATGGAACCACTCTCCAATCACCTTGTCAACGTTCAGCCTCCATTTGGTCTCATTCGAGTAATCATAGAAAGGAGGTTCTACCTCCCTCATGCTCACAGTCTCTCCTTTGTAGGTGGCTGCTGTGCCAGGGAAATGCAGTGAGCCTGCTTTTAGTCCCTGGAAGTGGATAAGACCCCATGTAAACATAAAAGAAAAGAGAAGTCTTTTTTTCTTTAAAGGAAATTACTGGTGTAGTTCTACATCTTACATTGCATTTGAATGTAGCTCAATAATGCGATTATTTAAGGTAGGAAAATGGAAAACAGAGGGATCTAATCAACCTGTCTCTGTGCTGTTATCCAGATGGGTAGACTGCCATTGTCCCAGAAGGAATCAACAAACTGAGCCTCGTAGTACTGCTTCTTCTGCTGAGTGGCAGTGTCGAACCACATGTTGTGGATAACTCCATGATTCTCGATGTGACGTCCTGAGGAAATGTACATGTTTAAATTAGACATCATAGTTTACTATTGAATTATTATCATATAAGTAATTATTCATTTCTTAATTAATTAATTAGTAAATAGCCAGTCTGTATACAGAATGTTTAGATGGCATCAGTTACCAAACTCTAATACCTGAACAAAGACTTACTGCCATGCTTTAACCCCACAGTTGAGCCACATATGAATAGATACACAGATATTAAACTGTTGATTTTACCTGTCAGCATTGTGAAGTGAGAAGGGGAAGTTATTGTGATGAAGGCTGGAGTAACATACGCTGCCTTCACCCCGTCTTGTGCCATCTTGTCCAGGTTAGGGGTTTCAGTGATGCGGTCATAGTCGTAGCGGAAGCCATCGAAGGAGATTAGCAGCAGCTTGTTTCTGGTGGACCCAGTGAAAACTGCCCGCTGATCAGAAACATAGTCCCTCGGTGGGGCACCAACACAAGGAGAGCTGGCAGTTAAGCCAAGGACAAGAAGGCAGACCAACAACATGACTCAGGATTAAGAGCTTGTTGTAACTGGAAATCTGCTGAATCAACAATTGATTCCTGTTGTCTCTCTTTTGTCTAAATCTATCCTTTAGATCTGTAACAATGTCCCTAAATAGTTGTTAGATCAAAATGTTCCTCTGTTCCAACTGCCTGTAGTCAATGGTTTGATATTTTTCCAAGCAAAAAGCGAGACCTTAATAATATAACCAACTCTTATCTACCCATAAAGATAAGACAGGAGTTATGCTTTTATTATTGTAATTGTTTTTGGTTGATAGGGAAAATGAGAGAAAGAGAAAGAGAGTGTGTGTGTGTGTGTGAAAAGAGCTTGAAATTGCGACCCTTTGAACCTGATTGTAAGATATGAAATACAGTTGTTAACTACAGCTATTAATTCCATAAATGTCGGTCTGTATTTGAAATGCTCCTAAACCGTTCATCTAATCAGCCTAACACTGTATTGTAAATTACCCAATAAAGTGCACTGATAATTTTTGCGCGACCTGAACATATGACACATTCATTTTAGTAATATTATAATAAACTATTATATTATACAGTATATTGCAGAACTGGCCGAGGAGGTATTCTGAAGTAACTCCAGAGCTTAAACACAGGCAAAGAAAACAGCGCATTCCAAACAGGCAGGTTTTCAACAGGCACCGCACTACTTCCTTTTAAATTTATTTTATCAGTGCAATTTACACTTTATTACTTTTGAACCCAAACAGAGGTAACTTTACTTTGTAGCCAGTATGTCACCTCTCATCGCATTAAGCAGGGAGCCACCGAGAACCTACACAGACCCCCTCTGTGATCAGAAGTGTATAGAAATGGAGACCCACTTGAGACACACCGTGACTAGATGATAATGATGGTCAGCTCCAGCTCGACGCGCGATGCTGCGTGTGCACATCACTGTGCACACCTCTCCTCCAGCTATTTAGGACTGCGACTACTATTTAATGGTGGATGGACAATATTTGACTATCATTCAGGTCAAAACTCTTTCACAAATCGACACCAGTCGTATGATCATGAAGACTTCTAAACTTTCTGGTGTTTCAGTAGGAACAGTGCCATCTGCATTTAGATCTATGGAAGCGACACCATTAAACAAGTAAGTTTTGGTAGACAGCACATGTTGGATGACTGTGATGGTGCACGCGCGCACACACACACACACACGAACAAGCACACATACACACACACAGTATCTAAATCCCTTATATTTCAGTATTTCTATTAATTGGTTTTCTAATTTTTCACTTAGTCTCATTGTCTTGTTATTGGGCCTCTCCTACCCAGGATAAAATTACTTCATGTCCAAATCAACCACATATTTAGCTTATAATACAGAGTCCCATTTTCTCTGATGCAATTTGCACAGGAGCAGCAGTGGCGTTAGGACGCTAGGAAGACGACAACTAGCATCTCTGCAAGAGGGCACCAAGTTTCTTGTAGATAAATTGAGAAGACACAACAATAGTTTATATATTGTTTATTTGTCAAGTAGCTCCACAAGCTATACTCTCTCTCTATATAGATAAAACAATTTTTACAAGGATATCTTCGCTTTCTGTACAGCTCATCAGCTGGTCACCCTGATGCATCCAGTATTGAGAATACATACAAAAAACGATATTCCTTCACCCCGCAAGATTCCCCAGAAACAAAAGGCTAACTACAAGTGGGATTGTTTTCACTGTGATTTTCACAAAATTGTAATGCCAGACTGTCAATACTTTCAACAAACCAATTGGTGGCGACTCCACTCCATGAACTTAGGTTCAAGACATCAGATTTCATTCCAACCCCAAACCAGGGAGTACTGTCGGTTTTTCAATTTGTACAGCTCCATAAAGAGAAAATTATTAAAGTTTAATATAAACATGTGTCCTTCCTTGTGACATGTCTCGAAATAACAAAGATTCTTCCTCAAGAATGAAAACAATGACCTACAATGATTTTTTCTTTTGTATTGTAGGTGGAGAATTGCTGGATTACGTAACATCCAATACTCTTTTATCGAAAGTATTTTACTTTATGGGATGGGATGGTTCTGCTATCTCAGACAGGGAATGAGGGGCAATATAGCTGCCAGCCTCCTTGAAAAGAGATGTATCATAGTTATTACACTTATATTACATTTATTCACACAATAGATATGTTTATTTCATATTCCTGCACAACATTAGAAGCATTCGGAACTACACTCATATGATTTTTTAGTTGTTTTTATATGAAGGCATCCAATATTAATTATTGTGGAAAAAGATCTGACACCGTTGGCCTGTCACTTAACCCATGACAATGGAAAATACAACATTGTGACAACTAATTACGAATTTTCCAGTGTCAAATTCTTTTAGGTATTTTTTATTTTTGCAGTTGTTCAATATGTACTATGACCTGCACATCCTCACTGACATATCTTTATTTTGATCTGGTTAGGTGATACCTAACCCCCTCCCCTGTCACATATTGTAGAAAAGCCCCAGACCATTGCATAGCGTCATTCAAAACTGCATTACTCAACAACTCCAACTTCAGGCTTCAGCTTAATATTTCCAGAACAGTAGGTATTTCTTTCACAAAAAGAGTGACCTCAACAGCCAGACCCAGAGATCACAGTTTGTGGATAAAAAGATACAGACAGTGTCTCAGTCCAAATATCATGGCATCTTCTAATGTAAAAACAGGGATAAGAAGGTCAAAGTCAATCTGGCAAATACATAAGGAACTGCATGTCCACTGATGCAGCCAAAATGTTAATGAATTCAATGATCCTCCCACACATCACATAATGTGTGACAAGGTGGGGGCACATCATTGAAACTTCACTGAAGCCAATAGAATCCAAACAAACAATAATAACTCTAGACAAGAAACAGCAAGCATACCATCACTGCAATATTCTAAAAAGACACAATTTAGTAAGCTGGAAAAACATGATCAAATTCAGTAGAATGTGTTTTTTTTAAGTATAAACAATATGATTCCTCCACTGCTCCGCACCTTTATAACATTAAAAGCATTGACAAAATATTAGAGCAACAACTAGAGTTGATTGTCTTACACATAGAAGACAAAGGGCTTTTGGCCAATATGCTTTGTCTGTCAGAGCATTACATTTTTACATTCCATTACATGTCATTTAGCTGATGCTTTTTATCCAAAGCGACCTACAATAAATGCGTTCAACCATGAGGGTACAAACCCAGAAGAGTAATAATTAAGTAAGTACAATAAGTGTTCAAAAAGCCAAACTACAAGTACTACATATAAGTGCAATACCTAAGTGGAACTTATATATACGTTTATTTTTTTTTATATATAAAAGCCAGAGTTGACGATGGCTATTAGACATCATCTTCTTAACCAAGGTGTAATTCGGAAGAGATGTGTCTTTAGTCTGCGGCGGATGTTGTGTAGACATTCTGCTGTCCTGATGTCAATGGGGAGCTCGTTCCACCATTTAAGAGCAAGGACAACAAAGACTGGTGATTTTGTTGAGTGGTGAACTCCCAGTGAGGGAGCAACAAGCCGATTGGCAAATAAAAGCGGATTGAACAGGCTGGGTTGTAAGGCTTGACCATGTCCTGTTCGCAGCACGGTACGCAAAGTACTACTGTCTTGAAACGGAGGCAGGCAGCCACCGGTAATCAGTGAAGGGAGCGGAGGAGCAGAGTAGTGTGAGTGAATTTAGGTAGGTTAAAGACCAGTCTAACTGCTGCATTCTGGATGAGCTGCAGAGGTCGGAAGGCACAGAGACAAAAGATGAATTGGGGGATTTTTGTATTTCTGTTCTGTGGCGCAGAGCATTTTGTCAAATTTTGTAACAAAGCTATGGTCCCTGGTTTGATCTCCAGCTCCTCAGTCCACATGTTTAAGTGTCCTTTGGCAAAATGCTCAACCCCAGTCCTTGGCTGTGCAGTCGGTGTGTGAAGGTGTATGTGTAATAGAGCAAAGCTGTATGAAGTGATAAAAGCAGCACATTCCTCTTTCCATTTTATCTGTAAAAGTTTGCTTCAATAACTGAAGTATTACAGTAACACTTGATGAACATCCTTTTTTTAATTTAATAAATCATAATAGCCTTGCAACATGATAAATCACATCTCAACAGCATAATGACTAGTTCAGGGGATAGAGAGGGTCGTCCACTAACCAGAAGTACGTTAGTTCGATCCACAGCTCCTCTAATCTACAGGACAAAAGCGTTCTTGCACAAGATACTGAACCACAAACTGTCCCTGATGGCTGTGCTGATAGATAAAAAGCGCAGTGTATAGAAGTGCAGCATGAATGTGTGTGAATGGTTGAATGTGACTTCTACTGTAAAGCTCTTTGATTGGTTGATAAGACAGGAAAAATTATACATAAATACAGTCATACCATTTACAGTACAGAAGTAATCAAAATACGCTGATTGCAGTTGTCACTAATGACATTGGTGGGGGATTTGTAATTCTCACAAATCTATCTGATGCTTCAGTGAAGAATGACCTCAGGACAAGCAGTCATTGTTGCTTCTGTAGCGTATCAGCTGTTGTAATCACTTAAACACTAATTGAAAATTGTCTTAGGTAGCAGTGTGTGCCTTCTTTGTGGGTTTGCGTGTTTACGAGAAATTAATGAACGTTTATTCAGACATTTAAAAAAAGAAAAAAACAACTTAAAATAACAATTGAAGTTCACGGATTAAGTCCAGAAGGAGTAGGTATGAAGTGTGAATTTATCGAGTCCTACCACTTTAGTGGGTGTTCAGTGAACGTTCCACATCTGAGATTCTAATTACACCTTGAGTAAGATGAATAACCAGAGAGAGTGCCAACCATCTGTAACCCCTGCTACCAGTGTAATATCTCTGTGTTTGATTGTCGACACATATGCTGCAAGCTCTTCTTCTGCTTTGTAAGCCATGAGCAGTTTAATTACCTGCAATTAACATACAGTTGTAAATGGTAAATGGATTTGCATTTATATAGCGCTTTTCTAGTCTTGATGACCACTCAAAGCGCTTTACATTACAGTTTCACATTCACCCATTCACACACACATTCATACAGTGCATCTATCCCAGCACTTTGTTATTCTAAGGGGGGGCCATTCGGGGTTCAGCATCTTGCCCAAGGACACTTCGGCATGCAGATGGTTCAGACTGGGAATCGAACCGCCGACCTTCAGGTTGGAGGACGACCACTCTAAGAGCTAGATGAGGAGCAGGGGCGTGGGGGGGGGACGGGGGGACGGGACTCACCAGCTGCTGAAGTTGCTACTTTACCCTATGGCTTAGATGTGCATGTGTTTATATTGTTAGGTTCATAAATATAAGTTACACATATTCAAAGATGTTGCTTTATTATTAGAAATATTGTATTTTTTTAAGTGTGTCTATAAACATTGGGTTTAGTTTGCTGAGTGGGCAGGAGGTGTAAGAGAAGGTGTGTATAGATGTATATGGTGTGAATGTGTTTGCAGCACTATTGCCTTAGTCTGTGCCGTGGCGACAGTGATGTATGGGTCATTTAAAAAGTTGTTCTTTTCCACAGAGTGGTCTGCAGTCACACCAGCCAACCGCAGCCCATTCACCAACAGCATTGACAAAACTCATCTACATCCACTCCAACACACACAGACTCTCTCCATCTCTCTCTTTCTCTCTCTCTTTGTCTCCCTCTGAGTAAAACAGGCTCTGGATCTGACACCACTCAACAGTTATAATTATCATTATTATTATTAAGGGGGATCGGTAATACCTGCAGCCAGCAAATGTTCAATGTGTTTCATGGACTCATGCTCAGGATGCTTCCTGAGGTAAACGGCGCACTCTGTAACAAATCAATTGCTATTATATGGACAGGACGGAGGCAGAGAGAGAGCCTGGACTAATTACTTCACCCAGACTCAAGATACTCTGCTTGTGTGGTTCTGGGTCTGGAGGAGATCTAACAACAGTGCCCTCTATTGGGGGTAGAGGAGACTTGACTCAACACATTAGTCTACCACTTGGAGCTGGATATGTAAAATATGTGTGTAGACTTGGCATGTAACACACAGAGGATCTGTTTTTTAAACCATTTCCTCAGCATGAATGCGTCCTACCTGGTAAATCAACCCTTATAATGACACCAACCTACTCATTGTTGTGGTTACAACAATGAGTAGGTTGGTGTACAGCTGTGGCCAAAAGTTTTGAGAATGGCTCAAATATTCATTTTCACAAAGTCTGCTGCCTCAATTTTTATGATAACAATTTGCATATACTCCAGAACGTTATGAAGAGTGATCAGATGAATACAAATGTATTGCAAAGTCCCTCTTTGCCACGAAAATGAACTTAATACCCCAAAAACCATTTGCACTGCATTTCAGCCCTGCCAAAGAAGGACCAGTTGAGATCATGTCAGTGCTCTCTTGTTAACACAGGGGAGAGTGTTGACCTGGACAAGTCTGGAGATCATCCTGTCATCCTGATTGAGACAAAATAGCAGACTGGAAGCTTTAAAAGGAAGGTGGTGCTTTAAAGCATTGTTCTTCCTCTGTTAACCATGGTTACCTGCAAGGAAACATGTGCAGTCGTCATTGTTTTGCACAAAAAGGGATTCAGAGGCCAGGATATTGATGCTAGTAAAATTGCACCTAAATCTACCATTTATCTGATCATCAAGAACTTCAAGGAGAGAGGTGCAATTGTTGGAAGAATGCTTCAGGACACCCAAGAAAGTCCAGCCAGTGCCAGGAACGTCTCCTAAAGTTGATTCAGCTGCAGGATCGGGGCACCACTAGTACAGAGCTTGCTCAGGAATGGCAGCGGTCAGGTGTGAGTGCATCTGCACGCACAGCGACACAAAAACTTTTGGAGGATGGCCTGGCGTCAAGAAGGGCAATAAATAAGCCACTTCTCTCCATGAAAAACATCAGGGACAGACTGATATTCTGCCAAAGGTACAGGGATTGGACGTCTGAGGACTGGGGTAAAGTCATTTTCTCTGATGAGTCCCCTTACCGATTGTTTAGGGCATCTGGAAAAAAGCTTATCCGGAGAAGAAAAGATGAGCGTTACCATCAGTCCTGTGCAGTGATGCCGGTAACCCGCTACTTAGTAAAACGTTACTCTAATCTGACCACTTTTTTCAGTAACGAGTAATCTAACGCGTTACTAATTCCAAACCAGTAATCAGATTAAAGTTACTTGTCCAAGTCACTGTGCGTTACCCCTAATTTAAAGGACGTAGAATATCCATTTGGTCCAATAACTGAGAGCACTTATTGCATTTATAAAATGTTTTGCTGTTCACTTTTAAAGCTTGAAATGAGCTAGCTTCAACATATGTCAGTTACTTGATTCACCCTCACTGTGCCTATAGAAGATAAGAAAATTATGGAAAATTATCTAATAACACAGGGAACTAAGACTTTTAAATGTGGTCTTTTAAACATTAGATCACTATCAACTAAGGCTCTTTTAGTTAATGAACTAGTCTCTGACTACAACCTAGATGTATTGTCCCTCACTGAGACGTGGCTGCATCCTGATGAATATGTCAGTCTAAATGAATCTACTCCCC
>CM076735.1:962898-1023898 GCA_038501795.1 Pseudopleuronectes americanus | reverse complement strand
CCAGTCATATAAATGCACAGGTTCCCAGAGAATTTGGGCGAGGAGGTGGAGTTGCTGCTATTTTTAACTCCAGTCTATCAATTAATCCAAAACCTAAACTTAACCTAAGCTACAAATCATTTGAATGTCTGGTTCTTAGTCTTCCACGCCAATCCAGGAAACACCAACAGCCAATCATATTTGCTGTAGTTTACCATCCTCCCAGGGCTTATACTGAATTTTTAACGGAATTCCCTGAGTTTTTATCAAACTTAGTCCTAAAGAGCGATAAAATTATTATTGTTGGTGACTTTAATATCCATGTTGACAATAAGAAAGATTACCGTAGCGTAGCATTTAATTCAATACTAGACTCAATTGGTTTCAGTCAGTGTGTGCACCAACCGACTCATTGTTGTAACCACACACTTGACCTTATATTATCGTACGGTGTCGGAATTGAACATTTAACAGTCCTCCCGCACAATCCAGTTCTATCAGACCATAATTTAATAACCTTCCATTTTTCAATAAATGAATATATGCCACCAATAAAAAACTCATTTTCTAGATGTCTACCTGATAGTGCTGTAGCTAAATTTAAGGAAATAATTCCACTTACATTTAAACGCGTATTATCCGTAGATATAAAGAACAAATTCTTTAAAAACCCGAGCTCCATTGAGATCGACCGACTCGTCGATAGCTCTGCAGACTCATTACGATTAACATTAGATTCAATAGCGCCTCTAAAAAAGAAAAATGTCAAACATGGTAAATTAGCTCCGTGGTATAATTCCCAGACAAATGAGTTAAAACAATTATCAAGAAAACTAGAAAGGAAGTGGCGCTCCAGCAACCATGTTGAAAACCTCATAGACTGGAAGAATAGTGTTAAAGAATATAAAAAGGCTCTCCACAAAGCAAGAGCCGCCTACTATTCAAAACTAATAGAAGAGAATAAAAACAACCCCAGGTTTCTCTTCAGCACTGTAGCCAGGCTGACAGAGAGTCACACCTCCACCGAACCCAGTATTCCTTGATCCCTAAATAGCAATACCTTTATGACCTTTTTTAATGATAAAATTCTAACCATTAGAAATAAAATCAACAATCTCCTGCCCTCAATTGGCACTAATACCCTCCCAATAACAGAAATCTCAGAAATGGCTGAGAATCCTAACCATTATTTAGACAGCTTCTCTCTGATCACTTGTGATCAGTTTACCAAAATAATCTCAGGTTCTAAACCAACAACCTGTATCTTAGATCCCATTCCTACAAAATTACTTAAAGAAATTCTGCCCCTAATTGATAGTTCGTTACTTAACACAATCAATCTGTCATTATCATCAGGTTATGTACCACAGTCTTTTAAAATAGCAGTAATCAAACCCCTTCTCAAAAAACCCACCCTAGACCCAGAGGTTTTAGCCAATTACAGACCAATATCTAATCTCCCCTTCATGTCTAAAATCTTAGAAAAAGTGGTAGCCAATCAGCTGTGTGAGTTTCTCCAGGAAAATAATATATATGAAGACTTTCAGTCGGGGTTTAGAGCCAATCACAGCACAGAAACAGCCTTGGCAAAAGTCACTAACGACCTTTTAATAGCCTCAGATCAGGGACTTGTGTCTGTCCTCGTTCTGTTAGATCTCAGTGCAGCATTCGACACAATTGACCATCAAATTTTATTACAAAGACTCAAACAGTTAATTAAAATTAATGGAACTGCCCTTAATTGGTTTAAATCTTATTTTTCTGATCGCTCCCAATTCGTGCAAATTAATGATGAGACATCTGTGCGCACCAAAGTTAACCATGGTGTTCCACAGGGCTCTGTGCTCGGCCCAATTTTATTCTCATTATATATGCTTCCACTAGGAAACATTATCAGGACACACTCGGTAAATTTCCACTGCTATGCGGATGACACCCAGTTATACTTGTCAATAAAACCTGAACAAAGTAATCAATTAACTAAACTTCGAGCATGTCTCAAGGACATAAAAACCTGGATGACCCGCAATTTTCTCTTATTAAACTCAGACAAAACAGAGGTTATAATACTTGGCCCCAAACACCTTAGAGATAAATTATCTAATGATATAGCTGCGCTAGACGACATTGCCCTTGCTTCCAACGAAACAGTCAGGAACTTGGGAGTGATCTTCGATCCTGATTTATCTTTTAATAGTCACTTAAAACAAATTTCTCGGACTGCCTTTTTCCACTTGCGTAATATTTCAAAAATCAGGCATGTCCTTTCGCAAAAAGATGCAGAAAAACTAGTCCACGCCTTCGTTACATCGAGACTGGACTATTGTAACTCATTATTATCAGGCTCCAGCAGTAAGTCGTTAAAGACTCTACAGCTTGTCCAAAATGCCGCAGCACGTGTCCTGACAAGAACAAAGAAAAGAGAGCACATTTCTCCAGTATTAGCTTCGCTACACTGGCTTCCAGTTAAATCTAGAATAGAATTTAAAATTCTCCTCCTCACCTTCAAGGCCCTTAATAATATAGCGCCTTTTTACCTTAAAGAGCTGTTAGTACCTTATAAACCCGCTAGAGCACTCCGCTCCCAGAATTCAGGCTTACTTGTCGTCCCTAAAGTCTCTAAAAGTAGAGTAGGAGCCAGAGCTTTTAGCCATCAAGCCCCTCACTTGTGGAATAATCTACCAATTTCAGTTCGGGAGGCAGACACCATCTGTTTGTTTAAGAGTAGGCTCAAAACCTTTCTTTTTGATAAAGCTTATAGTTAGAGTTAATTAGTGAGGCAGAACGTAACTTGCTCTATTTAATGACATATGACACACGGAGCTTCTTTTTCCAGCTTCTCCTTCCTCTTCTCCATCCCTAACCCCTTCCCCGGGGTCCCTTTGCTTTAACACCCGCAGATCCAGGGCCTCTGTGGCCGCACCATGGATTGCTGTTTGTGGATCGCGCATCGGGGGTCGCAGTGGTGGACCCAGTGTGGCGGATTCTGTGTCGTGTGGGCTGATCGTGGTGCTGGTGGCGGACCCTGTGTCGCGTTGGCACTGGGTAAAGGAGGTGGACCAGGGCCGCGGCGATGGCTCGTGGTGGGTCCTGGTGGGCGGCGGTGGACGGTGACTGAGGACTGGAGTGGCCTCTGGTCTGGATGCTGGATCGTGGTTCTGCTGGTTGCTGACCATGGACTGTGATTGCAGCGGGACTGCATCAATGCCGCTAAAGACTTTAATGATGAATGTTTTTACACGTGGCATCTATTGCACTTCTGTCCGTCCTGGGAGAGGGATCCCTCACATGTGGCTCTCTCTGAGGTTTCTACTTATTTTTACCCTGTTAAAAGGGTTTTTAGTAGTTTTTCCTCACTCTTGCTGAGGGTTAAGGACAGAGGATGCCACACCCTGTTAAAGCCCTATGAGATGAATGTAATTTGTGAATATGGGCTATACAAATAAAATTTGATTGATTGATTGATTGATAATAAACTGCTCCTTTTTTCCAAAACAATCGTTTGAGGCATAAAGGTCCAGCTTTTTATGTGTCTGGACCCAAGTTAGTGAGTACTCTCTCCCGTCAGGTCAATTAAACCCTCCTATCTAATGTTTTCTATCAGGGCTGAAAACTATATTGTATTCTATGGTTTTGTATTTCTTCAATTATTTAATTTGTATGATTGTCTGTAATCTTTGTAAATAAATATCTATAAAAAATCCCTGTATAAGCAGTCTCTCTCTCCTCTCTCTCTCTCTCTCTCTCTCTCTCTCTCTCTCTCTCTCTCTCTCTCTCTCTCTCTCTCTCTCTCTCTCTCTCTCTCTCTCCCTCTCTCCCCACACACACACAGCTTGGTCTAGTCTTAGTATTGAGTAGAGATGTGAGCCCCATGGCTCCGCTGCAGTACTGACATTGATCTGAGATAAAACTCTGGCCAGACACTCCCAGGATTCTTGCTCTTCATTATTAGTTGTGTGTGTATGTGTGTGTGTGTGTGTGTGTGTGTGTGTGTATGTATGTGAATGAATGCTGGAGTGAGTACATGGAATTGGATGACTGTGACAATGTCAAACATATGGGAGAGGCGGTGGTCTAGTGGCAGAAACTTGGACTATGGGCAGAGAAGGTCTCTGGTTCAACTCCACGCAGAGATAAAAAAAGATGAACCTGGATTGATCTGCCCAAAAATCCAAGCGTCTGTTTAGATCCTGTCTCGTACCCCTGAGCAAGGCACCTTACTCCCCCAACATCTGCTCCCCGGGCGCCGTACATGGTCGCTCACTGCTCTGTGTGTCCTGCACCAGATGGGTCAAAAGCAGAAGTTAAATTTCCCTGCATGCATGTGTTTGGGACTAATAAATGCATCTTAATCTTAATATGTAAATAGTTTACAGCGTACAAAATTTGAAATATTTCTGCGGGGCATCACAGTGTGACAGCCCTCTCTTCCACTGTGTGTGTCAGGGTTTCAAAGTGTGTGTACTTGTGTGTATGTGGAGGGGACTGCACAAGTTGTTCCTGAGTGGCACCAAAAAACCTGATAGTGTATTGGAGTGGAGAGACTGGCAGGCAATCAGACTCCATCCAGACGACCTAAAGCCAGAAGCGTCTCCATGTTACATCAGTTAAGGACAGTTGGACAGCTCCATGCAGCTCTGGCTTATGTGTGCTTTTACTGCGCCACAGACTAATAAATGGCAGGATTTTCAGGTCATTTATTCTGTAAATTGACTTAAGCTTTGCAGGTAGATTTTACATTATGTTAAATAACCATTGAATGTCAGAAATTTTAGAAGTGAAAAAAACATTTGTAAACATTTTGAAAATTTACATTTATATGATTTAAAAGTATTTCAACACACTGCTTTAAACTAAAAACTTACTTATGGCTGTGTTCATTCGGCCAATTTGGAAAAAATGTTGACAGTTGATTGACCTTTAAAACAACAGTCAATGACTTTGAATTAGTAAAATATGTTTTGAGGGAATGTTTCTACCTCAATTTTTATTTCCTTTTCTTATCCAACTGTGATTCTTTGACTTAATCATTTATTTTTTTCTATTTCTGGGGGAATTTGTGAAGAATGTGAGGGCTCTCTGGGGTCAAATCATTCCACCATCACAAATCATCCTGTCCACTTGCGGAAGATGTCTGCCTCTTAAACTGGACCCATGGCGAGTCGGAGTGAGACTGAAAGAGCTGCCCAGAGCAAGAGCTTCAATTCAAACCATATCCATATAAAGCAGTAATGTCTATATATATAACTAAAATATTAAACAGGCTAAACTAACACATATCAGTACACAGCCCACATAGTGTGTGCTGTGGAACACAAATACATAAAATAAAAGAAGCCAATAGTGACAAGCTTACTATAGGCCCAAACAACACCGTTTATCACCACCCAAGATAAGCCTTAAATATAAAAGCCGATAATATGTAAGCATATATTTGTCTTGACATGAGTGATATGACAATTTTGTTTCTTCCATCACTGACCCCAGTCAGTTTTGAGTTGTCTTAATTCCAGAAAAACTTAAGGTTGCAGCTCGTACCTCATTCCGCTCGGCGCGGGCTGTTAAACTTGGATAAACCGTCCGTAAGATAGGGAAACTGTACAGCTGGCGTCCTGTCGTTTCCTGCTGTTACCGTCATGAAGACGCAGCTGTAGGGCAGGTGTTTATTTCTCAGGCTCGGACCGGAAGCGAGAGATTTGGTGTGTATATTAAATCTGTGCGCTCCGTAAGAGCTACAGGCATTTACGCAAGGTAAGTCGCTATGCTTAAAAAGACAAAACATTTCGAACTTAAATAACATTATACATACTTTGAACATAAAGTACAAAATAAACAAATTATTATGTGTTTGACTGTTCAGTACTGTTCATATGCATTACATTTAAAAAGCAGACATAAAAGTAACTTAAAAGCTACTTTCCCTAGTAACTAATTACTTTTGATATACAGTAACTGGTGAAGTAATTCAATTACCTTTAAAATAAGTAACTAGTAACTGTAACTAATTACTAATTTTCAGTAACTTTCCCACTCCTGATTATACGTCCCAAGGTACAAATGCATTGTTGTCCGGGCAGGACTGTTTCACTGATCTCCACACATTGCTCAATGTATCTGTCTGTCTCTGAGCTATGACTTGGGCTTTCAGTTTGTCAGTCACTTTGGAGAGGGTGATGTTTTCGACTGTAGGGCCTTGTCAATCAATCAAATTCAATCACATTTTATATGTATAGCCCATATTCACAAATCACAATGTGTCTCATAGGGCTTAACAAGGTGCGACATCCTCTGTCCTTAACTGTCAACAAGTGTAAAGAAAAACTACCAGAAAATCCTTTTAACTAGAGGGAAAGAGGGTATAAACCTCAGAGAGAGCCACATGTGAGGGTTCCCTCTTCCAGGTTTGTTAGAAGTGCAAAAGATGCATCGTGCAACTGAGCTCATTTACAAAATAACAGTATTTAAATTCAACATTAATGATAGGAAACAATTTGTAACATATTGGAACATTTGAAAATGTCTGACAGAGATGAAGGGAGCAGCAACGAAAAATGAATTGAGGATATACAGTCACTAATGGAAGAATATGTGAGTAGGCATATTGTTACCTTGTGTATAAAATGAATCATATATGTCTTCAAATAAAAGATATAGAAACAGGAAATGCCATTCCGGAAATGTCATAAATGCCACTTGCCTCCCTTCTTCTACTCAGTTCTGTCTAGAAACCTGTAAATGCAGAGTAATAGTTTTGACTGAATACACAGATTGACACACGTCTCATTGGGCCGTGCTATTTCAGCGTCTTTCAGTTCTCTCTGGGTTGACTTCCCATTGGCCTGAGTCCGGTTCTGTTAGAGGTGTTCTACCACTTTCACCAAGTGCTGCTCATTGTGGGAACTGTTGGGTTTCTGCTGTGAGGCCTCAAGCCTACAGCAGTGCATCCTGGTCTCCATTATGTGCTGGTGTAAAACAGACAAATGACCAAACATTAAAGATGTTTCTATGCAACAAGTGGAATTTTTTTTTCAGTTCATGTGAGTTAATTTCTTTGTTTATTGCAAAAAACAGACTGTATGTTTTTGTTTTTTTCTTAGAATCATGCTTGGAGAAGTCACAAACATCCACAAAAAGGTATTTCAAGTTTAAACCTTTGCCTCACAATATCAATTGATAGGTACAAATCCGATCTGTTCTCCAAAACTGCAGTATTTTCTTAAAGTTGCGTAAAGGGTGCTCCAGCTTTCTCATTCTTCCCTGGTTGTTCCTTCACACACGCTTTTTCTGTCTCTGTCTTACAGATGAGAGGCAAGATGATTTTCAAGGTGGTAGAGGGAGGAAGCAAGACGTGAAGTTCAGCCCTCTGTCTAACTTTCATATTAGAAAAAAAATGAAACGATTGATTTTCTGTCTGTTTCTCTCTCTGCTGGGAATATTAAAACAGACGGTTTCACACATACCCTCACAACAACCATCCTCCTTCCCCTCTTCTCCTCACTCCCTGCCCTCCTCTGTTCTGCAGACCTATGCATTACTCCTGTCTCTCCCAAACGTTTAATCCACTGTCTTACCTCCCCCCTAGACCATAAGTCCATCTATGTAACCCATACACACATTTCCATGGTCTCCTTTGATTGGTTTTCCTCCTATGTCATCTCCACTAAGGGATCCATCCAGAAGGTTGCTGTGTAAATGGACAGCTGGCCTCCTTCTCCTATTTATGAAAGTGGAGGGCAGACTTTGATACAGGGATTGAGGGAAAAGCGGTATAGAGTTAAGAATTTGGAGATGTGAGGGTGGGAGCAAGGAAAAAAAGGGAAGGGAGGAGGATGCTGAGTTGTTCATAGCCCCAGGCAGTAGTGGTGTTCCATTGCACCATTTCAGCATTTGGCTTCACATCCATGCTGATGTGAAGAGCTGGGACGGGAGGGAAATGGAAAGTTTTGTTTGTGTGTGTTGTATATGATGGTATTCCTTTTTGCTCTCCTCTCTTATCTTAAAAGTGGATAGGCGGTGGACTAGTGGCAGAATAACTGGATTATGGGCAGAAGGTTACGGATATCGGACTGGAAGGTCACTGGTTCGATTCCTCGCGGTGACGATACAGCACACCTGCCAGGACAACACCCCGGATCTGGTCCAAAGAACACTATCCCTACCCCCACTGTCTAAGTGCCCCTGAGCAAGGCACCTTACTCCACAAACATCTGCTCCCCGGGCGCTGTGCACGGCTGCTCACTGCTCTGTGTGTCCTGTGATGTTCACCAGATGGGACAAATGCAGAAGACTAATTTCCTACTCTGCATGTCGTGTGATTGTGCATGTGCTTGGACCAATAAATGTATCTTATCTTATCTTAAAAGACATTTGAGGCTTGTTCAAATGTGTGAACCACACCTATGTTCATGTTCAGCAGTTGTGAGAGTTTGTGAGGTCTACATAGCTGATATGCATTAACAATTTATGTTCAGAAGGTTAATTTAAAATCTATGAACAAGATTTTTCATTTAAAAACACTCGATATGAAAAAATAATAGTATGCATATGCAAACATGGTCTCACTCCCAATTCATCATATACATATGCCTGGTCAGCAACCTTTGCTGCTAATACTTGTAAATGTGCTATATAGATTTAAGTCTGTGGACATATTGTGCATCTGTGAACAAATCCTGGCCTTTATAGGGGACGGCGCATAATGGAGGTGCAGGCCATGGTCTGTAACAATGAAGATCTCCTCCCACAGTTTTGCCTTTGCTTTGTTGTCACCTCCTCCACCAACTTTGCCTGGTTGGCCATCAGGAGTGCATTCATGGCCTGTACAATGAGTGTGGCCACTTTGTAGCCCTTGTCCTTCAGGTTGAACTGAAAGTGTGCAGTCTTTGAGAGTAGGGAGGACTGGGAAGCTGACATTGGAGTGTTAGGGTTGAGATGATAGACCACAACTGGCTCCACCTACGGCATCTAATGCAGCTCAGATGCCTCAATCCCCGAGCAGTAGAAAAAGAGAGCCACTGGTTATAGGATGTTTGCCTCTGTACGGATTTCCTTTCCATGTTAGTGCCAGCTCAGGACTTCTGGGAAGATGGGAAGGTAGTGCTTTGTTGTTAATCTTTTAAAATAACTTCATCACTACTTTGCTTAAATTTTTTTGTTTCGTCAGACCAAAGCCAATTTCTTGGAGTTTTTATACCGAAGTCGAGTGTTGAACTTAATTAATGAGGTAGACAAGGGAGGTAATGAGTTGCCTACCTGTCCCATTCAGTATTGTAACCCCCTCCTGGCGGGTCTACCTGCTATTGCCATCCGACCTCTGCAGCTCATACAGGATGCAGCAGCTCCACTGGTCTTAAACTTACCTAAATTCACTCACATTCACTCCTCCGCTCCCGTCACTGGTTACCAGTGGCTGCCAGCATCCGTTTCAAAACATTAGTACTTGTGTACCGTGCTTCTAACGGATCGTGTTCATTCTCGATCCAGGACATGGTCAAACATTACACCTCAGCCCGTTCACTCCGCTCTGCATCTGCCAATCAGCTTGTTGCTCCCTCACTGCAAGCTAAACACTCAACAAAATCACAACTGTTTGCTTTAATTAGTTTACTTAGCCCCTATAAATTATTTGTTACCTTTATTTCAACCTCATAGTAAGCTAAAGAACTTAAAGTTTTTTCTTTTTTATAGTGAATGCAAGGAGATATACAGGGGAGAGCCTGCAGTGAAAGTTAGTGTCAGGGAAATCTAGTCGGGGTAGTGGGTGAGTTGCTTATTTTAGAGTTGGACACATGCTCCAAATTGATTTGGAAAATGGACACATGCTCCAAATCTCTGACTTAGATAATATCGTGCAGCATGAAAATGAGCCCATACACACCTTAAAGCTTTGTACATTTCCAAAGCGAATATTCTAACGATCTGGAGATGTGGTTTGTATTTCCACTTTCTACCTCACTGAATATGTGGAGATGGTAATGCACAGTTTTACTAATTTTGGAATACCAATTACTGGAACAATGATGTGAGGGGAAAGTTTTTGTTTTTCCCCTTTTGATCTGTAAAAGTGTATGTACTTTCTAAACCATCACCCACTTCTACCAATGTCAACCACAAGGCCTTCCATATTCAGTACTCTCCTGTCCACAAAGAATCCTCTTATTCTCTACCTGCTAGTCTAACTCTTTAAAACTCCAGCTAGCCTTTGCCCCTCCACTCAAGGTTGTCCTAAGTCATTCCAGACAAAATGGGACTCTGACTAACTTTCAACACTGTAAACAATTAAATAACTTTTCTTCTTTCTTCTTTAATTATCTTTTATTCCCTACTCTTTCTATGGTTCCTAGGGAGCGTAAATAGTTTTCTGTCTTTGAGTATGGCATCTCCTTGAGCTTGTCATTCGTTTTCCAATTAATGTTGTCTTATGATAAAGTTTGGTCTATGTAGAGAGGTCAGCCAGCACAGGCCTACTAGTTTGACTGTCTTAGATTACGTTTTTGTGTCTGTGTGTGTCTCTGTGTCTGCTGAAAATGGGACGGCATGGTTAATCCCCATTACATGCCCTGAGGTTTTTGTTTTGTGATCATTTGAAAAAATAAATCTGTGTATCAATTATATTTTCTGTTAGTAGTTAGAATACCTGCAGTCCAAAGAGATTCAAGGCATATGATGCCATCGCATGAGGTAAGGCATTGTATTTGTTTGTTTTGTATAGAACAGTTAAAAGCCAGAGAATAGAGAATTTGAAGAGACACACAACGTACCAACGATGTGGAACTTTCCACAGATCTTTGTGCATGGACTTCCGTTGCTATCTCCAGACATTCCTGACCCATATTTTTTTTCAACTTCAAGCACTGTTCACATTAGAAAACCCTCAGGTACTTACATCATTACATGGACTGTCCACATAGGAGAGACAGGATACTTGACAAGATACTGGCCACTGAGAGATGTGTGTGCATTGTGGAACGTCTTGGTTTTCATTTCGGCGCTCATATTATCAAGACAGAGCGCCCAAACTGCTTCAGTTATTTGCGCGTCCCGTGTGCTGCGTTGCTCTTCCAGAGAGTGAGAGTCTCACCAATTTATTTGAGGCCTACTTTTATATGAGGAAATACACAAGTCATACTACACAAGGGGCGGCTGTGGCTGAGGGGTAGAGTGGTCGTCCTCCAACCTGAAGGTCGGCGGTTCGATTCCCAGTCTGAACCATCTGCATGCCGAAGTGTCCTTGGGCAAGATGCTGAACCCTGAATGCCCCCCCCTTAGAATAACAAAGTGCTGGGATAGATGCACTGTATGAATGTGTGTGTGAATGGGTGAATGTGAAACTGTAATGTAAAGAGCTTTGAGTGGTCATCAAGACTAGAAAAGCGCTATATAAATGCAAATCCATACCAGAAACCTCACATAGGCTGTAGTAATACATAATATATGAAAGAAATATTAAGTTTACATAAACCAGTTTAGGTGATCTCACTTGCTTTCTTTTTCTATCTCTCTCTGCAAAATCTATGTGACTGAACGGAACTGGTAATAAAAAACTTCTCGTTGTCGATCTCTCATCAATGATTGATGACACAAAACTTATTGCAGAGAATAAAAAAAAACAGAGTTCTATGATCCACAGAGGGCTTACTGTTGTGATGCGTTTAGGATCACTGTTTTTTAAATAAAGAATTAGTTTAAGATAATGGCTGTGAAGCATGGCAGTCAGGTAAGCTACCAATGAGAGGGATCTGAGTCAAAGAGAGGATCAGGGATTTGCTAAGGGTAAGGAAATGTTCTTTGGTGACATGTTCGCCATCAATGGCATGATCTGTCGAATTCGACTCGAATATGTTGTCGTTTACACCATGTTGTTAAACCTAAATGTCCTCTGATATCCCCTCTTTGGAGCGGTGTTTGCACGTGAGTCACAGAGGATATTTTAGGGTAAAAACACGGTGCAAATTACCTTGTTTCAGGTTGAATATGATTGTCAGGGCTTATGGGTCCATTAGCTCCGCTCTCATTCTGAAATACTTCAGCAACAAGACGGTGAAAGGTGCCTTCTATGAATTATTGTAGGAACACACATTTTTTCGCCAGATTATTTGGAGCATTAAATAAGACAACAACAAATAATTACTGCACACGTGCTGCAGCATGTGTCCGGACAGGAACCAGGAAAAGAGACCACATTTCTCCTGTATAAGCTTCACTACACATGTTTCCGGTTAAATCTGGAATATAATAAAAAATTCTCCTCCTCACCTTCAAGGCCCTTAATAATATGTCACTATTATACCTCAAAGAGTTGATAGTACCTTATCAACCCACTAGACCACTGCACTCCCATGCACACTTTTAGTTCGGGAGGCAGACACCAGGCTGCCACGCCCCCCTGCCCTGGAGCAGTGCGCCTCAATCGTGTCGCTCAGGCCGGGGGGCGTGGCGGCGTTCTGAGGGACAGCTGGCAGGTCAGGGGTGAGTTGGGCGCCACCTAATGTCTAAACTGAGAAGTACAATACAGTGGGCCATAGTCCATTACATTACAATTCATTTGACGCTTTTATCCAAATCGATTTACAATCAGTGCATTCAAAGGAACTTAAGGGTACAAATCCAGAACAACAAGAATCAAGAAAGTACAATTTCTTAAAAAATAGAGCAGATGGCCCGCGGGCCGTAGTTTGGACACCCCTGGTCTAGAAGGTCAGGGGACACATGACACACAGAGCTTCTCTTCTCGATTTCTACTTTGTCTACTCAATCCTTATCATATCAAAGAAATTAATATCTCACCAATACATGTTACTGACTTGACTTCTTCCCCAGGGTCCCTTTGCCTTATCGTCCGCAGATCCGTAGCCGCAGTGGATTATGATGGTGGATCGCGTATCAGAGATCATACTGGTGGATCCAGTATGGCAAATCCTGTATCTAGCTGGCTGATCGTGATAATGGCGGATCCTGTTGGCATCTGATAGTGGTGGCGGCAGATGATGGTGCTATAATTAAAACACAAACAATGACCAAATTAGATTAGATTAGATTCAACTTTATTGTCATTGCACAGAACAAGTACATATACAACGAAATGCGGTTCAGCATCTAACCAGAAATGCAAAAGAAGGAAGGTTAAAGTGCAGCGATGGAATATGTTAAATAAATAGGAAGCACAGTTAGAAATATACATTGAATTTGAATGGAAATATGAATGGAATATGAACAGTATTAAGAGTAAGGTATGATATAGTAATGATGAATACACTAAGAGCAAGATAAATATATAAAAATATGAATACACTATAGGTGGGATAATATAGTAGTAGAAAAAAAGTTTTGTACAAATGTTCAAATGTGAAAAAGTGCAACTGTGCAAATGTTCAGATGTGCAAATGTTCAGTGGCTGGAGGAGGTTGTGTGGGTGGGTGGTTGTGTTTGTGTTGGGGGGGGGGTCCGGGAACGGAGGACCCTGTAGCGCCTCCCAGAGGGGAGGAGGGAAAACAGTCTGTGGCTGGGGTGAGAGCTGTCCTTGACGATGCTGCGTGCTCTCCGCAGACATCTCTTGCTCTGAACAGCTGCAATGGTGGGGAGTGTGGAACTGGTGATGCGTTGGGCAGTTTTAACCACCCTCTGCAGTGACTTCCGGTCCGCAACAGAGCAGCTGCCATACCACACTGAGATGCAGTTGGTGAGGATGCTCTCGATGGTGCAGCGGTAGAAATTCACCAGAATCTGAGGAGACAGATGTGCCTTCCTCAGTCTCCTCAGGAAGAAGAGATGCTGGTGAGCTTTCTTGACCAGGGTTGAGGTGTTGAGGGTCCAAGAGAGGTCCTCAGAGATGTGGACACCCAGGAACTTGAAGCTGGTGACACGCTCGACCTCCGTCCCGTTGATATGGATGGGGGTGTGTGTGCCACCTTTCTTCCTGTAGTCCACGATGAGCTCTTTGGTCTTCTTGGTGTTGAGAGCCAGGTTGTTGTCAGCGCACCACTCCGCCAGATGCTGGTTCTCTTCTCTGTAGGCCGACTCATCGTTGTTGCTGATGAGGCCAATCACCGTAGTATCGTCTGCAAACTTGACTAAAGTATTAGTTACATGTACAGGAATGCAGTCATACGTGAATAGTGAGTAGAGGAGAGGACTTAGCACACAGCCTTGGGGCACGCCGGTGTTCAGGATGAGGGTTGAGGAGGTGTGGTTCTCTAACCTAACAGACTGGGGTCTGTTGGATAGGAAGTCCAATATCCAGTTGCAGAGGGAAGGGTTGGTGCCTAGGTCGCCGAGTTTCGTGATCAGTTTGGAGGGGATGATTGTGTTGAAAGCTGAACTGAAGTCTATGAACAGCATTCTTACATAGGAGTTGTTATTGTCCAGGTGAGAAAGTGCGGAGTGTAGTGCCGTGGAGATGGCATCCTCCGTACTCCTTCTCTGGCGGTAGGCGAATTGGAAGGGGTCCAGTGTGGGTGCTAAACAGGTTTTGAGGTGAGCCAGGACCATCCTCTCGAAGCACTTCATAATGGTGGGGGTGAGTGCAACAGGGCGGAAGTCGTTGAGGCTCGCTGCAGTGGAGTGTTTAGGCACTGGCACGATGGAGGTGGTTTTAAAGCACGTGGGGACAGCTGCTTGGGCCAGTGACAGGTTGAATATGTCAGTCAAGACCTCAGCTAGCTGCCCAGCACAGGCCCTGAGCACGCGTCCGGGGATGCCATCAGGGCCAGCAGCCTTACGTGCGTTGATCCTGCTCAGTGCAGCACACATGTCGATGGAGGAGAGTGTGAGGGGCTGGTGGTCTGTAGTGAGCACAGCCTTGATGGCCGCCTCCTGGTTGTCCCTGTCAAAGCGAGCATAAAAGCTGTTAAGCTCGTCAGGGAAGGAGGCATCGCAGTTTTGGGGGGTGGTGTTGGTGGGTTTGTAGTCAGTTAAAGCCTGGATGCCTTGCCACATACGTCTGGGGTCGGAGTTCTTGAAGTGCTCCTCAATCCTTAGCGTGTGGCAGTGCTGGGCCTTCTTGATGCCCCTCTACAGGTCAGCCCTGGATGAACTGTAGGCCTGAGCATCACCTGATCTGAAAGCGGTGTCTCGTGCCTTCAGCAGTAGACGGTGTTCATCCATGGCTTCTGGTTAGGGTTAGGTTAATATCAGAAAGTTCCCTCCCTGCACTGTAAGTCTGATTGAGTTGTACTTCGACAGCGGCTTTGAAAATAATAGGTAACAATGATGGATTTTCCACCATTCAGAACTTTTTGAAAACACATTTTGGACATCGCCTTCAGATGTAGGTCCAATTGACTGTAGATCATCATTGGACCAAGACTTCTAGGGGCATCATCTCAGGAGAATCCCCTCTGCCATCATAAGTAGAGCTCTGTCACTCAGAATATCGAGAGAACTTGAATGAGATTGACCTTCAGACGGCTGAGAGAGAGAAACAGAAGTCGCTCAAGGGCCTTATCTAGCTTAGAATGCATTTTTTTCTTTCATCATTTCCTGGCACAAGGCACAGCCACAAAAAATGGAGTTTAGACCAAGTCTACACCTTTCTGAGTAGTTGAAGTTATCATTTCTGAATTTTGTCACTTAAACAGACTTCTCTACTTTTGGATCTTCTGTGTTTTGTGAAACCATTATTCTACTGATGGAAACAGATAAAGGTTAATCAGTTCAGTTTTACCCATCCTTGTATAGCTAATAAAAATGCTTGTGTCAGACCTTGACTCTATTCAAAAGTGAACTTTGGTTAGTGTTTAAACCCCATTTTCATATTTGTGAAACTTATATTTTGTATGTTTATACAGCAAAGAGTGATTGGAATCCCCTTTTTCCAATCCAGACAACATCAGACAGGTCTTGTTTAAACAATCACATGAGTTTTCTACAGTTCAAAAGGTGGCAGGAATGTGCCTAAAAGCCGTTTGCCAACCGTCATAGAAAATAAAGAATCTTGCGAGTTTCTGTGAGATTCCAAGTCTCTGGAATCACCATTGTGAAATTATTTCCTACAAACGGCAGGTGTGTAGTCTGACGTTCTGGTCAAATAATCTAGTGTGTGCATTCTGAATATTATAAGACAACAAATTTGTTAAATCTATAATTATATCTGTGGTCTCCCACGTTTTAAAATTGGTCGAGAGTGGAGAATCCTCTAGTGTGCAGCCGTAAGCAGATAGGCAGACACTACTACTGTATAATCAGACTATAATCTGATGAAGAGTCAAAAACAGACTGAGGATGCTATACTGCAGCAGGTGTGCCAGGGAACTGCAGGGAGAAACCCTGCCCAGCCCAAACCTGTCATAGCAGTCATGCCACATGCCCCACCAATCAGAACTCATTCATCTGAACATCCACTCACACTCACATAGAGGATGGAGGGGCGGCCATGGTGTAGACCATGACTCTGGGATAGATGGGGTAAAACACTAAAGCTGCTTTTTGTTATTTTTTATTAACACAATGTTTCATTAAACTAAAATGGCTTTTCACTCTGTTGTTTGGCAACTTTCAAATAACTTTAAGTTTTATGAATAACAGTAAAGATCTGGCAAATACATATTATTCCTTAACTCTCCAACAGTTGGAGGCTGCATATTGGAGGCTAACTTCAATAATGTGGCCAGTTGGAGAAACTACCATTTAAATGACAGAGGGCTGTGGCATGGCTAAACCAAACAAATTTCTGCATGGGTGATTTGCTGCTAAGATAGCAGTTAACATTAATCATCATTATATTTTGCCAAGTACCAAGTAACATCTCGTTTATTACAATCTTCTTATATCACCATAAATACACAAAAAAAGGTAGTAGAACTAATTTTAACTTAGACATTACAGTTGACTTTGGAACACCTGGAGTAGAATTCGGGAGCTAAAAATTTAAGGAGCTGTCATGTCTTGCCTCCTCTTCTGCTCCTTCATGCACAGCTCTACCCTCCATCGTTTTATATGTGATTGGTTGAGATGGTACCTCACAATATACTGAACTTCTTTTGGAAACATTAAAAGAGAGACAATTAGCTCACTAGTGAATTTTAAAAGTCATAACCCCTATAAGTGGTGAGTCGGTGACACATGATCTATCAGAGCTCTTGGCTCGGGTAAATGTGGAAGTGAAAGTGAAAACCATGAAAGACACATCATTTAAGTGTGGAATGAGTGGAATGAATGTGTATGTGTGTGAGTTTGCGTGTGTCTTTGTGTTTGTGTGCTGGTTTTTACAGATTTGGCATGAACTTGGTGCAGTCAGCTGGAGAATTGGGTTTTAATTTTGTGCCAGCACCAGATTTAATTGTTGTTATGGAAACAGCAACTGAGGCTTGGCTTAAGTGAGCGTAGTCTTTCTTTCTTCCTTTTTTGTGTATGTTTTTATGTGTTTTTTACCTAACTTTCTCTTTCAGGGGGTGTGTATTCATTTTGCTGTCCATCCCCATTTCCTTAACATTGGTTGTTTTGTAAGACAAACAGTTATTGTGCAACTGCCCATAGTGAATTGGGAACGTCCTGGTTGAACCTTGTGGTGGCATCATAATGTTCCTTGGTGACAGCTCACAAAGACACTCTGCTTTTGCCTTTCTTTCAAGCTGCACAGGCTCTCAATAACTATCTGAAACCATCTAGTCCTTCTGTTTTCTTGCCAACACATTTAAGCCCAGCTTGTGCTATGTCTCAGCTCATTGTGATCAGACGCATGAGCTATCAATTAATCATCAGGCACGTTTCCAGATGTCTGGCACAACAGGACTGTAACAAAAATCTAAATGTAAAAAGTTTAAGGGTGACAGGTATACATCAGATGCCTTTAAAAAAAATATCTAAATCTGTTTTTCTTAACTTGTCTGCATACACACAAATGTATTAAAATAAATTTGCCACTCTTCACTTGTTCTCGGCCACTTTGTCCTCATATTGGACACGGGAGTATTGCAAGGCATGTGGGTGAGAGAGCCTGAGGCTTTTTGCCACCCTGAAAACTCATCAATTTGCAGTTGAGCATTCCAAAGGCAGCGCAGGAGCTGTCTGAGATCTGATTGGAGGTTGACCTTGAAGGGGTTGTTGGTGTTTTGAAGAAGAAAGTAAGATTAATACAAAGCTGTTGTATGTTCGGGGCTTCCATAGATCTCAGTCTCTGCCTCCCTCTCATCTCACTGGTTGGTTCCCTCTCTTTTTCACTTTGCTTCACCGCCCACAAACCAGCAACCAACCTGCTCAAAGCTAAAAGCCTGCAAACACAAACTCCACATAATTTAGAAGTGTTCCAGTTCAGTATTTCAGAGTTTTCTAATTTTGTGCAAGTGAACTAACTCACCTAATGAGCCTCACAGCATAGGTGGATAGCTGCGGCCTGTTGCAGTGATTTATGAATGGCTAGTGAGAGATCCGGCAGTGATCCATCATAGCTGGGGATGGGATCATTGAGACGAATGGATCTGCACAAGATTCACTCGTTATCTCAGTGCCAAGATTTATGCTCGACCCTTTGTCTTCAATTACAGCAGCACTTCAACACTATCAACGTTTGCATGGTTCGTGATGAATAATCATCAGTGGAGGGATTTCTAATTGCTCTTCTCAGAGTTTATTGAAGATTATTGATGAGAGGAAGTTTACATGGGGGCATATTGACACCAGATACGTTTTTGGTGTTTGTTTTTATTATTCTTTATGACTATACATTAGTGGCTAGAGATTTATTGGCTGTTGTCAAGCTCACATTTAAGCATGCATCCTAACCACAATATTTTTTCCAAAGAGAAAATACAGACTCAATGTATATCAGTGATGGGATAACTTAAATACTAAATTGTAGAAGCACTACTTTACTCCCATTTCTGTTGCAAGTTAAACATTAACAGTACTTCCACTTTGGCACTTTGTTTAAATCTACAGTACTGAGTTGCAATGGGCTAATATTCACTTAGGATCTGTATTTTTCGCAGAACCTTAATGAAAAGCCTGATCTGTTGAAGTCTGTATGTTTGAGATATAAGGCACATTGTACAATGCAGCAGTACTCTGTATCTTATGGTCCAGTTGCTCCTATCAAGAGCGCCCACAATGGAAGATGAATCATATTCACATACATCACACACGTTCAGGTGCACACACACAGATGCTTACCTACACATGCCTACACATGCCTACTCGTTTATTTGGACCATCCACTGTCCCAGAGGGTCAGGGTCTGTTATGTAAGGTTAAGCAGACATTAGTACTCTTGTCTGCCTACAGCCTCTTCTGAAGGCCTGTGGAGCAAGACATTGACTTACTATGAATATGAATGACTACAACTCGATGCTTAGAGCTATTAGAGCCAAGGTTATCAGTGTGTAATCAAAGTAGAAAGAGCAATGATAGGAATCGTGACCTAGGTAACCACATGGTTCATCTGTGGAACAGGGTTCAAAGTGATGACATACTCCTACACATCAAGATGTGTGGTGTTTGTAAATCTGTAATAAAAGCATATCCACATTGACCCATGTCAGGTGAGTGTCCACAACACATTTCTTCCGAATGGAATCCAAGAGTGTCTGGGATAATTAACTCCCGGAGACAGATTTCAGAATTGGTTCTCTGGAAAGTGCAACGCCTACAACACACCAAATTAGAGTAGTTTATCGTCTACGAAGAAATGCTGGTGTCACTGCAAATCATTCAGCTGAGAGGTCTGACAGTGGTTAACACAATGGTTGTGAGTCATTGAAGAGACAGTAGTTTCCATTTGAGAGAGGCCTGTCCAATATATTTACACTTCACTGTCATTCTGCCCGTCAGTCCACTGTGGAATTCTGACACTCATACGAAGGAGCTGCGGATATTTCCTTCTAATTTTTAATTTGACTGGTTGACAAAATCTAATAATACATTGTCTATTGCTTTGAAAGTAGTTCACAGTGTGACAACATTGATGTGCAAGTCACCTACCTGACCGGGGCACAACCTGCTCCATTCAACCTGCAAACAGCAATAATTGACCATCTGCAAACTTCCAACTCCAACTTACAGTTATATTGATAAAGACCTTACATATATTTATTCCTATTATCATAAAAATAAATAAAAAGGATAAGCAAAGTCATGACAATTTGCTGCCTCCTCCTGTGTATGATTTAGCACCACAGAGAAATGGAAAGAGGTGAGAGTGAAATCAAGGTAGAGAGAGAGAGAGAGAGAGAGAGAGAGAGAGAGCATTTTCTAATCCTTCTTCCTGTGTGGAATAACTAGCTTCCAATTTACTTGAGTGCTATGGTTCATATACTGGTTACCTATTTAGTTTTACAAAGGCAAGAAGTAACTTTCATCTGCCTCAAATAAGCTCAATATATATTTCAATAGAATATGTAAATCTTGAGGAACATGTGTCATTGACTATATTACAAAGCATTTACACTCTATGCAAATCCTGAGATGCTACCTTTGCAAACAAAAAAAACTATTAAATGATGTTTACAATTGCATTGGAATTTCTTTTAATATATATATTATGACAGTGAACACTGGGCAAAGAGAAAATAATCCCTTAAAAAGTCTGTTTAGTTAGTTTTTTTGTTCTGAGATTATAGATTCCTGCTGTCTATGGATCAATTTCAAACTAGGAAAATTTGTTCTGTGTGTCACTAAACTTATATGAAAATGAATATTACTTGGAGGGTTTCTCTTCTGATTAACTTTTGGATTTGATCAGTCAGGGCCAGTGGTGTGGGGGACGACATCCACGCAGCAAAGAACTAGATACTTGGTGCGTAACCGTCCCCTCTACCGAGTTATGGATGGCCACTGACCAACGGCCACTGACGTGTGTAGGCATTCTCCTGATGCTGCTGATAGTTAATTTGACTGTGACAGATGGTCAGTGCTTTTGTGTGGGAGAAGGAGAGAGGGAGAGCAGGGCAAAGAGCACTGGCCTCCTGGATGGTTTTTTGGTCATTTTGGTGAAAAGGAATTGCATCCCTCCTCATCCTCCTACAAATCGCCTACTGAATATGAATGTTAAAGTTGCAGAGGGTTGTATGGTTGTACTGCAGCCTGGTGTCATTTTCATGTGATTAAATGAGGGAAAGCAGTGAGTGAACAGCCTTGTGTAACTGCACTGCACTCTGATGTGGCTCCTGTCAGAGGCTGCTGGTTTAACAACATATCAGTTTTTTTGCCTGCAGATACTGCAAACTTAATGAACTGTAGAGGCTTTCATACAATATAAAGCAGCTTTGTACAGCAGATACAGATAAGAATAACCCACATTGATCCTTAGATCAATGCCATCTTATTTACTGACTCTCCTGCTTTTTACACATTAAGACTTGTTTCCTGCACCGATATTGGTTGGAGAGTGTAACATTGAAATGAATCATTTATACTTTAAGCATCAATCTGTTGCTGTAGCACTTCTGCAGCAACTGCTTCATTATTCAGTAGCTGTAGCGCATCATTCACTTAGCTGACACGATCATCGGCTCCAGGCTGCCCCCCCTTGATCAATTGCGTTCCACCAGGGCCAAGCAGTGTGCAGGCAAGATAATCTCCGACCCATCCCACCCTGGACATGGACTCTTTGAACTTTGTCCCTCAGGCAAAAGACCGAGATCCATAAAAACCTCCATAAGCCGACTCAATAACTTCTCTCAGAAGCTGTCATCCTGCTGTCAAACAACAGCTGTACAATCCCAACTCACAATGATATTATTGAACTATTGGTCACATGAATGTAGAGAGGCATACATATAAATGTTCCTCTTTGATAAAGCTTGTTGTTGGAACTTGATCTGGTGAGTCCTGAACCATCCCTTAGTAAGTTTTTTTAGCTTTAGACTGCTGCGAGAACTCCGATCTTGCACTGAGCACTTCTCTCCCTTTCCTGGCCCTCCATGTACACTTATCACATTACTACATGTCCTTTCCACCCACCTCTCTTCTCTCCCCCTTTACTCTCACTCCAAATGGTCGAGGCAGATGGCAGCGTCTGGTTCTGGTGACATCTTCCTGTTAAACAGGATTTGTTTCTCTCCACAGTGGCCAAGAACTTACTCATTGTGTGAATGTTGGGGTTCTCCATGGGGTTGCCTTGCTCCGGCATCCTGGGCTGTAGCCCCAGAAGATTTTTCTTTAGACCCGGATAATTTGATCAGTTGTCACTTTTACTGGTATGTCACATTAAGCTCTATGACATCATTAGATATATATTTTTACTGAAGCAGGTGTGTAAGCAGCAAGTGAAGCTACTTACAGCTCCCTCCTCTTATCCAACTTATTGTTGAATAATAACTTGCAATGAGCTCTTTATTACATGATGGGGCTTGATTGTGAAGAGCTTTGTATGAGAGGAACAGGATTTTGAATTTTATTTTAAATTTTACAGGGGGCAATGCAGTGAAGCTAAGACAGGAGTAAAAAACTTGATTCACAAAACATATCGATGCAAATCTATTTGTTTTCCGTCAATAATCATTATATTACTTATTATTATTAATAGGTATCCCCCCCCCCTCATAGTATTGACCCTCAGAATACAAAGTTTTAATAAAATCACAATCTGGTCCTCATACTAGGTACAGAGGTTCATAACTAATGACAAATATAAAAATACCCTGCATATTTTTGTGTATAAGATATTTCAATCATGTTAAATTCAGAAGAGGACGATGAACAATCTCTCTCTTCAAGGCAAGCATGCTAACTTCTTCTGATTCTGTTAAAATCAGTTCATGTAAAAAAAAAGGGGGAAATAGTAAAAGGTAAAACCAGAGTTAATTGTGGGTTAATGTCCGTAGAGTTAAGACTAATGCAACAATTTGATTACATTATGAAATGGTGATTAGCCTGACTGATCACATGTGCAGTGACAGGGTGTACTCACTGATGCACCTCGACAACCATGTTAGAAGTCTGAGTCATACTAATCACACAAACACACACATTAACTCGGAGAGTATGTTCGATTTTCTCCATGATCAAGCAATTCATTGTTTTCTCCAACGCTGTAAAAAGTTCCCCACCCAAAACTTGAATCATTAGCAATAATAATATGATGAAAAAAAATAAAGGTCACCATAATATTTTCAGCTGTCTTTTGTTTGCTCAAAAACAACATGATCTGGGGAAATATTGAATAATCAATAATAGGTGATTCTCTCTGAATACCTGGGTTTGTGTGCGGAGCACCCTCATTGGGAGTTGGGCCTTGTAAACACCCCCACCCCTCCTGACCCCCCTTGTGATTTAGCTCTCGTTGCTTTCATGGGCAAAAATCTATTACCAGCAAGTACAATCTAATTTCTCTCTGCCCTGCCAGTTTAAATAGCCTGCATTGGATTAAGTCGTTAAAAACAGAAATCGATCTTTCCGTTGGCCATCTCACTGCGGCACCTTGCACCAATGGGCCCATAATCACTGCTGAGCCCTGGGAGATATTAACCAGCCGAAAGGGAACAGGATTGGAGAGTACATATTGTTGTTTGGGTTTGTGGAAGAGAGAGATACACACTTATCTGAGAGAAAAATTAATATTGCTCAATTGGTTTTCAATATGTTTAATCAGCTGTCACAACAGTCTTTCAGAGGCATTAAAGATATTAAAACCCTGATTTATATAAAGCACAATATTCCTTTGAAGTTAATATGAGCATATCAATTCCACTCAGTTTGAATAAATACTTCATTCAGTCGAGTCATCTTTGGTTCTCATTCGCTTTCCTCATGCACTGATGGACACACAGTCACACACACACACACAGACACACTCACACTTTGTCTCTCTTTTGTCTCTCCCTCCCATTCAAACACTCATTAACGGTCTACTCTATCTTTTCTCACCAACAGTGTAGGAACATGGATCAATACAAGTTTGTGATGTGATGCTCCACTTTGAGTGCCTCCTTCTCTGTGTGCCTCCCCCCTCCCCCTCCATTTCATACCCCTTTTTCTCTCCTGTCAGACATGGAACGCTTCAACAAAAACATGTGCAGAGTGATGTGCATTTGTTGTGTAAATCTACACGTTGGACCTGGAATTAACATCCACTGATCGATCTGATTCCAAGCGGACACGTGTGAACGCATCCAAAGGTGTCCTCAGTGCGTCTTGAGGTCCGATCACTCAGACCACATTCAGAGTTGGTCTAGGACACATTACTACATCATTTTAGCTCTGTGAACGCTGGTACTTCATATGTATGACATTTAATAATAAATATTAATAATAATAGTAATATTTTGCCTTTATATAGTGCCTTTCAAGAGACACAAGGACGTTTACTCAGCTGATGTCCTCTGACCCACTACTTCTCTCTGATTACATGGGTTCGTGTGCGCGGCCTTGTAAACACCCTCCTCCCGTCTCCCTTTATGCTTTCGCTCTAGATGCTTTCATGTGCAAAAATCTATTACCAACAAGTACAATCTAATTCAATGAATGAATCAAATAATTTGTTTGTGACCGCAACCACAATATCCACTTTGACCACCACATAATATCTATATTTTTTTAAATGGGTAAATTCTTATTCCAAGCTGTGCACAGCACATTCAGAAGACATTTTAATGTCAGATGCGAACAGGTGAACTTAGAGCTGTCCTCTTGTGAAACACAATTTACCCCTGGGATCAATAAATTATTTCTGATTCTGATTCTGATGAACTTAGAACTGTCCACTTGTTATTGGCTGTCTCAAGACAGATGTTAAACTGCCTGTATACATTTGTCTCTGTGTTGAGGGATTGTAACCAACATTTGATTTGATGACTACCAATATTATGTATCCTATATTTATCCTATATTTTGTTAAGAGGATGTATTTTTCTTAACTGTCAGTAATAATCAGTGAAACACTTTTGGAAAATAATCATGTAACAGACATTAATGCCCTTGTCCTTCAAGCACCTGTGTTATAGCCTTGTAACATAGTCCTGTCTTGGAGAATAAGACCAATAAATGTTGAATAAGACCTCTGTCGATTCTGCTGCATTTGACACTGTGTAAAAAAAAAGGGAAAGTGATGGTGAGTCCCGCCGGGAACACACCGGACGCGGAAGCGACGCCAAAGCGTGGCGTAAGCGCAGCGTCAAGCCTCTGGCTCCCATCCACTCCCATGTTAAATCGTTGTGCTGAACACACCGGGCGCTGAAGCGTAGCGTTGCGCCGCGGTGGCCTAGCGCCGTGAAGCGATCGTTTCGGCGTCGAGTCTATTTTTGCCGCTTGGCGCTAGCGTCAAGCGCCAGGAAACACACTGAAAAATGATTTTAAACGATATTGACAACATATTTTATATTATATAAATTATCAAATATGCATCCCATACTTTGTATTCACCTTCTGTTGTATTGGAGTTTTAATTTGACCACTTTTACCAACCACTTTATTAAATGTCTTCCCTATGCCGATCCACTACAGCCACACATGTTATATAGGTAAATGGAGAGATAGAGACTGGGCTGTATATGCGATCACGGAGCAGAATCGGCAGGGTGACCGGCGTGGGGAAATGCGAGTCCGATGTGAACAGTCAAGCGCCAGCCGCTCTAGGGATTAACGCCACGCTTCGGCGTCGCTTCCGCGCTTCCGCGTCCGGTGTGTGTTCCCGGCGTAATGCTCGGTCAACGGTTGCTTGTCTTAATAACACAAACTATATAATCATCGATGTTGGCAGTTGATGCTTGAGGCCCATTCAGTGTGGGAGAAGCTGAAACGCAAACACAGTCGATTCAAAGCACTGAACAAATTCAAAGGTGGATGACAGTATTTGTTATTCATAGTTTGGGCCTGTGTTTGATGTTTATGCAAGTACTTCCATGTGCATGACTGTCAAATAACGCATAATGTAACTGGTTATCACAACAGCTTTTTAAAAAAAGATTTTTTTTTGTTTTAAAAAACATTTAGGCTACATATCACATGGAAACTGATACGGTGATGGTTTTCCTTTTTTTTCAGTTGCATGTTAGTATCACAAAGTTCCCTCAATGCTATGTGGATGTATTGAAATTTAGCTCGTGCTGTATGTATTCTGTTTATGATTAAAAGTTATAGACTTTAGGGCAGACTGAAACAAATAATGAGTGTCTGATGTGCACTTTATGCATTGGAAGTATGGAGACTTATTTTAAACAAACTCTCTGCTGAGACATTTACTCAGCTATTGTGAGACCCAGACTTTGAATTGGTGTCGACTTGAGGAGGATCTAATGACAAGATCCCTGGCAGAACTTTCTCTTAGAGCAGATTTTCCCCACAACAAAGCAGCTGCTATTATCAACACTCACTTTCATTTACAAGCCGTCAGCTCTCCCTCTTTAAAAAAATTTATTTATTGCTTTGCGGTGGCAGAAAATTGCCTGAACTTGATGAGATCGCACACACGCTCAATCTTTCGTGTGTCCGTCATGCGGGAGCTATCAAAGCGATGTCATTTAGGTGGAATGTGACTCGAAGGCATCATTTATAATCGAAGAAATAATCACAAAACATTCAGGCCTCGAGGGATCCCCAACACAATTTGGTTGTGCCACAGATCCTTCATCCTGCTGCCTGGCTGTCATTCCCAACGCCTGTTCCCACTCACATCTGGGAGCTATCTGGGGCTAATTAGCAGCTAATCAATGTTTAATTAAAATGGGGTTGTTAATTAAAATGACTGGTGGAGGACTTTGGGACCTTCTTTCTCTCTCTGACACCTCAGGTGCTGTAAGAGTATGGGGCTGCGCTCAGGGAACTCAGGGAGATCTGCCAAACTGTGCTAACTTCAGAAAGAGAGTTTGAAAAGCCATTGAAAGAAAATTGAATTTAAACTCTCACATCGAGTTGATAAGTGAGAAATTGTACACCCAGTGTTTTCAAAAAACCCTGAGGTATCATTGCCTCTGTTGTATTCACGGGTGAGGGAGCAGACCTTGGTCTTAGTTATGATATGTGTGCTCTATGCTAGACTGAGAATAGGCCTATAACCCAGAGTAAGAGAATGTACTATAAATAACCTCATGGTGGAGATATTTTCTTCTGGTTGCAGGTAATCCATACTTGTAGAGGATGATGGATAGCCTTTTGACTTGTTTTTATTGGCTTTGATTTAATATCAGTCTTAACTGTCTTGTTTCCAGTAGAACAAATGAGTTTCAGTGTGAGTAGCCACCAACACTGGGCCTGCTTCTTCAAAATGTGGTTAGATCTCATTTTATCTGGTGCCTCTGCTGGGAGTAAATGGAGGTTTGGTGAGGGACAGAAGAGGTTTGAAATGACACGAACAGAGCAGCATGTGTGTTTGTTTGTATGTGTGTGTGTGTGTGTGTCTGTGTGTGTGTCTGTGCGCGCGTGGGCTCTCCAACATGCCAAGAAGCTGTATTTTTAAGCCAGAGGAAATTGGAAACAAAGTACAACAGGACTCTAATAATAAAAATATCCCTTTTATTTTAGCCAGTGATTAACACTGACCTTTAACTGAGGAGACGTGATTAAGTTAAGAGGAAGGCAGTGAGAGAGAGAGAGAAACGGGAGATAAAAGAGAGAAAATGACACAGGGAGGTACGACAGATCACAGTTATTAATGTCTATTGGAGACGTAAAGGTGTTATGCAAATTAAAGATGAAATTCAAAGCTCAACTCACCCTTGAGACTAAATCTGCAGCCAGATATGTTGGAACACTGACAAATACACACGTTTGTTACAGCTCTCTTAGTGAGGACATTTATTGACTCAATGCATTCCCTAGCCCCTTACCCTAACCATCCAAACTAAATGCCTAACCCCAACCCTTAACCTAACCTAAACCTGATTCTAACTCTAAAACCAAGTCATATCCCCCAAGCAGTCCATTAAAGGGGGGGTCACAATGTGAGGACCGGACAAAATGTCCTCACTTTCCCAAAATGTCATCACTCCGTTGGTTATATGCTCAAACTGGTCCTCACAAAGAGAGCTGTACAAACACACACATACAACTCACTGTTCTATCCACTTCAATTATTAATTTAATAATGTGATTGGTAAAATTTGGTAAAATTAAAACTCCAGAACAACAGAAGGGGACTACAAACTATGGGATACATATTTGATCATTTATATCATATAAAATATGTCATCCATATCGTTTAAAATCTTTTTTTAGTCTGTTTCCTGTCGCGATACGCTCACGTCAAGCGAAAAAATAGACTCGACGCCGAAACGATCGCTTCACGGTAAGTTAACATAAGTTAATCCCCAAAAGTCCTTATGATGACATAAGGACTTTTTACCATGCTTTGTAGCTTCGATCCTAAAGCATTGGAAACGAAGCTGATTTCAGACATGCACTGAAATCTGGAGCTCCTCCGCAGTGTATGAGTGAACGCAAGCGTCAGTATGAGAGCCTCTGAAGTTTCTCCGGACTTTTTCCGCCTCCTGGCCCCCTAGTATAATGTCAAAAGAAAGTCCAGAGGAGCAGATGTGTGACACAAACAAAGAGACACCAAAACACTGGACCCATTCTCCAGCGATCATCAGAAGGACAAGTCTGAAAAGGGCTTAATAATTTTAACAGCTCTGTCTTTAAAGGCTACGGCTTATTTTTTTTAGCACACACCTCACATCATGCTCCTGCAGAGTGAGGACGAGACGGTTTGGGTAAGAACAGTTTGTGTAGAAGGCCCAAGGATAGAATGTAATTTGCATATCAAATTTTATCCAATCAAATGGACACGGCATTTCTCAGAAATTCAGAAATTGTCTATGAACCATTTCATTCTGGGATTTTAGACATTGGCTCTGCACTAGGAATTCCTGGAACACTTACAGTAGTAACAGAAATAGTTGGTGTACACACTTCCTAGCTAGCATTTACCAATTAAACACTATCTCCACTATCAACAAACAATTCTAGAGTAGTACTTATGTGAGTCATCAACTAATCAGAAGTTTGGCGGTTTGATTCCACAGTCCTCTGCATGCCAAAGTGCCCTTGAGCAAGATACTGAACTCCAAAAGCCCCACCAGTGTGTGATTGATGTGTTATAGAGAAAGTGTTGCCCATGTATTTGAATGGGGGAATAACAAAACTGTACTGTAAATCCCTTTGATTGGTCATCAACCTCCATTTACTATCGACCCCAACTGGCATTGTTGGCTGATCATAGGGATTTTCAGGAATTATTGCTTGTAAGTTGATTAATAAGTTTGTACTTATTTGATCCTTGGAGGTTTCTCTAAGCCTGATGGTAGCCAAATTGTTGCTGGTAGAGAGTAGGGCACTGTAGTTAAACCAAAATGCTATGGGCTATACCTTACTGTGTCCAATGGCCTAGTCTGTGACAAATTCATTTTCTTTTTCTACCACAAAAATGATTTGGAAATGGGATACTGTCTGCCCTGGTTCAGGCTTATCAATGTTGCATCATCTGTTTAGGACCAGCAAAATAACAAATGGAGGAAAACCTGGTGCATGAACATTTTTAAACCTGCTATGTTAAGCCACTCTCAGACTTGCACTGAACTTCAGAGATCCTCCGCATAATCCCCAGAGGTGGTGTATGTTTTGCAAATGTCTAATCGAGAGAGAACATATCCGACATCCCTCTTACAAAAATAAACAAGATGTGTTTTATTAAATGGGCTATGGATGGAAGTAATGAATTCATGCAATTTCCCCGTCATGAAAACTACCTTGGCTGTGTTCACGTCAATGAAGGAAAATTATCCCCTGTGCAATGAGAAATGCCACTTCAAATTCCTAGAATGTGGTGCAGCATTTTGTCAAATCTACCATGGGAATGGTCATTTATGATACAACTACTGCGGAAGGATAGAGAGGCAAATTCAGATTGAATAACGGACTGACAACAAAACGGTCATTAGGTGTGAGCATCAGGCACCTTTTGGCATAAAACAATTCTATTTCTTCTGGGGAGTCCACGCAGGCAGAGTTGAAACATAGTTATATATCATATAATAATAAATATAAAAAGAGTCTGAAATCCACTGTACTGACAGCTAGCTAGCTATTTAAGTTCTACAAAAATAAACATTAAAGATGGACACAATCCATTAAATGAAAAGATAATGGTGGTGATTCTTACCTCTATATTGTTCTGTCTTCTCCTCCTCTGCTTTGCTACGCTTTCTGAATTGTGCACCCGATAATTTAATCCTTTTATGACTCATCTTTGACTGTAACCGCAGTCTAGACCCACAGCATGTACGTCGGGGACACACCGGAGGCGGAGCACCAATTTTTGTGCGAGCAGCCGCCAGACGATGATGGTCTTCACAGGCTACTTACCTGCGCCAGCCTATATGATAAATCCGCCTCTTCTGCTGCCTCCTCTCGGCATTTTGCGCCCTAGGCAACCACCTATGTCGTGCCTAGGCCAGGAATCGCCCCTGTTCATGTTTTTGTTGATTTGGATGTACGCTGTGGGTCGTTGTCGTGCTGAAAGGTGAAATTCCTCTTCATATTCAGCTTTCGAACGGAAGACTGAAGGTTTTGTGCCAAAACTGACTTGTATTTTTTAAACTGTTCATAATTCCCTCCACACTGACTAACGCCCCTGTTCCAGCTGAAGTAAAACAACCCCAAAGCATGATGCTGCCACCACCATGCATCACTGTGGGTATGGTGTTCTTTGGGTGATGCGCAGTGTTGTTTTTGCACCAAACATACCTTTTGGAATTATGGCCAAAAAGTTCACCCTTGATTTCATCAGACCATAACACATTTTCCCACATGCTTTTTTGGAGACTTCATGTATGATTTTAAAAAGTTTAGCCGGGCTTGGATGTTTTCTTGGTAATAAAAGGCTTCTGTCTTGCCACACTACCCCCTAGCATAAACACATGAAGAATACAGAAGATTGTTGTCACATGTAGTACACAGCCAGTCCTTGCCAGAAATTCCTGCAGCTCCTTTAATTTTGCTGTCGGCCTCTTGGACGCCTCCCTGACCAGCTTTCTTGTTGTCTTTTCATACATTTTCGAGGGATGTCCAGTTCTTGGTAATGTCACCATTGTGCCATATTTTCTCCACTTGATGATGGCTGTCTTCACTGTGTTCCATGGTATATCTAATGCCTTGGAAATTATTTTGTACCCTTCTCCTGACTGATACAATGAGATCCCTCTGATGATTTGGAAGCTCTCTGAGGATGATGGCTCTGGCTGTAAGTTGCAACTAAGATAATGTCAGGAAAATCCTACAAAAACAGTTGAACTTTATTTAGGATTAATCAGAGTCACTGTAAAAGATAGCAGGTGTGTACCCACTACTATTTAACATGAGTTTGAATGTGATTGGTTAATTTTGAATACACCCCCAGTTATAAGAGGGTGTGCACACTTATGCAACCACATTATTTTAGTTTTTTATTTTTAGTTTCCCCCCGGTGAGGCGGTGGTCTAGTGGCAGAAACTTGGACTATGGGCAGAGAAAGTCTCTGGTCTCTGGTTCGACTCCACGGAGAGACAACAAAAAGACGAACCTGGATTGATCTGCCCAAAAATCCAAGAGTCTCCCTACCCTGTCTAGTGCCACTGAGCAAGGCACCTTACTCCCCCAACATCTGCTCCCCTGGGCGCCGTACATGGTCGCTCACTGCTCTGTGTGTCCTGCACCAGATGGGTCAAAAGCAGAAGTTAAATTTCCCTACCTGCATGAGTGTGCCTTTGCATGTCTGTGCATGTGTTTGGGACAATAAATGGATCTTAATCTTAATCTCTTAAGAGATTTCAGTTTGTTTTTTCAATCGAATTGTTAAAGGTGGAAAAAGTTCAGACAGGATTTATCTTTGTCTCATTTATTTACATGATAAATGCAAAATCTTAGGGGTGTGTAGACTTTTTATATCCACTGTATATGGTCATATGTTATATCGTAGATGTATAATTATATTATATTAATGTTACGACTTCTCAATGTAGCTTTAATTATGTTATGTGCAGTGAGGAGTTTTATCTAAATACCTTAAAGCAATTACAAAAAAAAATGAACCTCTCTTTTGTTTGGTTGAAAGCAGTTTGGTTTGAAGAGCATCAGCTCTTGTTTTGGTTTCCTGTCTACACTACACCCGTCAGAGTTGCAGAAGAATGTGACATGATGAAGGAGAGGGCTGGATGAAGTACTAGCACAGGGAACATCAGTAATACCCTAACAAGTCTTCCTTTCACTCTGTGTTTCTCTGTCTCTATCGCTCTCTCATACAGTTTCTAAAATAAAGGGTCATGGGAGTTTGTGGGTTGCATCTGTAAATAAATAATCATCTCACTTGGCAAAATAGACACACACTCACAAAAATGCACACACACATAAAAATTTCCTCACATGCATCAGGCAGGATTTGTGTATGCCCACACATACACAAAAAGGTTTTCTCTCTCTCCTGGATTAGTAAATAGGAGAATAACAGAGTGATAAGTAGGCAGGGGGTTTGCAGTGTAACTGGCAGCAGCAGCAACACTACAGACATACACAGCTAAATAATGAAGCTGCATTTATTATTACTGCACATGGAAAAAGCTGAGCGCTGTTTGAAGTACTTTGGTTTACCCTTCATCTCCTCTGTTCTTTTGGCTGTCTTCTTCCTGGTTCCCTCTTCCTCCTTTTTGTTTCCCTATCTCTGGATTGAATTTTTACTTACTACTAAGCTGTCCAGGGGAAGAACTGACTTAGTACAGGTGTAACAGGCCAAATTAACCCCCGCCCAGATTAAACCTGGGTATACTTTGTCCCAAGGGCAGAGTATACCTGGGTATATTTTGGCCCAGGCCAGAGTATATCCCAGGGATAAACTGTCCTAGGCCAAACTATACCCGGGGTGTGAAATAGCTTAGGCCAAGCTATACCCCTCCAGGACAGAGTATACCCCAGGGGATAAACTGTTCTAGCCAAACTGTACCCGGGGTGTAAAATAGCCTAGGCCAGACTATACCCCTCCAGGAAGGGCTGGTCCTTCCTTTAGGCGACAAGGGCGGTTGCCTAGAGCGCCAAGTAGAGGGAGGCACCAAAAACGTTTTCCCCTTCTATTTATCCAAACAATATATTAAAATTAAAAAAATATATTGAACATAAGGGGACAATCTTCCAAAAATCTAAAGAGGTAGGGGTGTTGTCAGAATATGCTAGCGCATTGATTGGTATGGATTGAGTGTGGGTCAAATGGACAATACAAAATTGTATTAAATATTTTTTTTAAACATGCATGCACCTAGTGCAGTACATTCTTAATATTATTGGTTGAATGATGCCCGGTTCTGTATCCCTCCTCCACTCCCTGAGATGCCCAGACATGCAAGAGATGACCTAACAAACGTTAGATGATGGCTGAAGTTCAAGCACTCTGGACTCTGCTACTGGAAGGAAAAAATAATAGATATCTGGACACTCTTTTATTATAACTTGACAGAGAATAAAACACAACACACTGCAATAATTGAAGACAAGCATGATAATGTTGATGATATTATCAGTGTTTAACTTTGAACATTCATATTGTAGCCAGGATTTGCAAGGATTAAGGAATGCACCATTGTTTGAAGAAGTGAACATAACATTTGAAAGTGTGAGTTAATGCGTTAATATCCAAAACGCTATATACCTGATCCGAGCCAAAGTAGCTTTAGATGTGGTTTTAAATCAAGTTTTGAAATTGTGCATAATTAACTGTGAAGAACAACAAGCGCCCATTAAAGCCTAAAATGGTAACCTTTAAAAAAGCTCAATAAGATCCAATTACGAGCTGCTTTGGCTGAGTGGTAGAGTGGTTGTCCTCCAACCAGGGAGTCAACAGTTCAATCCCCAGTCTTCTGATGAAGACTGGGGATTGGGGAGTAGTGTTGAACTGTTGATGCTGAAAAGTCCTGCTTATAGATGCACTGTATGAATTGGTGTGTGAATGGGTGAATGGCAGACTGTAATGTAAAGAGCTTTGAGTGGTCATGAAGACTATAAAAGTGCTATATAAATCAGAACCATTTACATCACATTTTATTTGTATAGCGCCAAAACACAATATACATTATCTAAATGCACTTTACATATAATTGGGTCAAGACCTTAAAAATTATAGAGAAACCCCACAGTTCCCACAATGAGCACTTTGGTGACTATGGAAAGAATAACTCCCACATTAACTGGACAACCTCTCCGCAGAAGGGAGAGACCAGGAAAAGTTGTAAAATATGTAAAATAAATTATATAAAATATGCAACAGATACATCCCTCCCATCGATCTTCTTGTCAAAGCTATGCCGCCAAATTACATGAACATGCAGTGCCTATTCTGACAAATGCACAAATGAAGCTGCACAAATAAGTAATATGGATGACAACACAGCAGTTTTGTGAAAACTTGTGCACAGAAATGTTTGTTGTACAAAATACCAATGTGACCTTTTCACTACACAAAACCCTATTCACTTTTGTAGGACAATAGAGTAAGTTATGACAGTAATCACTTGTTTAGTTGTTTTATCAACCATGAAAAAGCTGCTGATGTTGAACTACCGGACAACTCTAGCAGGGGTTATGGTTGGAGTTGAGCAGTTCAATGTTATGCATTATTTTTAGAAAGGCAATGATTACTTGAAATGCCAGCACAGGGTGAATTTCAGAGGTGAAAACATACATCCTACCCACACACACCCATACACATGCACACCCACACACACACACAAACATCCTTCTTCAAGCCAATTCTTGGTGCGACCCATCATTGCCTAGTTTTCCCTGTGGAGCAGTGCTGTCAAGTATCTCTCCATTGGACCAGTGTAGCTGCATAATGCTGATCTAATAGCTAATTTCAGCTTTAATTAAATGTGCTTGGGAGCGGCAGAGTCTGTGTATGGCCTGACTTTAAGATGCAGGACAGTGACACAGATTAATGGAAACAAATGATAGGGAAAAAACCCTGGAGAAAAGTTTGCGTGATTGTGCTGGTTTCATTGGTAAATGGAAAGAGATAGGCAACCTATGACAGAGTTGATCTAATGTTACATAGAACACTATTACAGTTTGTTTTAACACTAGGGTTATATGATATAGGGTCTCAGATGTTTGTGTGCTTATGTGTGTGTGTTTGTGTGTTGGTGTGTGCGTGTGAATGGATGTTTTTAGTGTAGCCTGCCTCAACACTTATGTTTATAATCTTGCGCTCTCGTTTCATTTTAAAGCCCTGCTTGATTTGTAATGTGTGTTCACCAGTGTGTGTGTGTGTGTTATTCCTTTTGGTAGTTATTACCATGAATATTTGGCACAGTGTCTCTATTGGCATTTATGGATTGCATTTACATATATGGCATCTATACTGCAGTGTGTGTGTGTGCGTGTGTGTGTGTGTTTGTGTGTGTGTGTGTGTGTGTGTGTGTGTGTGTGTGTGTGTGTGTTTCTGCTCACTCACTGGCTCACACTAGGAGCCATCTCATCCTACTGTACCTGCACATCCATTAATACACACACACACACACAAACACACACGCTCGGGCACACACACACACACACGCCTCGCCTTCCTTTTCTCTCTAATGCCCCCCTCCTCCTTCTCCTCTATCTCTCTTTCTCCTTCGCTCTCTCTATCCCAGTGTCTTGCTTAGAGCAGTTGGTTCAGCAGAGCGGTATAACAGAGAGGAGTGTGTGTTTGCCGTGACGTGAGTGTGTCCAGAGCAACGATCGCAGTAAAACAGAGACAGAAAGAGATAGACCCGGAGGTAGAGAGGGAGAGAGAGAGATCCGGAGGGCAGGACTGAGCAGACTGACAGAAAGCAACCATACTGACCACTGTGAGTACTATACTGTATAGACATGCTTTCCCACACTCACTCACTATTGAGGGAACTAACTGAATTGGTGTGTGTGTGTCACAGTGGACAGGTGCAGACTAAAAGAGTAAACAGGAGAAACACAATAGAGATGTACGGGAAGATGCAAAGGATAACTTTTAATTGTTGACTGGAGTAACATTGTGTTCTGTTTTCTTTGCATGGGTTTCTCATTGGGTTCTCTCCCTCTTTCTTTCTCTGTGTGTGTGTGCATGTGTGTGTTTGTGTATATAAAAGTATTATTCATAAATGCGTCATATATCTCACTGACTTGCAACAAGAAACGGAAGAAATGAGAGATGATGGAGCATGTGAGCTCACACAACCTTCTCCTCCAATGCAAATGTATTTTTATACACAATTTATTCTTAAAAATAACAAACTTAGGCAGCTCCTGTTTATTCATTCTTGGTTGTGTATTGCAGGATTTCTTACCGAGGCAATTCTTCTTCGAAAACTTGTTTGAAATGTATTTAACTTTGATGACTTTTATCATACTACATGGGCTTCGGACAAACATCAGGACTTTTTTGTCACCAACTGTATGTAGGTGTTTCATACCAAATTAACTGAGGATCTATGTTTGCCTATATTGGTGGGATCATGTGGAGACACTATCAAAGCTGATGAAAAGATAACTGTCTATCAAAGTAAGAGAAGATTTGATAATTTCAGTATTTCCACAGTTGTCATGGAGGCTGGCGTATTGTAGATTGCATTGTTGATATTCAGGACTGCAAAGAAGAGGTTAGTAGTAAGGCGAGGGGGGAACTAAAAAGAGGGATTATGATAACTTCTTTAAAAGAGGGATTATAATTCTGCAGCCATCCCTTCTTTTCCCCCCTTCCTCCCTCACAGTAATTATATCTGGAAAACCACTTTATTCCTTTGGTTCCTCTGGGATTTTTGTTGGCTCCCCTTTCCTTCGTCCGATGCCACAAAGTCAAAATCAGGCACACATATATTCTAAAAAATATTTTAGAACTCCATGTCCCAGTGTCATTTCAGATGTTTAATATGTTGCCTTTTTGCATTATAACATTTAACTTTAGTGTAGTAAGTTGTGCTTGTCATTCACAGAGTGGTTTGTGTGTTTCACAATCCATTAACCATGTTTTCAAGCTTCACGGTCCGAGGTCCTGCTCATACCTGGTATTAACATCCATCTCAGCTCTAAGTACGTTCACACTTCGCGTTAGAATGTTTCCTGTGTGATCAGAGCTCACTTCTCTGCTCTTTATGCAAATATACATATATATGATTTCTGATCAAATGATGATTTATCCTCTCTAAACATGATAGACGGGTTGTCAATGAGTGTAAGTGTGTATGTGTGTTTGTGTGTGTATTTCTAAGAGACAGTGAGAGGGGTGAGGAGGGACTCAAGCAGTTATCAGACCTGAACTCAAGGGAGAACAGCATTAGGTTCTTCTGTTCAAATCGGGCATTAAAATGCATCTTGAATATGTCTCCTGTGACCACTTGTGATCAGATCTCACTTCCTCACTCTATATGCAAATATTTATGACTGTCTTTTGTGTGTGTGAAGACCAAATTATGTTGTTTTTACCCAGTTTGAGTTTATAGATGTGTCCGATGACAATATTTGTGTGTGTGAGAGACAAAAGCTGCTTTCAGACATGCACTGGACGTTGCTGCCCATAGAAGCACTGTATTAATGTTTGTGTGAAAGGGTGAATGTAAAACTGTACTGTAAAGTGCTTTGAGTGGCCATTCAGACCAGAAAAGCACTGTATAGATACAGGCCATATACAATTTACTATCCGCCTGACCTCCTACTATAAGGTTTGTGGAAATCTAGGAGCAGTCGATGTTATAACACAGCAGGAGATCTCCTACTGGATTAACATAGAGCGAGTCATGGGACAGATGCAGAAATGAAAAAGATCAAAAAGACAGGCTGCCCCACCTCTCGCCTGAATAACGCAAAGGATTTGATGCTGTTGAGAACGCGTCTGTGCAGAATACCTCCAACTGTGTTGTGCATGTGTGAAATGCAAACTCTGGGTAAACTCTGTAGGCCATTCTCTTGGTTTTCTGAAAAAAGCTAAAGAGAGCAAGCAGAATCAGGAAAGACTGAAGGAATGTGCGCAGCGCAAGAGAGATTATACCAATTTAAGAAAAGCATCAGTGGTGTTGATACAACTGAACGTATTGATGCTGAGAGTCGTCAGCCCAGCAGGTTATCCTTCATATGTGGCCAAGGAAGTATTTGTGTGAAAAAGGACCCATCGAGGAAGCATTTGAGTGTATTCATACCTGTGCTTAACTCTATCCACTTGTGATGAGAAACTCAAAGTAAAGATTTACGCCAGGTCTGAGCATATATACATATTCCATATAATTTATGTAAAGTTATGGTTCTTTACATCAGATACAAAAAACACATGCCTCACCTACATGTGTACTTATTAAATATAGAGAAGGTAGTCAGTAAGCCATCCACAAGTATCTCCACAAATATAAGTGTGTTTAAATGTCATAAATGTTGTTGTGTGTGGGTACAGGATCGGGTAATGGAGGGTGTTTTCCTTGAGGATCAAATAATCTTAGCTGGGGGCCGATAGGCTCTGCAGGAAAGTGTGGAGAGTAGGATAGCTGTGGCTTTGATTGGGATTTCCTCTCACAATAAGGATTTAGTGGGTGACACTTGGGCAGGGTGTTTCTACATCAAAGGGGCTTCTCAGCATGGAGCAAGAGCGAAAGCTTTAGGAAACACTGCTGCACCGCAGCTGGTGTGCAGAGACTGAGCAGGGAGAAAGTTGCACTGATTGCTTTTTTTCCATGTTTCAGGAAGAAAGAGTCATGCTCCTGGTGCAATCACTGGCATGATGATCCACCTTTCTTTACACAAGCAGATGCACATGTGTCTGTGTCTTTGTGTGTGATGATATGTGAATGTGTGGGTGCAGATATTGTGTGATACAAAAATGTGGCTGTCGACTCACAATGATAACTGATTTTTGAATACATTTCCATAGTCTTTGCCACAAATTCATCATCATCACCCCATCATTTCCAAAATAACAATTCATTCTGAATGACACATTGTTCTTTTCTCATAAACATCCATATTCAGTAGGGAACATTAAACTATACCCTTCAAGTCTCTCTGTAATTTATCATAAGCACTTTTCTGACTGTCACAATCAGACGGCGTTCTCAAAGTTTCCGCGTTGACAGAAGCTCCCTTCAAGCATACAAACTCCACATCATGTAGAGATTTATTAAAAATGCCTCCGCATCCTTTTGGTTGGATTGAAGCTGTATTTAGCACACAACTTTATCCCTTTAAGCAGAGTTGTTATCCTAGCCCACAACCAACTGTATCACTACTATAGCTTGTTGCACCTACAAGCTCTTTTCAGTGAGCATCTTTGTTGGTTTACAAGTCAATGTACTTCACTTTTATACGGTATGTGTGTGTGAGTGTGTGTGTGTGTCTGTGTGTGTGCGTGCTGGTATTGTCTGGTGTGCTGTACTGACAGAACAGATAAGTATTTTCTCCCGAGGCCTAATCCTTCCTATACACAAGAAAGAGAGATGGCTGGAGAAAAAGACGAGTGACAGAGACAGACACTGGTGCTGAAATGTGTGTGTGTTGGGCTTTCAGAACTGAGCTAGAGTGGGATTTGCATGTGAACAAGGGCTTTAACAGAGCGATGAACTGTTAATACACATTCAGATATGTTTGTAGCGAGCCGCTGGAGTTGTTCAGAAACAGGTGTTCTGCAAATCACAGTAAACACTTTCTTGTCCAAAACATTTTTTTCAGCAGCCTGGTTCTCTTTATTCTCTACGACTGTCTGCTCAGCACGCGTTGTCAATAGGAGTTCGGTTTTTGTTTAGTAAACATCCAACAATTATTTGGGGAATGAAGACAAAAAGACTGTTTTGACAGGTACACAGGATAAAGGTTTTTACAATATATTGTACAAAGAAAACCCGACAAACACAAAGAGTATACTGATCAGAAATTAACTGTCTATCAATGAACAGAATAAATGATTTATGGTTAGGGTATAGATACATCAGTATCCATGGAAATAAATAACTTTGTTTGTCATTTGAAAAACTGTAATCTAATCTATGAAGGAGACATTGTAAGGTGTATTTTCTCAGTCAGAGAAACAACTGCATATGTATAATGATAATAATATGGTTATTAATAATAATAACAATAATAATGATAATAATATGATTTGCAAGTGGAATCCTAATAAGTGAAGTTGAAATGGAATTTAGAATTGGAATTGTGGCATGTTAATTGAGAGCTGAGTCAAGGACACGCAGCACATTCAGCAGCTTCAGCATTTTAAATACTGTTTCTCCTCAAAGCCTGTGAACTACATGAAAGAACACACAGCACGTGTATTGAGTATTTAAATGTTTGTATGTGTATATTGTAACTGCAAAGTCACGTGTGTGAGTGTGTGTGTGAATGTGTGTATGACAGAGAGAGAGAGAGAGAGAGAGAGAGAGAGAGAGAGAGAGAGAGAGAGAGAGAGAGAGAGAGAGAGAGAGAGAGAAATGAATGAAACTCACAAAGAAAGCCACTTGATTATGTTCATCCACCCAGCCTTATTTATGTTCGCACACCGCAGCCTGGACACACACTTATAAATCTACTACTGCTGCAGAACACACACACACACACACACGCACGCGCACACACACACAACCTCCTCTCTCCATCTGTTTGAGGGTATCACTGAGTTTTCCTTGACACATTCAAACGCTCATCTTCTTTCAGATAAGAAGCTCTATGCTGAGGGGTTTCATCCCCCTGAATCACAGCACACCTACTTGCTCTCTTTGGCCCACCTATTCCATGCTGCAAACTGTTGCCCTCATGGTTTCACTCATACATATAACCCTTATACACATACAACAATTTTCTCTTTTGTAGCTGTAGCCTGAGGCCAGAACTACAGGGCTTTGTAGCTCATACCCTCTAAATATTTCACCTTTGCATGTTGAAAGGCTCTTCTTAAAGAGAGAATCCTGTGGAGTAGGGTGGAGGAGGAGAAGGTAAAGGGTTTTCAAGAGATTCAAAATCAATCATTTAGACACAGAAGAGAAGAAAAAAAAACTGACTTAAGCAAGTGAAAAGAGAAATTTTTCAATGAAAAGAGCCACCAGTAAGCTGAGGAAGAAGAATATGCTAACTTGTATAAAAGAAGCTGATTGTAATCATGCAAGCGTAGACAGTGTATACCTTCCAAAAAAATTTAATTCTTTAAACAGAGGATTGTGTTGTACATACAAAAAACCCTTTGATTACAATGAGAGTGAATGAATAGGAATGGAAAACCAAGGTGGGTCTTTAAAAAAATCTTTGAACCTTATATTTAGTTGAAATAGCTTTATAGTGTGATGAAGGCTATGTGTATATTAACTGTTTGCAACTGGATTAAGATAAAATAACACAAACAGACAAATGGAATTATCAAATGTTTCAATGTACACAAAGCAGCACCAGCGCACAGTGCAGTTCTGTGAATGATGAACAATTGACAACTCGCAGGCAGGCAACAAATTCACTCTTCTATTCTCAATTCAGAGGCAAATATACAATACTTCTTACTCAACTCTACTTTTATGAGATAGCTGACATAAGCCAATGTTATAGACCAAACTGACTTACTAATGGATGATTAATATCGCTTGAAATATGTCTACAAATAAAACAATTATTATCATTTACAAAATAAATTAAAGTGAATCTTTCCCAAAGCAACTTTTTAAGAGCAGAGCTTTTACTTGAATTAGAGCATCGGTTTCTACTGAAGTGGTTCAGGGGGTACGCGGGTAATGTGCACTAAGTGTAAATCCTGCAGAGGACCGAGGTGCGTGCACTGAGGATTACAGGAGACGGGTTCATTTAGAGTAGGCGTGCACCAGCTAGCGGTTTAAGACGAGCCGCACGGCATCATGGGAGGTGAAGTTTCTAGATGCCACAGAGAGAGTTGGCTTCATGGCAGAAGGAACTACAACTCCCACAAGAAACGAGGAAGTGTTATAGGCGGTATATGTGCGCGGCGCAGGCGGCGGTTATAAACATGAAAAAAAAACGGGGGGGGTACGTAGCTAGAGTTTGAATGTCTGAAGGGGTATGGGACTGTAAAAAGTTTGGGAACCACTGAATTAGAGTACTTTCAATCAGTCAGAATCAATCTTCTATAACCCAGGAAACGTCGTGTTCTTAATCAAACACTTAGAAAATGGCACACATTGGAAGAATTAAAAAAGGTAATGAAAGCCCGACTTTTGGAGAAGTGCAAATTAGCTTACTTTTTTCTGTCTTAAACCAACATACCTGGACGGACAACACCTGGACAACACCTGAATCGGTTCCACACTGTCAAAAGTGCCTACCCCACCCCACTGCCTGAGTGCCCCTGAGCAAGGCACCTTACTCCCCTAACACCTGCTCCCCGGGGCGCCGTCCTGGCTGCCCACTGCTCTGTGTGTCCTCCTATGTTCAACAGATGGGTCATAGCAGAAAGCACATTTCCCCCCTTGCATGTCGTGTGTGTGTGCATGTATGCATGTGTGTGGGACAATAAATGTATCTTAATCTTAATCTTAACCAAAATCCTTCCCTAACCTGAAGTGTTGCTAGTGTATGAACATAACCGTAAAACAATTTCATCTTTTGCACCATATTGAGGTCCAGGAAGAGGATTAAGATTCTTCTCTTAGATTATCACAATCTGTCGTTAAAGTTGTACTTTTACAAGAAGATATAAAAATGGACATATTGTGAAGTCAATGTCGAACCACGACCTTCTGTTTAGTCTATCTCCTGAGCCAGAGCCCTTCCTATGTACATAGGGAGCAGGTCACCCCACCTCAATACTCCACCATGTTTCTACCTTACATATATTCATGTTACCTGAAGGCCACTGTAGATTCTCTTACATATGTCTAAGGGAGGCGTGAAGGGAGAAAATTCAATTTGTTGCAAGATGGAATCTCAAAACGTCATTTGACTATATCAAACATACTGAAGCTTTAAAAAGGTTGGTGGGCAGAGTCTGGTATGCCTCCATTAAGACAGAGGTTAGTGGTACAGGGTTAAAGTTTACAGAGTTATAGAGTTACAGAGTTAAAGTGTTACAGAGTTATAGATTTACAGCTCAGTCAGACGACTTTGAACATTTATGGATTCATTAAAACAGGTTTAGTGTTTGGTGTCTAGGCTCCAACTTAATCACTCCCCCATATGATTACACAGGAATGATGGGAGTGATGACAAAATACTTGTTACCCCCCAGAACTGCACAAATTCGGCGCCTGACGTACGGATGGGTATCTGATATGTGTGCGCCATTTGCCTTCGCGGCGTGGCAATTCTCTGTAGGCGCATTGGCCTGCAGAAGAATATACTACCTAGTGAGACTGGTATGTGCGCCATTCACTGTCTGGAGATGTTGTTGTTGCAGCTCCAAAAGTTATGTGTTGCTCCTATATCATCATTTTTTTGACACATAGAGAGTATAGTTGTTGTTGTAAAAACTCTCCACCTTGTCCACCTCCCTCCTCTGTTCCTATTGTTGCAGTCCTCATATTCAGCCCTCTCTTTTCACCATCACATCACTCTATCCCTCCCCTTTTACTTTTTTTACCAACCATCGCTGTCTGTTTCTTCTCATCCCTCTCACCCTTTATCCCACACCCACCCACCCTTTTCAGGCTGATTTGCTTCACTCAACGGCAGGGTGTTTGACATGCCTGCTGTGGGAAGATAGTGCGATTGAATGCAAGTGGGAGGACGAGGAGGAGGGTAAAAAGGGTGAAGTGGTATTAGCTGGTGAAAAGGGGTTGGCACAATGTTGCGATGAGGAGAGGACCCGATGGGGTGGGTGGGTAGTTTCTAGGCTGAAGGAGAGTGAGAGCCAGAGATGGGGCTTAGGGCGAGACACAACTGCCCCGAAAGGGGCGAGAGAGAGAGAGAAAGAGAAAGAGAGAGCGAGAGAGAGAGGATTGGAGCAGAGTTAGAGACTGAAAGCCTTTATCTCCAAATGTCAAGAAACTTCAGCCTGATATTGTTTTCAGTTCCATATTGAAGGATGCTCCTATAGAGTCCTATAGAGGGTTTCAAACAGCCCAACCAGTTGATCAGATGGTGCTCACAGACCAATAACAAAATAATTTTTTGAACGATGTGTGTAACTTTGTATGCTTATTTTGTTGTCACATACTGTAACGCTCTGCACTGTTCAATGTTGCGGCACTGTCTGAGCTTCAGCTTTTCTCTGACACTGAAGTTGACTTACCATTGTCTGATGGGGCCAGGGCTACAGGCCCCATGTGCTAATTGAGACCAGTTTAGAAATAGGCAGATTTTCCACTATCTCAAAGGAGGATTGGAAAATATCTTTTCCCTGTGTATGTCATTTCAGTGTCAAAATATCCATGTTTTCTCTTTTCACTCATGTCTTCAAACAACTTCTTAAGTTAATACACAACTGTGATGTCTGCAGACATGTCACTGAAGAGAGAAACACAGCTGTCAATGTCACTTGTCTGTTGTTCCTCAATGTCAATGTCCAGACATTGCCTTATTACTCTGCCTCCAAAAATATCTCCTTGTCCATCTCTCCATCTTTGAATGGCTTCTCATGTTTAGCAAGAATGAGACTCACCTGAGATGATTGTTATGGTGGCTGCTTGTCCACTGTTGTTTTGCTTTTTGAAAATGTAATGCTGTGCTGTTGAGAGGCAGATTCCACATCTTGAATCTGCCTTTTTCAAGCTAATTTCTGACTGGCAAATCCCTCTTGTAGGTTTTGTGCACCATTTTAAAATGCTACTCTAAGTGTGACCTTCTTTGCAAGCAAGATGCAAGCTTTTTATGATATACTAAGCCTCACAGTACAGTTTTACATTCACCCATTCACACATGCATTCATACAGTGCATCTATGTGCAGCACTTTCTCTATAATAAGAATGTGCGAGACACTTTTAAACTTATAAACAGTTGAACATATTAGAGCTACTTTTAACCAAGCTGCAGCACACGGGCCTGCGCTACTTTCAGAGCATGCTGTCAAAACGTTAGTGTCAGGGAAAAGATGCAGAAAAGTGCAGAAAAGTGCATAGCGTTGCATCAGAGTTTGAAAGTTGTTTCACAGAGTTTGCATCACTTGAGCCAGTTGCCAAATACATTTGTTTCTCATTTGGTAAAGAAGGTAGGAACCTTCCTGGACGCCACTGCAATAGAGCAGGACATTCTCACTCAATCTGCTCTCAGAGGAGAAGTATCCTAACATGAGAAGGTGTGCCTTCTGCCTGTCAGCCCTATCTGGATCCACCTAACTACGTGACTCTGTCCTCTCCATCTTGAAAGTCATAAAGGCCAAGTTCAGATCCACCATGACTGATGACCACCTATCTGCCTACCTGAGACTTGCCACCATCTGCTACAGTTGGCATGAGATATGATGTGACAGAATACAGCAAGTCTATATAAATGGCAACCCACGGGCCACATGCAGCCCAGAAGCAACCTCCCGAGTGGCCCAGCCAGTGTCTCTGCAAGAAACGCAGAGATAAACCTAGAAAAACTCATTTAGCCAGCCTTCAGAAATCCTACAGTAGTACAGATCCTGAATACAACACTCGCAACATTTAATCCACAATGCAACCCGATGTTTTGTCTAGAAGTGGTTCTAGTAGGCTACGATGTATCTTCTTCAGAAACCAAGAAAGGAAAGATCGACGATGAAAACCGTCGGTTTAAATCTGTCTGGACTGACAAATATGTGTTTATTTTACCGCCAAATTCAAACACCAAACCGATGTATTTGATTTGCAGCGAGTGTATTGTGGTATTTAAAGATTACAATTGACACCAAATTGAGAAACACTAGACTTTCCTCACAAACTTTCCCCAGGGATCTCAGGAGAAGTCTGCAACAGTGTAGAGGCTGCAACAGTGCAGACTCTGATTGCATCTTACAACCGGAGCTGTACTATTTTACGTTGCGGTAATACAAAGCCCAAGCTACAGTAGCTTCACCTTTCTTGTTCAATGGATCTTTGCAAAGAAGAAAAGGGCATTTGCAGATTCTGAAAATGTAAAAGACTCCGTGCTGGCCATCATGAATGAGGTTGTAAATGACAAAATAAAAACGAGTGTGACCTCCGCTATTAAAAATGTACACGTCAGACACTTGCCAACAGTGGCAGGACAAGTGAGTGGTTTAGCCGCATGCTGGTCCACTGTTGCCCCTCAGATGATATCCTTACACTGCATTGTGCATCAGATGGTGTTGTGCGGAAAACTAAGCAGATCGCGACAATGGACAGCGTGAAGGCTACAATTAATTTGATTCCTCAGGCTGCTGTCAGAAATGTCCTGACCTGCTTTTGCACGATGACGTCAGGTGGCTGTCCAATAGCAAAGCACTACAGCAGTGGTCCCCAACCTTTTTTGCGCTACGGACCGGTTGGATGTCAGACAATATTTTCACTCCTCTGGAGCAGCAAGCATGAAAAGGCAGAATCACACTTGTATCACATACTGGATGACAACTTCATGGCCGAGGTTTGCTTTCTGAGCGACATTCTGAAAAACCTGAAGGCAGAGATAAAAGTTTCATTGAACTGGTTGAACAGATGCCCATTCCCAGTCGAACTGGACCTTTTCCCGACTGACTTGAGCAAAGACGGAATGCTGGGTTTTCCGACGATCCCCAAATGCATCTCATCCCGGCACAAATCATAGATGTGATGACTGATTTTTCTGCGAGTTGTAAAGATAACTTCTCTGGTCGATTGGAAGGACTTGCTCTTCCCACAAAGGTGATGGGTATTGCCAGAGACCCGTTCACTGTTGTAACAGACTGGGACTTATCCACCAGAACAAAGGAAGCGCTCCCTCCCAACGACGAGGAGAAATTCCTACTTGAACTTGTTGACATCCAGTCATCTGTTACCATGGCACAGGAGCTTTGTACTAATGGGCCGCCAAAGTTTTGGACTGATCAACTTACATCAGTTCCAAACCGTTAACAAAGTAAGGTTGGGATCTGGCGTTAGTGGCTGTTATCACTTGGAATGGGTTTGTGCACTGATAGCTTCGATAAGATTGATAGTGCTTTTTTATTCTATTAAAAGAACTTGATATACCTGGGTATATGACCAAAATATGTATTTTAATTCACAAGTTATTCCTCATACTGTGCACTATTTAGTTTTGTATACACTTTGAGTTGTTCTTAGGTCAGATATCAACAACATTTAAATTTGTTATTTCAAAGGGTGAATAAAGTATTGTTACTACCTCAGATTCTGTTTAGTTATATGTTTTTTAATTCATGTGTGTCACAGTACTTGTATAGATGTCTTCGCCTTCTTCATGCCATGTCAGTGGCATATTTCAGTGCTCTTGTATTCCTAAATGACTGGCCTCTGTGCCTGCCAATCCCATCCCCTAGTTCCAGTCAATACTGTGCTACCAAGACAGGTTGGGTGAAGGACATTTCCCTTCTGACACCAAATTCTGACCTCAAATCCGCAAAGATGACGAAAGTCACCGAACCGTTGTAAAATACCTCTAAAAATAACCAAGCAGAGGAAACTGATGATATATATTTTTTTATTTCTTTCTTTCATTCCACCATATGCGTTCTGCATCTTCCTCTACTTTCCCCTTTACCACTCCTGTCTTTTAATCGTATTCATTACTCCAAGTCACCCCTCATTCTTTGTTCTCTGGCTCCATCCTCTATACCACCTTACCTCATTCTCCTCCTCTTTTCTTTTTTCCACCCATCTACCAGCTCACCTCCAATCACCCTTGGTGCATCTGACAACTGAACGAGACACAGATAGAGAGAGGGAGAGTGAGAAAGACAGAGTGTGGAGGAGAGAGTCGGGGGTCTTCAGTTAGCGGCAAAGGGCCTCCAAGTTGACAGCTATGTGAAAGGACAGCTGACCTTATGGAGAGAAAGAGAGTGGAGGCAGTGGAGGGTTTGAGAGTGGAGGAGATTGAGAGAGGGATGGAGAGAAAGGGCAAGAGAGGAGAGAGAACTGTGTGAGATGGAGTGGAGTAATATCACTCCAATTAAAGGTCCATTCAATTTAACCTTTTCAGGTTCAGTATCCACTCCAGCACCTTTTGCCTCTGGGTTTTCACACCAAGGTACAACATCATGGCTGCACAGGCGAGATTTTTAACCTTCAGTTTTTTTATTTGTCACTGCTTTATTATCTGTATAAATGTGACTTCATGTAAAACCAAAGATGGATCTTCTGTAAAACTAACACACATGCGAGTAGTGACAGGACATAATAACAACCTATGTCAAATTCTTCACAGTTAACACACGTGCAGTTCCAAGTGATAAGCTTAAGGTTAATAAGTCTATGTCAGAACATTTTAGCTTCAGATCACTACTGTACGGACCACTGGAGTAACGCACATTACTTGTTGCTCTCATTCAGACAGTTTACATGCTTGTTTTGATGTTTGAGGACATTCCACTGGATTAAGATGTCCAAAGAGACTTTACACAAGATAGTAGGCACACATGCCCTCACCTATATCAACAGAGTTGTGGTGAAGACTTATACACTCAGCCTTTAACTGCTGGACCATTAAGACCTTTACGCACCGACTGTATCGGAATGCTTTGGCAATTCTGCAGCATCATACTGTTGAGTGATCCAGTTTGTGGTGAATACTGCCCACAGGATCCCTGGCATCCAATTATCCCCATTGAGAACATTTACCATTATTTTTCCATAAATATTCTCCTGCAGCAGCAAACTCCAGAAGAGCTTCTTCCCTGAAGTTGTGACCCTGCTGAACTCCACATCACAGTGCTTAGCATTATTGCACTCATTACTGCACTGTGTGTGTGTGTGTAAGGCTGAACCTCTCTTATTGTTCACATCACCAATATTTGTGGAGCAAATACAACCCACCGCAGCTAATATCAAGTTTAACTCTGGTGCTAAACAGTCCCCTATATAATTATTTCCACTTACCCCTATATATTTATATATGTGTGTATATATACACAATAACACTTCTGGTTAGTTGCAAACTGCATTTTTTCTTGTTTTAGATTAGAATAGTAACTGGTTAATGGCTTTTACCTATATTTATATTTGTCTAGCACCAAATCATAATATACATTATCTCAAGGTTCTTTACATTGAAGGTCGAAAATCTTTTCCCTTCATCCATTCACACACATATTCATACCTTAAGATTTCTCCTAATATATTTGGCCAGACTGCACAGTGAAAAGACAGGTAAAGGTGTACAGGGTTTTTGTAACAATAAGGATGATGCAAAATATGCACAGTGGACTTGGACATAATCCAACCAAGCCAGTCAGGTGGTAGAGGGAACTGGATCTGGAGTTGGAACTGGACAGATGATCAGGATCCCCACAATTGTTGCACAGGTAGAAACCTTTAGCACATGTAAACTAAAGCTATCACTGGTAGGCTGAGGCTGTAACTCTACCTAACCGGGCCTGAAGCATCTAGACAAGACTTCAAGCAAGGATCAGGATTTCAGCACGGTGCAGGTCAGTGTAGAGCAGGGGTTCTCAAACTTTTGCAAGCCGGGCCCCCCCCAAAGCTGGTTAACGGTAGTTGGGGCCCCCCCTCGCCACCCGCCACCACCGCCCTCAACTACACCACAATATATAGATAGATAGATAGCTTTGAGACAGTGCTATGCTTGGAGATAGTGAATTGTTTTTGCTGGAGGCCATCACGTTTACCTTTAAAGAAGTCCACAGGCTTCTCTTTCAAGTCAGGGAGTTTGGTGTCGAGGTGCCTTTTTAATTTGCATGGCTTCATGCTGTCATTTACCAGCACCTCGGCACACAAAACACACTTAGGACGTTGCTCAGTCGCGGCAGTGACGGTGAAACCAAACTGACAATTGCTCTCGTCATATTTGCGAAGCTTTGGCTTCTTCCCAACTGGCGCATTGGTTGCATGACTTTTACGAATCAGTTGCAACAAATAAAACACCAGCACTAGTAGATAAGTGCTGGTGTTTTATTTGTTGCAACACAGTGGATGACTGAAGATTTAAAGGTAGGTGTTAAGGAGAAAATGGCTAGCTGCAGTTGGAAGAAGTTAGCTAGCTAGAAGGTTAGCTCCCGGGGCTTTGAGCTTTCTAAAAAAAAGCTCAAAGCGCACCCCCCACTGTAAAAATCACCATAAACCACAAGGCAAAAGTTAGGATTATTTTCTCCACCTCAGTTAAAGTTTATGGAGCATTTAACATTCAGTACTAATACCAATGCCACCATTCTGTCTGTGGGGTGTCACTTCACTGAATTTCTGTTGTGTGTGAGCTGCAGACATGTGTTGCCCAATTAGGACACATAAGCTAGCAGCCCCTCAGTCTGTCAGGGCTGCACCTAAGGGAGCTCTGGGGGAAAGTCCCATAATGTATCTAAATGCTAATTGGTAATCATGCTATAATGAACTGAGACAAATTTTACCCATTGCCCTTTGTATGTTGTGCAATGAAAAGGACAGGAGAGTGGAAGGCAAATTGGTATTGAATATTATTTGACTCAATAATAAATAATTATTACTAATAAAATGCACAGTATTAGGTATTGTTTTGTACATAATACATTAAATCAACTGTAATACGGATTTAGTCTATAAAGTGTTAAATGATACCCAATAATGTCCATTCCACTTTCCCCAAAATGACAATATGTGAATAGGATGCTGTGGTGTGGACTCATCAGAGCATCTAATCACTCTCCTTGGTTGAAATGTGGCAGAGAGAGGTACCACACAGAAGAGTCACAGACTGACAGACTGAGTCAGAGCTGAGCTAAGCTGCCACCGGGAAGAAGTTATGTGCCGTGCTGATTTATGTTAAATAAAAAAGTTTATCTGTGAGGGCCCCTCATCTCATTGTGTCGGTAGACCCATGGCGGGAGGCAATTTTGCAAAAGAAGAATACTTAAAAACCTAAGTGCAAGGTACATTTTGCTTTATGGATACGGAAATAATAAACAACTGATGCTGTGGGTGTGTTCTTCTAAAGTTTGGACAGTTAATTAAATAATAAAATGTTTACTCTGCGTAAAACAGCCATTGGCAGCAGTGGTGACCCTGTGTGTGTGTTTATGTGAATGTGCTGCATGTGCCCATGAGTGTTGTTGTCATTGTGACTGCATGATGACATGCTGTCAGATCAGGATTGTTATTAAAAACAGCACACAGATGGAGTCGAGTTAACAGGGTCTGTCAGATGGAGGGCAAACACACTCTTGTGTCCAAACAAATGCACAAGCCTATTTCAGAAATCTCTCGGTTCAGCTTGAGGTCAGAGGCAATGCATGGCAGGTTGCTTAGCTACCCCCAAAATGGAAAAGGTTAAAATTGTACAAGGATTCAGGATATGCTCTGATTTCCAGCAGAACCGCCTACTGCAGACTAACCTTTTTCATAGACTATTACATATAATCATTTCCTGTTGAATCTGCTGTAGACGGCATGAATGAGTCACTAAACCACATTAGCTGTGACAGGCTTTTGAGTAAACAGAGAACACACCTAAAAGGGATGTCGCTCTAGTTCAATCAAATAAGTGGCTGCTAAATTACAACCCTGTGTAGCTACAATCCCTCCCTTTTTTAATCAGTTGTAGTGTTTACTGGCAGAATTTGATAGAAGCATGGAAGAGCCCTCACAGGAGACAGGTACAGCTTGACTATAAATGTTATTAATATAATATATACAGATTACTGTTATAGTCTGGAGACAGCAAGTAAAAATGCAAGTAGCAATTTTCAGTTTGTCTTGGTCTCTTTTGGCCGTATGCACACCGAAGTTTTGGCCAACAACATAAAACTTTTCATCATCATCAACAGATACATCTGTTGCCATATTTTCCCCTTTATGTTTGATATTGAGCTAAACACATAAGAATAGCTACAATTTTATATTTATTCAGTGCATAAATGTAAAATTTTAATTTTTTGAAAATGAACTCAAAGCAGGTTGACATTGTTTATGATATGATGTTTATTAAGAAAAGGAGAGTATTTTTCCCAAACAATCACAATTTGAGTTTCCTTATTTCCTGTCATTGTCAACTGCACAGCAGCTGGATTGCTAATATGGACAATACAATACAATACACAATAAGATGAAAACTTACCACAATATAATAAGCTGATTTGATTTTGCTTCATGATAAATAAGTTGAATAAATTAATCTGAGTGAAAATCATTCTATGATAAGAGTTCCAATAATATGCAGTTATCGTCCCGTCAACATAACAAAAATACCAATTAATTATGTTTATTAATGACCAAAGTATTTGATACTCAGTTAGCACTGCTCTCTTTGACTGAAGTTGTTTCTGTGCTTATCCGAGTAATGATTTGATATCACGGTGCCTTCATCATCATGTGTCCATCCTTATAGTTCAAATAAAAGACTAAAGGATTGTGTTTAAACTGGTTTCCTCCTGCCTACTGTTCACATAAGATGTGTGTGAGGTGGCCTGATCACAAGGGAACAGCTCTAAGTACAGTCAGTCAGTTCCCACCTGCAATACACCATTTCTTTTCACAAAGACCAAATGATCTTTCAAATCTTAATGGTGAACTTATTTAATACTGCCTTTTAAATATAGAGGGATGTGGGATATTTGTTGGTTAATTTGACGTCAAGCAATTCAAATCACTGAAGGCCACGCTGTGGTGCATTTGTGTGCATTAAAAGATAATAATATATATTACAATATATCATAAATAAACAAACAAAAGTAAAACATTAAAATCGTATTAGTAATCTCATTACAAATGTAATGATGAAAATACTAAGTTATTTAAAAGTTGTCAACATATTACATATGTCTTTTTGACGAGATTATTTTTACTATGTCCTTCTTCATGGTATTTTCTGTTGTCACTTCTGATTTATTATCTTTATAAACATTTATTAAACATCCCACTGCATTGCTTATAAGAGCTTTATGAGCTTTATCTCAGTTTCCAGCATTCAAAACACTTTTTAAATGCAACAGGTGTCAGCTAACACTTCTTCATTTAGTTCTGTTGTATTTCTGTATCCTAGAAAAATCATTATAATTCTCTGTATTTATGAGGATCTGAATTAGTATACACTCTTCAGATATACAGTCACATCTGCAGCAGCACAGGTCTGAGTGAATACAAGCGACAGACATTTTTTTTTCTTTCAATTCACCATGTGCAAAGGTTTGAATTTTTAAATTGAAGCAGACCCACGTTTTTTTTGTATCATCATTGATTTTATTCTACACTACCCAGTGGCACTGTCTCTGTCTAAATACAACAGTTACAACACCCCTCCCCTCATGTGCCAATTTCTCTCCTCTCAACCCCACCCTGACTCTTGTTCTGTTCAACCTTTCTTAGTGTTTTTTTCTTATTAGGGGACATGTTGGGTTTCACTATAATATTGTAAGGTTTCAACCGTACAATATAAGATTTGAAATGTTAGGATTTAGTGCTTTTGTAAATAAATTAAATTAATTTCAAAGCTATTGGATATGAGTTTTTTTTTAATTTATTTTCAATACTACCCTCTACCTTCTGTGTTTCACACTAAAACATTGTTGGCCAAAGAATAGTGAATTGATGTATTTCAAAAACATATTAAAGTCCCAAGTAACCTTGTAGGTCAATGTAATCCGTCACTTTTAATGAAATGGTTTCTATCATGTTTATTTTGATACAATAAATTCTGGGTTTAATATATTTATTCAATCAAACACAAGTTATTTGAAGTCAAGTAGCTTATATGCTATATGTGTTGTTGGAATGAAATTGAGCATTATGAAACATCATAGCTTATTGTGACTGTTATTTTATGCTGCTTATTTTCGTCCAAATTACCAAAAACCCACATCACTCATTATCCGTCATCGGCAGAACATAAATCATAAGTAATAAATATTGTAAATATTGGTATTCATCACTCTGCTACATGCAGCATCTATTGCACTTCTGTCTGTCCTCAGGGATGGATCCCTCACATGTGGCTATCTCTGAGTTTTGTACTCTTTTCCCCTTCTTTTGGTAATTTTTCCTCACTGCATTCAATGTATAGGGCAGAGGATGTCGCACCTTGTTAAGCCCTATGAGGCAAATATTGATTTGTTAATTTGGGCTATACAAATACAATTTGATGGATTTGATTGATAATTGCAAAGACATAATTGCTTTAGTTTTATATATAACCAATCCCTACTCTGGACCATGCAGACTCACTTCAGGCATGCTTACCCATAGTCGAATGCATGCTTGGAACTGTTGCTGAACTGGCATATCTAATACTGACTGACTGATGGTGAAGACCCAATCGCCGTTGAGATACAGTGTAGTCCTGGAAAATACCAAAAAAATGCATGCAAGCACATTTGTGGCGAGAGGTGTTTTTTTCACTCACTTGACTGGTTTCTAGAAACATACATAATGAATGGGATATAGCTATGGAATAGCATCAAAACATTACTCTGCAAGTCAACAAATATGCATCAAATATGCAGTAGTGGGCATAATACAGCAGTGCTCATGTGGGAGCCCTTGACTTTCCGTAGCTCCCCAGGACGGACACGGACAGAGAAACGCCCACTCCGAGTGCCTCGGAGAGCTTTTCGTGCACCTCTGATTTTTCTAACTTCACGTCGGCATGGCGGAGAGCCTACGGATAGCCCTTGGCTGTGATTGGTCAGCTAATGACATTTCCGGACCTCAAACTTCCTGTTTCCTTCCCTATAGCGCAATAAACCCAAACACAACTACGGTTCTACGATTAATGTGACAAGTGTGTTAAGCAAGCGGAGATGTCCGGCTGACGGTGGCTGGTTAGAGCACTAACGGCATGTGTGTACGGTCACATACGGTTATAAAGCCCTATCATAACGGCGCTAGCCCCTATGCTAACTGCGGTGGTAACTGTGCAAAAACCCCCTGACTTTAATAATAATAAACGGCTGTCATGACACTGTTTCTCAAACACCGTCAGGTTAGAAGTAAACACTTGGTAGTAGTTAGTATCGGGAGTCCCTGCTGACTGTGTGTGGAAGCTGGGGAGGGGGAGGGTGGAGCTAGCTGCCTCCGTGTAGCTTCAAGCTGTGGAAATAGCAACGCAGTTCGGAAACAAGACCGGGGAACCGCTGCGCTACGACACGATAACATAAACATTATGACCCGCAGGGTGTCACTTTATTTAAGCAAAAACTGTCGCGCCATCAACAGCCTTTGTCTGTTAGTTGCCATCGTTCGCTGTGTATAACACGCCGGGAGGAAGTCAATAAACCAGCGTAAACTTCTTCTACACACCTCATGAGGTAGCCTAACGGTCTGGCGGTGAATTGTTTTCAGTACAAAAAGGCTCGCACGACTATAAATCAAAAAGTGTCCGTCCGATCCGTCCGTCCGTCCGTCCGTCCGTCCTTGACGGACTCGGAGAAGCATACAGAGGCCTTAAGTCTCAGCTCTCTCTGAGAGCCTCACTCCTCTCCCGCCTCACCACTTGACAGTAAGTGCTACTTTTAAAGTGGATAATACAGACAGTAATTATACATTGACAGTTCATGGTGATTGCAGCTGTTCTAATGTCCTCTATTACATGTGACCGCAACATGAGCACTGGCCTAAATTTTCTGGAGGTGGAGAGAGCAATACATTCAATGAGTGTGGGTGGCCGGGATGGAAGCCAGCCAATCACATCAGATTGGTCTGGTTGAATTAATACTGAATCAAGATTTGTTCATGTTTGAAATGATTCCTTCTTCCTGTTATTGAGGGTATCAAAGGACATTAAACGCTCCTCAACACTGTTCAAGTAAAAAGCTGACGCTGAAGTGTGATTGTGCTTGATAGCTGTAAAATGGCCTTTCATTTCCTCCATATGCAGTCATTCACACAATTCCGAAGTGACGATAGATGAATGCTGTTCTGAAAAAATAAAAAATGTGAATCATCTCCAGTGTATTTCTGTTTGTTGTTTGGTTTCTCAGCAATTAAAGCTCGTTTTTTTCCAGATGTACACCCTCCACCCACACCCCCATTAACCCTAGGTTAACCTCTTATCTCAATGAGGAACTATGGAATTAATTTAGAGCATAAAGAGGAGCTACAGGTACCTGATGTTCTGCCTAAAGCTTCAGGGATCTCACAACAGCATTATAATCCACACACAGCACAAATTAGTCATTTTGGTATTCCACAGGACAAAGTCTCTTTGATACCTATTAGTTCTACCATGAAATGAAGAACAGACTATGAGCTTAAGCCTTGTCTACAACTCTTGGATGTAAAACCCAAGATGTAACACAGTTTTGGTTGTTGAGCAAATGTTGTAAGTCTAATTTAAGTGTGCTGTCTCAAGCTGACATAATGGCAGTGGTATTGTATCCAATCTGCCTAATCAGGGCTTAATCTTTTCCAAGGTAATGCCTGTCGTTGTGTTAATGTGCGACACAACTTTCTCGGTTTCAATCTTGGTAACTATGCAAGTGGAGCAAATCAACCTAATCTTCAATCAGATGATCCCCAGCTTAAGGCCGATGTATGCTTCTCCGTTTTGACTGAGACAGACGGAAATGGACAGAGAAACGCCCACTCCGAGCGCCGAGGAGAGCTTTTCGTGCACCTCTGATTTTGGCTTGGCGGAGAGCCTACGGATAGCTCTTGGCTGTTATTGGTACGCTAACGTCCGCTAACGACATTTCCGGACCTCAAACTTCCTGTTTCATTCCATATAGTGGTTAAGGGTTATGTTTCCAACGCCCTCACAGGAGAAAAATAAACTACCTTACTGAAAGTGTTAAAGGAGTAAGTGATGTTTTGGCATTTGTGTGAACCAAACCTTTTAAAACAATAAGTGACAAACTTCAAACTGTGCCGCTTCCAACTTGTCTGCCTGACATTTAAAGCACTGAAATATATTTATGCTAATTACAAAACTGAAAATTCACTCCATATTAATTCTGCTAGCGTATTATGTGGAAACAAATACAGTCTGTCGACATAGGAGTTTTTGCTAATTAGTGCATTAATTAGGCACATTAACATCCTTATTAGAGTTCTATGCTTAGGAAAAATATATTGTGATTATGGACAGACATTATGCAGCTCCAGAGACTGAGACAGCAGCTCAGTGTGTTCCTCACACTGCGTACCCACATCAACGGGAAATCTGTGCAAAAGAGAGATGCCAACACTGATAAGAGCGACTTGTGTTGATGATTTGTCACTTTGCCCTCTGGATGGCATACTGGGGGATATAGGACCAGGCTGCGTTCTAACTTTTAATCAGCAGCTTTAGTGTTAAATAATGCAAATATGAAAACGAACGTGAAGTCTCCCAGTGTGTCACACCTCCTAACTGGCTATTTGTGCTAATTACGGTTGTAAAGGGGTAATGCTTCAAGACAGAAGTAATACTCTTGTTTTGTATGCTTTGAAGTTCGATGATCATTAAGTGACATTCACGCATAGTCACGTCTTCATTTTAAGCTAAGCTGGCCTTAGAGAAATCTTATCTCAATTTCTGATGGATTTAAAATCTGTATATGCAAAACCATGCTCCAGATAATGAACATATTAAAAACATATTCATGTGTGGCATCTTAAAAAATATTAATAATATAAAAAAATGTATAGATGCCTCAGTAGTCTCGCCCAAAGGACACATGGCGACATCAGCGATACTCAGCAGTGACTGCATAGCTGCAGTCACTGCTGAGTAAACGCAAACGTGAACTTGGCTATAGAGGACGATCAAAGCGGACATTTAGACTAAAACATGGTGTAAATGATGCCATTTCAACTCGAATTTGAATGCTCGATTTGAAGTTTTTTCAGTTGTTTTTTTCTGCTTGTAGGCGTGTTCACCATTTACCTCCATTGTATTGGATTTTGTTGCGACGCTGTTTACCCCTGTGGACTCAAACACTTCAACCGACTCCTCCATCGGCACAGTGGTGAAATGAATGAGTTCATTTTCGTTATTCGATGAATTATCCCTTTAAGACTCATGAAACGAATTGTGGTTTTAGAGTATAGGCTATGCGAATACAATTTTATTGATTGAATGATTGAAGTATAGACACAGGACACGTAGATGTTGACATTCTTATATCACACAGAAGGTCCTTAAATTGCAATGTAAAACTAAAACTAACCGGATCAAATGTAATGTTACAAAGACATGGACCTAGGTTTGGATCATAGTCATGACATTGAGCTATAAAACACTCTTAGCTGACCCAGGGCTGGCTTAATCATATCTTTAACCCCCTCCCCTTTTGTGCACAGGGCCAGCATCTGCACAAAAAAAAGCACATTGAAATAGAGTAAATTGAGGCCCTTCAGGAAGATGCAGCCAATTGTGCAAAGCATACTGATCTGTTTGCTACGGGACATTCTTTGAGCATCCATGGCTGATGATAGCAGTTGTGAGCACATTGAGGGAGATGACGACAGCAGGAGATATGAGGGATAAAGAGGCGTGTGATAAAAAAGTTGTAGCTATTAATATGCTGTCTGCTTAGCTCAATTCAATCAGAAAGGGTGAATAGTGTTAAAGATTATAATGATACATGACCATCTTCAAAACTACTAAAGTTATGTTTTGAAACAACCACAGTTATGTTTTGTCTGCTTCTCTAATGAACTCAGTTGTAGTTAGCTAGTCATAAATTCGGTGGCAAGCTAAAACCCTGTGCACCCTGTCTTTGATAATTGGAAAACATTTGGTGGTTAGTTAAAATATAACTTAATGTGGCTCTGATCTTTTTTTATTTGAACCACCATTCCTGGTTATGAATTCAATTGCTATCTCAGTACTGGGCTTCAGGTCACAGCTGATAGAAAAGCAGCAAGCATTATCAGCCTTTGATAAGGCTTGGTATACACACAAATACACACAAACAAACACATACACACACACACACACACACACACACACATACACACATGCACACACAAACATTTAAAGCTGTTGATAATTCCGGACCCATAGGTTGTTGATGTTTCAGTCTCGTTCCATAATAAAATACTGAAGTTTACTGCACAAACCCACAATCAAGATTGGGATGATTTGCTCACCAACCTTATGTCGTTGTGCTATTAAGAATGACAGCACATTGTAATTGTGAGAGAGAGATCATTCATGTACAGGGTTAATGGCTGCTCTAATTTAGTTTCTTTACCAGTGCTTTACTAGAAAGCCAACTGACTGGTTTGGTTTTCAAAGTCCCTTTATTGAGACATTACCAGAAAGAAAAAAAACATCATCTCTGAAACAATCAAACCAACGAAAAACTATGATCAAACATAAAATGTTTAAAGTCCCCCAAAAATATTCATTTTATATCAATAATCAGCTCTCCATCTTCAGCCCATATGTCACTGAAAGTTTGTAATACGTCCATCATTTTGTAGTAAGTATACTTGACTAACAGGTACATTTGCGGATTCCAAGGTAGACTTGGCCAAAACAAGCATTGGTCAGCTTTACAGATATTAGCTGGAAGCAAGACACATCAAACATAAGCTGTCTCTAGGGTATACCCCAATGCATGGGGGACAACTTTAACATGTACTCTCTAAAACAGAAAACAAATACCAAGGGAAATGAGCCCATATTTAGATATAGTTAGTTTAAAAAATAATAGAGAGCTGGGGATTTGAATGAAAAGGCTTCCTATAGAGATTGCATTACAGTGAAAAACAAGGAGGCGGTTGTATTTTTTCTCTTGTAGTAAATCAGAATTGTAACATTTCTTGAAAGAGAGGTGCATCTGTTCTGGGAGATGAGCATGTGATGGACAGCAAAACTGATTCAGACAGGTTTCAGAAAACACTGTTGTTGGATTGATTGTCAGTAAATGCATGCCTTCGCCTGTAGTGTACATGGGGTGGGAGACAAAGACTGCAGGGAGATTTTCAGGAAAGAAACAAGTTATTTTTCTCTAGATGCTATGGTCTGTGTGCACCAAAATCAAGGCAAAGTAGATTCAAGATGGTAAAAGAGAGTGGGACAGGGGGAAATTAAAGTGTGCATATCAGAAATGTTGTTGCGAGAGCTCTGATGAAGAAGAGGGGGAAACGCTGATTGAGTTAAAAAGAGAAAACAAAGGAGGACAAAGTAGAAGTGTGTCATCGGAAAGAACGACAGAGGGTATGGAAAACAAAAAAGGACACGCAGAGACATCCAGAGGACAGCAAGTGGAGGTTGAACACTCCTTCTTTCTCTTTCATTTCCCTGCTTCCTCTCCGTCGCTAACCTCCTCACCACCTCCTCCCACATCTTCTCCCTCTGTCCTGTACTGTATGTGCTTTGGAAACAAGTTTTCATCTCTTGCATGAAATCTATCTCTGCATACAGAAAGTGGGTCCACTGTCCCATCAGCAGCGGTTGCAATAGCGCAGACTGCTGTCCTGATGTTTAATTCATAGTTGCGGAGTCAGAGAGGACAACAGGAAATAAAGAAAAGGGGAAGGAGAGGGAGAAAAGATTACCATTCCTTTCTTTAGCAGCTTTGTTTACAGCCATGAAAAAAAGAATTGAGAGGAAATACGTGTGTGGGAGGGAGAGACTGAAAGAAAGACAAAGGGAAATAGATATATACGAAGAACTACACAAAGCAACTTGGAAGATACAAGTGGAGTGTTTGGAGATTATGGAAGTTGCCTGCTGTGTCTGTGGAGACATACTGACAGAAACAGAGGTGTGTGTGTGTGTGTGTGTGTGTGTGTGTGTGTGTGTGTGTTGTGTGTGTACACTTAAATTTCTTAAAATAAATCTTTAATATCATGGATGTTTGAAGCTTTCATAATTTTTAATCTTGCCAATATTCTCAAACTTATTGTTTTGCAGGTTGTCCTGAGCAAGACAAATACAGTGATGCTTTACTTAGTCTTTTCAGGGTTTCTTTTTCACTAAACTAAGAATTTTTTTCTTGTAGAGTGTTTTTAAGTTTTTGGGCTACCTAACACACTCTCCACAGATGCTACTCAAGGATTACCGCTGCTGTCCAACATCAAGATAAAGAATAACAGACAAAATACATGGAAAGAAGCACACATTTGTGCAATCATCTTCAATGGGTTGACTGTGATGTTTTCAAATAGAGGTGAGCTATAAAATAAGAGAGAGATTCTTCAAGATGTTATAGACTTTGATCGTTAGGTTATCTTAGCATTCATGTTTTTTTCCATCTAAACCCTTAAAGTA
>CM076735.1:893037-962698 GCA_038501795.1 Pseudopleuronectes americanus | reverse complement strand
GGTTTGGTTATTGTGGAAAATCTAGTAAGAACAGCCTACACTTTGAAAATATGTAAATGACACATCCCAACCCCTCCCATTGACCCCCTCATCAAAGCTACTCCCCCACAAAATATATATATGTGCAATGCCTGACAACTGCTAGAAGCGTCCTTGAGGAGAGACAGCTTGGAGGACAGCTATGTTGATATCGAATTGACAGGTCTGAATCACCTGTGGTTTTCAGACACGACCTCAAGGTAAAATCCTGCGCATTATTCAGGCTAGATTAACTTTACAGCATCTTGACACTGTGGTCGTCTCTTACTACCACAAACTGTCTCGACATCTTCATGTTTCTTCTATGTGTGTGATAAGCTTTTTCACCGTGAGATTTTTTATTTTTGCGAGTTAGAAGCGTCATTAACCCCCACTCGCTCTCTGTGAATCCAGCGGAGGACCCCCTGCTGTGTTCGCACAACGACTTCTCCTTGATTTCTACGGACCATATTCTAAGAGGCCAGGTGGACAAAGTCTGTAGAAACTGCAGAGTGTCTTACTTGGACACCAGTGTTATTCCAGTGTTAATTCTCTGGTCTGGTCAAAGTTTCCCCAAAAGCTTGAATTAGTTATATTACGTTCCCAGCTTTAGATTAAGTCAGCATTATATGTACTTAATACAAAACCAATGTGATAGACTTCACCCGCCAAGGATGCTAATTGTTAGTGGCACAGAGTTTCTGTGTCTCCTCTGCTCAGCTGATGACACCAAAGCACTAACTTGTTTGGGGCTAAAATGTAGCCGCAGGCATCAGGCCTCCCTAGACGCCGACCAAAATTACAGAAGACTTTGTTAATGATCTGCAAAACACATGGCTGCTGTTTTGACTCAGATCTATAAGATGAAACATGAATTATTCAGCTTGGCCTCTGACAAACAGAGCCTGAGAGCAACCTGGAGTAATTGATGAGATTTAGTGATGCTAAGAACATATTGCCATTCATGAGCTCTGATGAAAAACACGTATTGTTGCTGTTATTTTATCATTACTTGAGTGACACTGTAGACGTTTTCAGCCAAGGCTCCTTATGGCCTTTCAAAGTTCATGCAAGGTAGATGTACAAATGATAAATCCACAAACCACAGTGTTCTTCTGCTTTTGCTGGCTGTTTTGTCTTAATTATTCACAAGCTCGTTTGATTATTGTCAAGGTTTTTTTTAACTGTGCCACTGTTAAACAACTGCTCTCGAAGACAGTTGTTGTCCTTAAATTCTCAGAATTCTACCCATCAAAAAGGTAACATTAAGACCAACACTTACTTTTCAACTCAAACCGGCTCTGGGTTCTGCAGTGACGTGACCCGTTCTCTACTTCAGAACTGGTCTGGACTGTTTTATTGTTACCCTCAAGAAGCCAAGTAGCTAGCGTAATACCAGAGGTCTCCTTACTATGGTTTAGAGCCGAGAAGCTGGTGAGAAGAATGTGGTAGAAAAAAGAAAAGTGGGGAAACCGCTTGCTACCTATGACAGAAATATTTTAATTGAACAAATGGTAAATGGTCTGTATTTATATAGAACTTTTCTATTCTAGATTACCACTCAAAGTGCTCAACAGTACAGTTTCATTCCCATGCAACCATTCACCCACACATTCATGCAGTGCATCTATGGACAGCACAGCCATCACAGGCAATTCGGAGTTAAGTATCTTTCCCAAGGACACTTTGGCATGCAGAGGGGGGAGGCTGTCGAATCGCTGCCCTCTCTGGACACAGCAGATGGCAGCAAAACTGATTTGGTGAAAGACCTCTTGCAAAATCAACTTTGACCTCAGGAATACATTTGTAAATAGTGTTATTTTGCTGATATTCTCAGTTACACGAGGCATCTATTGCACTTCTGTCTATCCTAGGGGAGGGATCCCTCACATGTGGCTCTCTCTGAAGTTCATTCTGAAAGATGAGGGCAGAGGATGTCGCACCTTGTTAAGCCCTTAGAGATAAATTCTGATTTGTGAATATAGGCTTTACAAATAAACTTTGATTGATGTTGATCTGTTGTTGAACTAGAAAGAGATTTACATGAGTTTAAATTGACAGTTTATCTAAAGGAATTAAACAAGTTTTCTTTATTTAAGAAAAAAATTGAAAAAGTCACATGTCGTGCTTGATTGCCTTTGGCAGAGTTGTGCATGAACGTGCCAAAAGATGAACTGAGCAGATAAATTTACAACTGCTACACACAGTAAATAGTCCAGCTTTCCTGGACTCAACCCAGGGACCAGCTGCTCAAGGCATATGATACATATTTGGTCATTTTTTCAATTTGTATTTTTGTCATGATTAAAATGCCTTAAATATATAATTAACATCGATCGTATTATTCATGATAAAAGGAATGTGTGGTTTCAGAAGCACAATGATAACATTTAGCGCTGTAATAATAAAAGTAAAGAAAACATGTAGTTTAACCAATTAAAATTAAAGTAAATAAGGTCCTGAATCATCAGGCTAGCTCATACTCAGTGTTGTCTACAACTGAATCAAAGGGACACACATACAGAGCTGCTGAATATATGTGAAAGTGTTTCTGAAGGTGACAGAGGAGTGCGAATGAGCCCAGAGGCACTGCTGAGTTGGCATTGTTGTCATGGAGATCTGTATTGAACCCCTTCCGAGACCAGAGGAAAAGCTTGGGGCAGGTCCTATTTGCATAATGTAGCGAATGTGTATGTGTGTGTGCGTGTGTTTGAAGTATCGGTACCATCGTTGATACTCAAGTACTCTGCACCTCTCTACTTCTGATCCTATAACCTTAAAGCTAAAAAAGTTAATAATAAAATAAAGAAAACTTTTTTTTTCAAATCAGATAGTGCTAGAAATGTTTCATGGTAAATACTGAACATTCCTTTAAATGTAAGCAGAATGTGGCATGATAAGGAGAAACTCTGGGACTAAACAGGTTAAAGGGTTAATTAAAGAATAAGAAAAGTGCTGGCCTCTGACCTTAGAATGTAGGAAAGTGGAGTGGAGGATGGATAAGTAAGTGTATGTGTGTGTACTTGTACAGATATTTATGTGGGTTAACCTGATTTAAACCAATGATGTTTGAAAGGCGAAAAAAGGCCCCAAAATGTACCAGAACAAAGTATAATGTGCTTTTTATTTCATATGGGTTTTCTTATCTTAGTCTCATGATAGTTTACAGAGGCGGACCTTTCGCAAACTACTTGCCAAAAGCCCTTTATTGTATAAGACTTAATGTACTGTGAAATTAAAACCCCCTTAAAAAGCATCCTCAGTACCACTGAAACAGCATGATAGCCACTCAAGAAATTCATGCGTGGCCACCAAAAAATGAACCCTATCCATTTTGCAGACGGGCTGTTGCTGACAGGACAGCAGGGAGGGGGTTTGGAGGATGGATCAGCATACAAATGGTATAGCCATGTATGAAGTTTTCAGTGCAACGTGCATTATTCGTGTGTTGTGGAGGTCAGTTGTTAGAACTAATGTAGAAAACAGAAACAGTTTTGACAAGCATGCTATCATTTAATCAACTCCTAATAACTGCAAGGGTAACTTTAAATAGCAGATAACTAAATATATCTAAAACAAATATTTGCTTATCTTTAAATTGAGCAATTGGTTCCTTGACATCAACAAGTTCTTATCAACACAACCGGCATCTGAAGTTTGTTTCTACTCTAACTTTAATTTATATGAAATTACATACTTTTCTCCTAGCTCCTCATTTTCAATGATCAGTCAACTACTCAATAAGTACCACAATGTTTTAAGAAATGCAAGTTTTTCATAGTGCAACTCAAAATTACAAACTTTACTAATTTGAATCCTACGACAAAGCTTTGGTCCTCCAAAAATGAAAACACCAGAATTTTATTTCCGTACATGGACAGACCCAGTCACTAAAACTAATAACTGCAGAAATCAATGACTGAATGCATTTTGGTAATTTGTTTGACCATGTATTTTTGTTCTACAAAACACATTAGGGAGCTCAAAGCAGAGAAACCAACTTTAGCATATTTTTCTTGAATAAACTGAGGACTACTTCTTGCAATTTGTAGAGAGGTGGTCAAGGCAGATTTTACACCAAACACCACTGACAGTCGTATGTCGAGTGAACACTCACAGTGAAAGCAGTATTTACAGAGTTTATGCCAAACAATGTCTACCTGCCGATGATGTTATAGACTTTATGGATGGTTTATTAGGCTACTAATTTGGGTACTGTCGATGGCCAATCCGACCATGACTGACTGTCAATGTGTGTGTATTCGTGTGTGTGTAATAGGATAGAGAGAGAGAAAGAGAGAGAGGCTAAGAGCGTTGCACACAGCTCTACAATGAAGAATCAATTCAAGTCAATAAGGTGGCGATATTTTATGTTGTGTAAAAATCACTTTTTATTATTAAACGTCGCCACAGTCAATTGTTAATGGGACATTTTTTAGTGACGACTGGTGAAAAAGTAAAAAAATTGCATCATGCATAGTTCAGAAATGCATTTTTTGCAAAGTATCTCTGCATCCTCCACTATAGACCAGACTTAAGGCTTGCATAAATCCCCAAAATATTGTCCGCGTATGATATCATATCATATATGGCCTGACTAGGTTATATAGAATAGGCACAGAGTAAGCATCATCCCATCAATTCTTTTCATTATTGTGTTTGAAGGGCCAGAGAAAGGGAGACGAGAGGACATGGAAATACACATTGCTGCTGTTTTTTCGGCTTAAACCACTGATAAATCATAGGGGGACCAATACCTCAAATTAAAGCCAAGAAGGTGAAAAAATATGGGACCTTAGAATGGTTTCCTGGCATGTGCTTTCAGTATGTGTGTATGTGATAATCTGCAATATGGTGAAAGGCAGCAATGAAGTACCTTTTGCATTGTTGATTATGTTTTCATAAACAGTGATCAAATGTTTTCCCCTCAATGGTAAACTGTTGCAGCCTGGCTTCCTCTGTTAGCTTTGTAACAGTGTGTGATGAGGCACATTCTTTAGAGAGACAGGACTAAACAAGATGTGCTGAAACAGTCGACAGTGTGAATAGGTATGTAGCGGAATTACTTACTGAAACCATGCCATCCCAGAGAATTCCCCTGTCCACTTAGTGCAGAGACAGAAACGTGTCTCTGAAGCTGTCACTGACTGCCTCACACATGTCATGTGACTGTGTACTCACTTTCACAGAGACATTACAGTGCAGGAGACAAACCACTTAAGAATCTTCAAATGCACTGACACAAGCGCGCAATTGCGGTTCACAGAATTAGTCACATTCTGTCTTGCTTCTCATTTTGGCACCCATGTTTTTAGGTTTAAACCGGCATATACTGCCTGGGAGAGCTTCAGGTGATGAGCAGTAGGCTCTCTCTTTTTTCTATCAAGCAGAAAACCAGTAATGATATAAACACACTATGTCAGTGGCAAAAGGATATTGTATTATACCAATGAGGACGAACTGTGGGCACTCAGCTTTTTTGATTAGAGCAGCTCACACTTTGAACAGTATGCCAACATCCATGATAGATTGTGGCACATTTCATCCTTTTAAAATTAATTTAAAATCATGACTGAAAATATATCAAGTGTGTGACAACGCTCTGTAGATTCAAGCAGTCTGAGCATGTTTAAATTTTATGTCCTATTTGTTATGTGTTTTTGTCCTGTTTTTAAAAATTGTATGTGTTCTTACGAAGTTTTTGTGTATTTTATTTGTCCTCTGTGGCTGTTTCCCACCTGGACTACAGTTAAAAATCTGCCAACATGGCTAAACTGTCTCATTTACAGAATTTTTTATTAATGAGCAGTGTCCCTTTAGCCTACCAAATAAATTAAACCAATATATATTTGCTTCCTTGATGGCAGGCACATATTATGAATACAAGACAACACCACCTCACAATTATGAGATAACATCGCCCCAAATTATAAGATGACCCCACCAAGATGTTTCATATTAATTACCTTCCAACACCCCCAGTCTGCTGCTCTGCTTGCCTTTGTGTAAAAGTCATCAATCTAGGGTGTGTGTGTGCATGTAAAAATGTGTGTGTGTGTCCTGACAGAGAGTGTGTTTGGGTAATTTAGTGTGTGTGTGTCTGTGTGTGTATGTGTGAGGGACACTGTCGGGACACTGCTCTGCTTGGCTTTGCCGCAATACAACTTAAGTGCAGCCATGCAGAACCAGCTGACAGCTCCCTCTCCTCCTCCTCTTGCCATCGACCCTGTGCCTTGTCCCCCAGCTGTAACCTTTGGATAGCTACACTAGTTCAAAGTATGTGGTAGCAAAGCTACACTCGCTGTGTGTGTGTTGGTGTGACTTTGTGTGCGTGTGTCAATTTAGCAAGTATTTATTTGAGGTAAAATTATATGAGCTGCAATATTATTTTCCCTGGACCTCTCTAATGCTTGCTTCTTTTCTTTTCAAATATATTGTTCCCCCTTAGTCAGTGCATTCAGTGAGTGATCTGTGTGGTTCTCACCCACATAATGAATACAATACCAAACAACAATCAAAATCCCATTAAAACGTATTCTTCCTCTCGTTGCTGGCATGTGTTCTATCTGTGTAAGACTAAAACTATGTTCATGCATAATAATTACTAAGAAAATGTTAGGACTGGTATTATCAACAACACTCCAACATTTGAAATCGTCATATAAATGACTACAGATTGTTTCATCTAACCATAACATCTCAGTAAAACTTGCATGTCACCATTAATGGAATGCACACACAGTCATCCTCTTCAGCATAGTGCGTCTTTCTGATGCAGCTATTTAAATATTGCAAAGGAAAGATGAATAAAAAACAAATGTAGAACAAGAGGAAACATTACTGCTCCTCACTGCTGTCCCTGGCATCACTATACACCTCTTTGACCCCTCCTCTCCCTGTGAAAATGTTTGTACATTTGCTTCAGTTGCAGTCAAACAGAGGAAGATTGTGTCTGTGACTGTTGTCAGCAATGGATTAACATTTGCTGCTCTGTTTGAACAAAGTCTGCAAACAGCAACGTATCTCACTATATAACAGGAAGAGTACAGAGCCAATAGTTCACATCTATATGCTAACATCCTGTGCATGACTTTGCAACCACACACACACACACACACACACACACACACACACACCACACACACACACACACACACACACACACACACACACACACACACACACACACCACACACACACACACACACACACACACACACACACACACACACACACACACACACACACACACACACACACACACACACACACACACACACACTCAATTGCCCATCGTCTGATGAACAAACTCAGTCATTGTTCCATAAAATATGGGGTGGCAAGTATTATAAACAGCACAACCTCAGGGTTTAGTGATACTGTGTATACAGCATATACTGAAAATCTCCTCTTTGAATACTCCTAGCCCAGAAGGGCAGGGCATTATTGTTGAACATGTTTACCCTTAAGGAGCCTAAATGCAGTTTCTTGATATTTAGGTAATTAGCGTTGATCAATTTAAGGTAATATTTACATTTAATTAGAGGAAACTGGAAAGAAACGAACAGTCAAGGGAAATTGTTAGAGAATCAAGCTAAGGCTTCAGTTATTGTTATCGTACACACAGATACACACAGTCACACCTGGAAGCTGATAGGTCAACCACAATCTGATATGCATGGCAGTACCACCCCCCTCCCCCCAACCACTTCGAGTTGGCTGGCACCGGAGGTGCTCTCTAGTCCAGACATGGGGTGTCAGGTTTGCAGTGTCAGCAGTAAATGAGCCAGGTATCACAGTGGGATGGAGTCTTATTCAGATTATTAAAGCTGAAACTAATACAGGCAGGGATTGATCTTAGAGCAGCACAAGCCTCATTACATTCACTGTACGTCTCAGACCTGACGAATGGGATGCAATTTGACTAACGATCAATTTACAGTATATATGATAAGTATCTCTATAGATGTGTGTATTTGTGTTAACTTTAATACATTATAATGCTGTACGGCGTACATGTGATGATTCTCATTTTGCTTTTTTTCCAATAGAAGAAATCAAAGAAAATTGATAAAAAAGGAAGATATAACTTCATCTATTTACAGCTCCTATTAAAAGGTGTCCTGAATGTGTTCCCAGTGACCACTTGTAATTGGATTTAATTTTCCTGCTGTATTAATAAATAAACAAGACTGTGATTCATGAAGATCAAATCGATGAACTAAGCCAATCGCTGATAGATAATATATTCATCCAATAACCCGATCCTGATATGGGAATATACAACAAACCTTTTTTGTAGTAGTTAGGGGGGCATTTAAGTGTGCTCTTCTCCCCACAGGCTGTGGCTATCGGCTCTCGCGTTCAACACAATCATCTCAAGCTGTTCAACTAAACAGCAGTTCAAATGGGAGCCAAATCCTAGCCGGCAGCTCCTATTCATCCCCCGGCTAATTACCTGCAGGGTGACCGTATGCTTATTAAAATTCGCCTAAAAAGTTCTGAGTTGTTTTCACCCCTTACAAGGCAACAAGGAACCAAGGGAGCTCAAAGCAGAGAAACAAACAGCCTTGAAAGTCTTCTTCTTTAGCATTTATAGGAGTGAGGAAATTATGAAAATAGTCCTCAGGGAGAAAAGTGGCAGCCTGACATTGCGTTTATCTGGTGTAAAATTGGCTGAAATTGTAAATTCAGAAATAAACAAGCCAATAGTGAGAAGTGATGATGCTGCAGTGAGCTGTAATGAATAATTCCACACTCTGTTTCTGATTCTGTTCAATGGATCGGTGGGAGACAGTCGCCATCACTACGGATAGTTGTCATTCTGAACTAGTCTCCAGACCCTTGACAAGTGACGTTTGAGCTGTTTAAAGTTTTATAAAAATGCTCATTCAGAATGTTAATTGTTGTTAATTGCTGCATAGTTATATATTCTCAAATATTACACTAATTGCAAGTGACCTGCAAACAGAAAGTCCTTTCCTTCTCTGTTCTGGCCTGACACAACACTGTAGGACAAAGTTTACTTATTCAAGTAAAAACCCTCTGCACAGAGCACTTTTCAGTTTGATCCTCCAATCTCACCAAATGTCTAACAACGGTGTTAAACTGATCTATTCCAAGCTCTTTATGAAAGAATCAGTGATTTATGACGTGAATCAAAGAAACCGTGGTTTACAATTAATTTTGTGTAATAGTTCCTTAATACTGTGGTTAAAATATGTCCCTTTAGTGATAGGGGCTGCATGAATTAGAATACATTTCTGCTTAATTGTGCCCATATTTCAGTGGCTGTGATGGTGGTTGCTAGGCTGAGGTAATTTATTTCCTACTTAGGATGAGAGATAGTCCGTGGCCGAGACTGCCAGGGGAGGAGTGGTTAATTGCAGTAGATTGCCTTATCTCCTTGTAATTATGCCTGTCTCTTTGGAGTTCCCATGCTCTAAATGACCAATCGATACTATCAGATCACAGACAAATAGGAAGAGGTAGACGCAGAGATGCCGGTCTCAGACCAAAATTTGGCTTATGCGAGTCTGTGGCTCAGAACCACTGATAGCAAGGAGGTTTGGAGGAAGAGCACTCACTTTAATTAATTTAAACGAATACCCACACAGCACCCAAGAAAGACACATCATTGCTGTTATGATGTCAGACTAGCAAATCCAAATTTGGGGTAACATCCGTATGCCGAAAGGTGAAATGTTTCTATGATCCTTTATGTTCTGAGAAGGTTTGAAGTGTTAAGGTCACATGAGACCCACTCAGAATCCACATCTTGAGTGTAACTTAAAACAAACAACTTGTTACAAAAGTATCAAAGTGTAAACCGTCAACATGACTGTTTAAAAGCCAAACAGCTTGTTGAAGCTGTATGTATAATTACATCAATCCAATGCTTTGCCAGTTTTTGTTATACTTTGTCCCATGGTGTAAATTCTCATATAAAATCTCAAATTGTAATTGCTGCAGTATTTGTACCATAAAGCACATTAACGAAGGAATATGAAGAATGGAGAAAATGCTAAGAAATCTAGACAGAAGGATCTTTATGACTCAGGATTAATGAGCTTGGGTAATCTGACGTGCCATGTATAACAGACAAAATACCATGTTCTAACCAGCCAGTCTTGTATATCAAGGTGTGTGGTCTTTCTCTAGCAGCCTGGTGTCATTTACATATGAATTAATACAAGTTTACACAGTGGTGCATAATGCCACTGTGCTCTGGGCAGTGTTCAAATAAAATAGTTCAAAAGAGAAGAACCTTTTTCCTATCAAGGGCTCTTTCAATGTTTAAAACGTTCTACAAGGACCACACTGAATTATTGAAAACACAGACTTAATGTGATGATTGGAACTGTCTTGAGGTATCTGTCATCATATTGTAGTGATGATGATTCTACTGGTAGCTGGTTTCCCAGGTTCGGGTCAGTCAGTCTGGAGAGCTACTCACAGGAATAGGTTGTCCCAAACAGAGATGCAGATCTAAGTGCAGGGCTCCTCAGTATAGAAAACTCCTCAGGACATTGTTGTAGTTTTGAACTCATCACAGCTTTGCAATTCGACGATTTCCTGATGTAGGTTGTCAGGCGTATCAGCAGGTTCCACATTTATAGCTAAACAACTACATTCATTTTCTTTTTTCACCAAATGCCTGAGGCTGTATTGAAAACCAGCATATTCAGAGTCACAGCAGGATTTTGTTCTCGCAGTAAGTAAGTGTCTGGCTCTAGCAGCTCCATAGTGGCAATAAAGCACCTTAATAAATTCTCCTCCATGTCACGTCTGTCAGTTTAGTTTGTATTTCTGCGTCTGTGTTTTCTGTTTCCTGTTTTATTTTGTAGTCTCTGTGCCTGGTGTGTCGTTCCTGTCTTTACTTCCTGTCATTGATTGTCATCGTCAACCCTCATGTGTTTCACCTGTGTTCAATTGCCCCTTCCTTCCCTGTGTATTTAAGACTCTGTGTTTCCTTTGTCCTGTGTCGGATTGTCTGTTCATCTCCCCTCTGTCGTCCATGGTGCTGTCTGTGTTCCTGTCCTGCCTTGTCCTGATCCCCTGAGCTTTGATCCCCTCTCGTAAGCTTTCTTGTGCTTTTGTTTAGTTAGAGTTTAGTTTAGTTTTTTTACATTAAATACACTTTTTTGTTAAAATCTCTGCATCTGGGTCCTAACTTCTCACAACCCTGACAGTACAATCCGACCAAGATATGGACCCAGCGGAGATTAGTTTGTTTCAGCAGGAAGTTTTTGTATTTAGAAATTTTTAGTTGATCAGCTGCGTTTTCCGGGACCCGAGAGCGAGTCAGAGACCCTGGAGGAAATCGCAGTGGTTGAGGCTTGGCTGAAGGAGCGTCCTTGGGTTAGCCATTTTGTCCCACACCTAGTGGTGGTGCAGGACCGGCTAAGGGTCTTTAGGACTTCTCCAGCCCCATCCTCAAACCCATTTGAGGGAACCCGCCTGGCCCTTGGGGGACCCCGCAGTCTTCAGAGGATGTCTGCTGGGGGTGGCGGATGCCGCAGCGGAGGGCCCTCGCCTCTACGAACTGCTCAGAGGCGTCAGCCTCCAGCCCCGTCTGTTGACCGGTACCTGGGGGGCTCTTGGGGGACCCCGCTGTCTCCAAAGGGGTTCAGGTATGGGGGGTGGACGTTGGAGAGGGGGCATACACAGCGGGAGCCTCTCTCTCCAGCAGCGTGCTAGAAGGCACCAGCCACCTCCAGCCCTGACTGGGCCCCCAGCCAGCTCCAGTCCATGCTCCAGTCCCCGCTCCGCGCCGGAGGCTCCTGGCTGACGTCCCCTGTGTTCCGGCGTCGGAGGTCCTCTCGGTGCCAGCTCCAGTCCATGCTCCAGTCCATGCTCCAGTCCATGCTCCAGTGCCTGCTCCGCGCCGGAGGCTCCTGGCTGACGTCCCCTGTGTTTCGGCGTCGGAGGTCCTTGCGGTGTCAGCTCCAGTCCATGATCCAGTCCATGCTCAAGTCCATGCTCCAATGCCTGCTCCGCGCCGGAGGCTCCTGGCTGACGTCCCCTGTGTTTCGGCGTCGGAGGTCCTCGCGGTGTCAGCTCCAGTCCTGATCCAGTCCATGATCCGTCCATGCTCAGTCCATGCTCCATGCCTGCTCCGCGCCGGAGGCTCCGGCTGACGTCCCCTGTGTTTCGGCGTCGAGGTCCTCGCGTGTGAGCTCCAGTCCATGATCCAGTCCATGCTCCAGTCCATGCTCCAGTCCATGCTCCAGTGCCTGCTCCGCGCCGGAGGCTCCTGGCTGACGTCCCCTGTGTTTCGGCGTCGGAGGTCCTTGCGGTGTCAGCTCCAGTCCATGCTCAAGTCCATGCTCCATGCCTGCTCCGCGCCGGAGGCTCCTGGCTGACGTCCCCTGTGTTTCGGCGTCGGAGGTCCTCGCGGTGTCAGCTCCAGTCCGTGATCCAGTCCATGCTCCAGTGCCAGCTCCGCGCCGGAGGCTCTCGGCTGACGTCCCCTGTGTTTCGGCGTCGGAGATCCTCACACCGGCGTCGGCTCCAGTCCCTGCTCCGTGCCGGAGGTTCCAACCTGACGTCCCATGTGTTTCGGCGTCAGAGGTCTCCGCGGCACCTGCTCCTGTCCCCGCTCCAGTCCCTGTCCCGCGCCGGAGGGTCCCGTCAGACGCCTCTCTGGTTCCAGCGTCTGAGGTCCTTGCGGTGCCAGCTCCAGTTCCTTCCCCACGTCCGGGGATGAGATCGGAGCTCTTGCCCTCTGCCCCTGACCGGTCTTCGAGCTGTCCGGCTGAGGAACTCCCGTGCTTGGCTCCTGACTGGCCTCCGGGTCGTCCACCTGGGTCCTTGAACTCTGTCCCTGAGCAGCCACGGCGCTGCCCCCACGAGTCCTTGAACTCTGTCCCTGAGCAGCCACGGCGCTGCCCCCACGAGTCCTTGAACTCTGTCCCTGAGCAGCCACGGCGCTGCCCCCATGAGTCCTTGAACTCTGTCCCTGAGCGGCCACGGCGCCGCCCCCACGAGCCACAGAACTCTGCCCCTGACCGGCCTCCGGGTCGCCCTCCTGAGCCGTTTGGACTCTGCCCATGAGCGGCCACAGGGCCGCCCTCCTGAGCCTTTGGACTCTGCCCTTGAGCGGCCATGGGGCCGCCCTCCCGAGTTTCTGGACTCTGCCCATGAGCGGCCACGGTGCCGCCCTCCCGTGCCTATGAACTCTGTCCCTGAGCGGCCACGGCGCCGTCCTCCCGAGCCTCTGGACTCTGCCCTTGAGCGGCCACGGGGCCGTCCCCGCCGGGCCTCAGAACTCTGCCCTTTAGAGGCCCCGGAGCCGTTGGTCTGAGAAACAGGGCATCTCATGGATTCCCTCCTCCCTCCCGTCTCGGTTCACCTTTGGGACCGTCTTGAATCCGGTCCTTGAGGGGGGGGTACTGTCACGTCTGTCAGTTTAGTTTGTATTTCTGCGTCTGTGTTTTCTGTTTCCTGTTTTATTTTGTAGTCTCTGTGCCTGGTGTGTCGTTCCTGTCTTTACTTCCTGTCATTGATTGTCATCGTCAACCCTCATGTGTTTCACCTGTGTTCAATTGCCCCTTCCTTCCCTGTGTATTTAAGACTCTGTGTTTCCTTTGTCCTGTGTCGGATTGTCTGTTCATCTCCCCTCTGTCGTCCATGGTGCTGTCTGTGTTCCTGTCCTGCCTTGTCCTGATCCCCTGAGCTTTGATCCCCTCTCGTAAGCTTTCTTGTGCTTTTGTTTAGTTTAGTTTTTTTACATTAAATACACTTTTTTGTTAAAATCTCTGCATCTGGGTCCTAACTTCTCACAACCCTGACACTCCAGCTGTTTAGCTATTAGCTCAATCACCACAGAACTTACCTGTGTTACACAAAACTCTGCAAAGGATTGTTAACTTTATCAAAGCACATGTGTCCTTTGAGGAAAGGATTGAGCATGTCTGGCAACATTTGGATGGAAAACAATTGCGTAACCACAAAATAATATCACATGAAAACAAGATCATTAAGTCGTGGTCAAACTTTAATAATTAGTAGGATTGGAACACATTTTTTTCATCTAGGAATGAATTATGATGACATCCTTCAGTCACTTGCTGTTATGCATGGAGTAAATCTGACCAATATAAGTTATTGGTTTGATTCTTGCAGCTCTGAGCCCTGACTCCTCAGCCATATGTTGTTCCAGGCAACTGTTTCGTCAGCAGTACTTCGCTCTCTGACCAAACTATACCTGACATGCAGTTTCTTTATTCAAGTTAGAACCATGTGGAATAAGCATTAAGTTATATGTTTGAAAGCTGTGCATACAAGCAGCGACCGTGTCATAGTAGGATAGTATCTGGAGGTTGTGGAGCAGTCATGAGGTGGTTGTCCCTGGATCGACCAAACAGATCAACGAACAGAGAATTTGGTTGTCCAAGACATTTAGACCTCCGCCACTATGATACTGACAGTATGATTCGGTGAGCAAAGCTATAACACAGGATCAAGTACTGCAATTCAAAGGGCTGAGAGCTGGTGGGGAGCACCGTGCAAAAAAAGAAATAGAGCATTGGATACAGCATGTTGTTGGTGACCTCCTGGACAAATCACCTGTGCAACTGTGCTTGCAAAACATCATTCAGGTGAGTTTAAATAATATCTGTGACTGTGTGGCTAATGCACATCACTGTGTCCACTGCATTAACAATTCATTTCTAGTCCATCTAAATGTGTGAGTGCACAGGTTTTAACAATTTACAACCCAACTTCTGGGCTTTGAAGAATATGTGATTTGTTAATTTGATTCGCCACAAATATATATTTTTTGTCCAGCAGTAAACGGCTTTTATGTCTCCAGGCAGAAGTAAAACAAATGTACGTTAAGTTAAAACTACTTAATAACTAATAATTATATATTTGCAATGCCAGAATAGTATGGCAATATAATGGCATTGAATGAATAACAGTCTTAAGACTTGTGGTTAATAAGCGTTTCAGCACCACCAATAGCGGACAGCTCCTGAAATGCGTCTCCATGCAGTATAGTGAGCAACTTCCTTTCTTTAAGTGCTACAAGTCTGGGGTTCTGAGGACTACATAGTTTCTCTCAGCAATATCATGCAATGAATATATATTTGATCTATGAGATCTGATCATGTCAGAGTTGGGAAAAACCTGTCCCCAGAACATACCATAAGCTCACGAGTTTTGCTTCTCAATGCTGACAGTCTTACCTCTCTCATCTATTTTGTCCCATCAAGGGGTGGCCAAGACACAACATGTTAAGCAGATCTTCCCTGATTCCCAAACAGCCTCAGAAAAATATTCTAATTTAGCAAATTATAATTTCAATTGCTGAAACATTCGCTGTAAATCCTTTGACGTATAATGGTCTTCCTGTTCATCTCTGATATGGTCATCAAGCATCCTTTGCAACTTGGGGTGGTCGATTTAATTTTGTGAAAAGTCTAAAAAGGATAATCCCCTAGCCTGCCTCACTAAATCCCCAAAAATGCTAGATCTGCTACGACGATTCTGGGTTCTGTCTGCCTGTGGTCAAGATCTCTGACATTTATGTGTGTGTTTCTCTGTTCATCTGCCTGCCATCTCCGGCAGTGTGAATTACCACACCGAGCTATGTTCCTACTGTGCACACTCAACTGATCCCCGTGTCGACTCGTTCAGCCCAAGCCCTCTATTTGAGCCCGAACCCCCGGAGATTCCCTTTACTGAACTGAACTTTCTCATCACTTGGCTGCCTTTCCCTGTGTCTGCTGAGAACAGCATTACAGGTCAGTTCCAACTGGCTCTGCTGTGTTTCATTCTGCATTTGGGTCCTGCCATTTTTTGGGTCTCTCTGACTGTAGCGTATTCCTGAACACTAACATGCCTGGTTCCCCCTTCTCTTCACCTGTATGAAATCATTGTCTTTTTCTCTGAATGTCATCCAACCAATTGCTACTCCATGCTTTTTGCTTCGTATTCATTTTCTTTTTATTTACATACATTCTCAGATCTTTTAACTACCTTGCTGTCAGGAGCACAGACTGTAACACTTCTTCTTTCAAGCAGTTGTTTTCTTCTGGATTGTCTTAGATCTGAACAAGCACTGTTTGGAAAGAAGGCTACCAATGCTAATCAATCTCCATAGTGTGTGATCTACTTTGATAGATCTTTTTCAGATGGATCAGTGGAATCACAGAGGAACCAATCTGAACAATGTAGGTTCAAGCAGTTTAATAGGTAATAAGTAAAAAGTAGTCTTGCAAAATCTATTTTTACCTAGTTGAGAACTGACATTTTCTCAGTTAACTCAATAGAGAAAATATTTAGCAAACGTAATCACAGAAGTAAAATTCAAAAAATATGTTGGCAATACAGATCACACTGAAGGACACGTTCGTGTATTAAAGGGCCCATTTTGTGTAAAATACATTTTCTTGGCTTTTACTATCCGTAATTACTTGAAGGGCGTCAGAAGGGAGCCTCAAAGTATGAAAACAGTAACTCTGCGGGCATTTTCCCTCAGTCAATTCTAAGAAATGTGTCATTGAAACGTCTTGCTGTGTACCTCCGCCCCAAATGAATCATTCGGGATCGCACTCGTCACTCAAAGGGGCAGTCAGCAAATCAGAGGAGGTGCTCGAGAGGCAGGCGAAAACAGTCTGTTCTGTACATTGCATCTAATGTCAGCATTTGTTTCAATGAGGGACCATTCAGGGTTCAGCCTTTTGCCCGAAGACACTTCGGCATGCAGATTGGGAAGAGTAGGATCAAACCACCGACTTTCTGGATAGAGGACGACCGCTCAACCCCTCAGCACAGCAGCCACAACTAGCTTTATAGTGCGTCATCTGACTAAGGCTCTTCCTCTGTTCAATTTGTGCACCCATACATTATTTGCAGTGCTCATAATAAGTCTCCTTTCACACTAGCTCACCAAAATAATCCATTGAATCCAAATAACAACCATCATGCCAAGCAAATCACAGAAACTTTGAGGTTGGCATTTCATGACTATTTAGCCAACCATTATTACTATGTACTTAATAATCATAGCTTTGGTAGGACTCACTCAGGTATTCAAGATCAGAGGTCCAGAGCAATAATCCGGACAGGATTAGCTATAATTTGAATCCAGCCTAGTTTAGATCACCCACCAGTGTGTGTCTGTAGTGTTAAGAAAGGAAATCTATCTCAGACGTTTCAGGCTTCATGTCAACCCCATAGGGTCAGGATAAAATCAAAACAGTGAGGAGCAAGGACATCCCATCCCATGCTTGATGACCAATGCCAAATTGCAGCAAGTATTTTTTTGCTATATAAAATGCACTGTGTTGGTATGCTTGCTGATATGCTTGACTCAAAGGAATGTTATATCACACCCATATCAAAAGCGTGACACCTCTTGATGAATTGTGTCCTTGATGATGTGTAGTATAGATTTGTCTGTAATGTGTTAAGATTTGTAATGTGGTGTCTGTAAGTAGACCCTGATCGTAGGTCTTAATAGCAATAATTAATAATTAAATTTTACATAATCACTGTAAGAACTCAGAGAAAGATAGTGCTGTGGACTGATCGACCACCATTCTGCTACTTTCAAAAGGTTTTGATACATGCCTGATGAAAAAAAGTGAAAAAAAAAGGATGGAGTTTTGCGAGATCTCGCAAAACTTTTGCGAGATCCCGAGATAGTTTTGCGAGATCCCGAGATAGTTTTGTGGTGGCGCACATCATCACATCACCGTGCGAATCACATCATCCTGCAGCGCACATCATCACATCATCGTGCGGCGCACAACATGCGGCGCACATCATCACATCACTGTGCAGTGCACATCATCATATCATCGTGCGGCGCACACCATGCGGCGCACATCATCATATCATCGTGTGGCTCACATCATCACATCATCATGCAGCGCAAAACTATCTCGGGATCTCACAAAACTCTGTCCTTTTTTTAGTTTTCACCCAAAAAAAAATTTCCCCGTGTCCCCTGGGGGGCTCCGTATGTAACAGTGTTGACAGATCTGAGAAACTAACTTTGTGAGTATAGATTTGTCATAACTGACAAAATATATGGAAAAATCTATAAGGGAAGTATCCAAAATTGAATAAACTGGAATTTATTTTAGATTGTGGTCATGGTTAACGTATTTGATGGCCTAACAAGGAACATAACCCATTTCTGTCTGGCTACACAAAAGATGTAGTACCTCCTTTTATGGCAGTGACTAAACTAGTCCTGTACAAGTCTGACTCACTCGAAAAGCAGATCTGGCCCTGCGTGTGGCTGCTCGAACCTGATGAAAAGCACATACAGCTACTGTGGCCCCAGCCTCATTAAGTGAAGAGCCATAATGGATGTCAACAGGCTGGCCTCCTCTTACTGTGTCAACATCAATCACCAGGCTTGGATGGCACCACCTCACACTACTCTACTTTAAATTCACAGCACACTGCACATACTGAACCACCAGGACACACACACACACACACACACACACACACACACACACACACACACACACACACACACACACACACACACACACACACACACACACACACACACACACACACACACACACACACACACACACACACACACACACACACACACACAACACACACACACACACACACACACACACACACACACACACACACACACACACACACACACACACACACACACACACACACACACACACACACACACACACACACCACACACACACACACACACACACACACACACACACACACACACACACACACACACACACACACACACACACACACACACACACACACACACACACACACACACACACACACACACACACACACACACACACACACACACACACACACACACACTTCCACTCAGGTCTCCTGACTTTTACTCCTATTCTTCCCGAGGAGTGAATGTTGTATCTCGCCAGAATTTAATGCTTGATAGCTGCCCATTTACCATCAAGATTCAAATGTTCATTGACAACTATCTGACACATTCAAAGACTATTTCCTAACAAAAATAGGAAATAAATGACCTCTATGGGGACCAGACCAAGCTAGGTCCTTAGAATAGCATTGAACTTGTTGACTGGAATTTACTAGAAAATCTCAACATTTCCACATACTGTGGGGCTAGTCTGGTGATAGACAATTTACAGTCAATGGTTTGGCAAGGCTTAGGCAAGGGCATCAACTGACCCATAGGTTTGGAGGATTCATCCGTTTTAAGAAGCATTTATTGGCAGAGTTTGGCTCAGATAGTGGCCGATTGGCTGCACAGCCTCCACTGTTCAGCTGGAACACGAGAAGGGAGAGGAGTGCCACATGCCAGACAGTCCTTAATTGCTTCAATGTAATGTACAGGAAATTAAGTCAGAGATACACGAAGAGTAACAAATTTCAGGCATAGCCTTTGCGGCTCTAATATTGAAAAACAACAGTTTATATGACCTAATCAAAGCACAACTTCCTTACCTTTGTATGTCAGTTAAATTGTATGGGTATGCATACAAAAAATAGGTCTGTGTGTTTACACGTATGAGTTAGTGTCCTTACATAGTGTTAGCAGAGAGGACCCAGAGACAGTGTCAGGGCTAAGCCCCAGGCACTGTGCGCCATCAGCACCAGGCACATTGAGCTACTTGGCACTTAGGGGACCTCGGGATGGCACAATCTAGAGAGACAGGACCTTACCGGGGGTTAATGAACCCTGGGCTTGGCCCACGCCTGCAACATTAATTGTTTTCTACCGCTCTGGCAGACCTCTCCACTTCTCTATTTACTTTACTTACGTTCATTTTAAAGCAAGGTAAAGCCCAGATAAGTTCTGTGCATTTTTGCCCTCTCTCTAAATATATCTCTTCATCTTTCTTGCTTTATGTGTGCAGGTTTGCTCTTTTACCTCCTTAATATTTAGGCAGATAAAATCTGAGGAGGAATTGTGCTCACATGACCAGACACACACACACGTAAAAGTCTCTGTCCCTAACAACACAGCAAATGTCAAGGTTAAGTACAGGCTTCTTACTGTTTTCTTATGTTTTTAAAATTTTTCTCAGTGAGGATGAGCGAAGGGTAAGCTTGAACCTCCATGTAGGTCTTTAATTTGATATCACCATTGAGGAAAAGAAACAACACTGACTATTGCTTAGAAAATTGAAACAAATGGCAAAATCAAGGTCCAGTATTACCCAACCTTGTCTCAATGTGTATTTTCTCGCTGTGCTGTTACTAGGGCACCTGTAGCGTTGAATGAATTGTGCCAGCTCATATCAGAGCAAATTTAGATAATTACTCAGTCAAATCAGAAGTCAGAATTACTGATTGAATGGATCTCTTTTCTCTACTTTAAAAGAACACATAGAACAGGTAGAAGCATGTGATTTATTGACTCATATCTACTCAGAATGGGATATTTACTAAGATGACAAGACATCAGATATGCTAAATGAAATAAATTAACCATATGCAGATTTGAAGGACATAATTTGGGTGATGTGCTGATGTAGGATTCTGCTGTGATACGATTAACAGTAACTATATTAGTCAATGGATGAGTGAATAAATCGTTGAGGGCAAAAATCTGCCCAGTCATCAATAGCAGAATTTAATGATTGGAGCGAACCTTCTTGAATGAGTGTTGCTGTGCTATGGACTTCTTTAGCTGGAACTCTACAGACCAGTGGCTGGTAACCTCGTATAGGGTCCAGGTGATGCCTCCTAGAACCTCTGTCTGATATTTAAACAACGGAGTTGTGTCAGTTGTTTTCAGTGTTGGGAGTAACGCGTTACTGTCTTTTGTGAAAAATTAACACTTGCAGACAAGCAGACAAGATAGGCCTACTTTAGCTGCTTCTGATCTGACCAAGGACCTTGGTGGCACAATGATACTGTAACAGCCCCTGGCTGGCAAAGCATAACGAGATTTTCCAACTGATTCGTCACAGCTCTTTATTTAAACATCACATCGAAGCGCTATAGAAAACATCGTAAAACTAAACAACAGCTAAACAGACAAATAACCGCGTGAGACAAGTTTGACAGGTTAACGTGACAGCGACTCACGTTCCACACTACATGTAGCAAAGGGACTAAAACCAGCTTCGTACCTCATTCCGCTCGGCGAAGGGTGTTTAACAAGGATAAACCGTGAAGTAAATCAATTACCTTTAAAAGAATTATCTAGTAACTGTAACTAATTACTAATTTTCAGTAACTTGCCAAACTCTGGTTATTTTGCTTAAGTTGTGTGTTGTGAGCAAGGTCGATAATTATAAATCAATTCTAAATTCCCTCAAAAAAAGTAACTGAATGCACATTACCGCAATGAATTTGAGGCCTGCGAATGGATATGGACATTGGGGCTCATTGTAACTGTATGCTCATTGGCACTGTCAAACTGACAGCCCAAGCCAGTATATTTAAAGTCGGTGTGATGATACACTGGCTTAATGTCTGTGGACTTCAGATTGGACATTTACATCCTGCCCACTCTCTCCTCTGATCCTCATCACAGTTCCATAGAAAAATCCTGCATCACCTGCATTACATTTAGCATCATGACACTGTAACTGATCATCCAAATCACTGAACAGAAATAGATGATTTCTGGGTGTGAAATTAAAAATAATCCCTTATTAATATGAATGGATGTGTTTGTTTGCACAGTTTGCACAGTTATGCACCCCTACTGCAGTTTGCTCTATGCAAACTGGCTAGTTTGCTCTATGCAAACTGCAGTAGTGTTTCCATTGCGTGATGTTATCTTGCAAGTAGTAATGGTGTTCATAGTCAGATGAACAGATGAAGAATGGATGGAGAATGGCTCAGTGCAGGGTAATTTACGCCCCATTGTTTGTCAGCGGGGATTAGGTCAAGTTCTTCATATTTTTTTTAACTTCCTATGGTTGAACAAAAAATCACTTATATTATATATATATATATTATTGCACCATCACTATGATATTCAAAACATAAGTAATGAGTACATTTGATCCTTTTTGCTACTTTGTCTTATTATTCTTGTTTGGTTTTGGTGAGCAAAGATATCAAAATGTACCATAAACTACACTTCTCCAATGTACTGTCTCTTTGACAAACCAAATTTCATGTTATACCATATCCAGTACCTGTATGTCAATCCAACCACACACACACACAAACTTGTCTTATAGAAGAGTTTCTTTGACATAATGTTCTAGACCCGTATCCTAACTTTAACCACACAACTAAAACAACCCTCTAACAGCCCTCTCTCCTTAAGGTCTAAAATTTAAGTTGGTCCTCACAGAGATATAGTTATGGGAACCACACAGATACACACCAACAGACTCACACAGGCTGCCTAACTGGCTGTCAAAGAGTGGAGGTGAATGGAACAAAGATGTGTTGTTGTGAGCGTGACGATCAGCTCCCTGTGCCTGACCATCTGCAGCGGGCCAGGCTCAGCAGGAGGACGGGGAAATGAGGTCAGCTCAGCTTTTGAAGCTGGCAAGCTGCAGGCAGACGAGGCACCATGCCGTGCCTGGAAGCTCACATGAAAGGCAATCAACTAAAATAGCCAAATATTGTTACGACTGTAGACGTGTCGATTGCTCATTCTGCAGTCTGAGAAATTCAGGCTGGGAGTAGTCAAAATTTATGGAGAGTTCGGTGCATTAAATCTCTGCTTATCTATTTCAGTCTTAAACAATTAAAAAATATCCAAGACCTCAGACATATAGAACCTTGAAACTAGATTAAACTAAGTTAGATAGTTCGCCTAATTGTAAATAGTTTTTTTCAAAGTTGAGATTGCCAGGCTAGTTTATTAAGATGTTTCCAAACAATGTTATACATATTACATGACATTACATAACATTTCATTGAGCTGAAGCTTTTATCCAAAGGGACTTAGAATGAGTGTATTCAATAATGAGGGTATAAACCCACAAAAACAAGAATTAAGTAAGTCAAATAAGCTTCAAAAAAGCCAAACTGCAACAAATTTGAATTTAGGTAGGATAAAGACCAGTCGAGCTGCTACATTTTGGACGACCTGCAGAGGTCGGAGGCACTAGCAGGTAGACCTGCCAGGAAGGATTGCAGTAGTCTAGGTGTGAGATGACCAGAGCCTGGACCAGAACCTGCGCCGCATTGATGAGAAGGGGGCGTATTCTCCTTGAACCGATGACCTTCTAGTTAAAATAGAAAATAACTGCTCTAGCCCCTGAACCACAGCCGCTCACAAGAGTGAAGTAAAGAGTGAACAGTCACAATTTATTGTAGAAATGTGCAACAAAACTTTTGGCGGAGTGGACAGGCAAAACTGCCGGTGACCAAAAAGCAGGATCTCCAGCTGAGTTGCAAAATACTAAAAAAGGGCACAGTAGAAAAACAGAGGGGCTGGACTGCTATACTCTGCAAAGGAGAAACAAAGTGAGCAAACATCTCAAAACTTTCCCAAAAAAGCAAAGGCAAACCTATAACGATAATGTCCCTACTGTGCATTATAAATATCGTGCGAGTAGTTAAATCAGGAGAGACTTTGATACAACGGTTGAACAAAATATTTTATTGCCATGCTCAAGAAAGGAAGAGAATATTTTATGTATTTGGGCGTTTAGACCCCTATGTGATGTCATTGGGATTAGAAGGGGGTGTAGAATGAGTGTTGCCTGAGAGTACAGATTACTAAAGTAGTTTGATTATTAAAAAAAACGTTATAAAAAAAATGGTTTAAGTTTATTTGTTGTGAATTATACTTGAAATGGCTTAAGATGTGCAACTAGGATATAAAGGGGTTTAACTCGCTTATACGAGTAGTTTGACTAGTCTCACAATACAGTTAAACCCTAATATCAAACATAATATCCACAGAAGACATATTGTCTTAAAACAATAAAAAAGAATGGTGGATAATGAGTTTATTTTACACCTTTGCAGATACAAGTCAGTGTGCCACCTTTGCAGCAAAACATGTGTTTTGCACCAAGAATCTCTTTCTGTTGCTTTGCCACGAGAGACCAAGGTCCACAAGGGACCAATTGAGCATTGTCGGCGAAAGCATAATAGCTCATTTTTTTAGCAAACAACAGCTACCATAGAAACTCCCAGAGCTTCCTTGGTGCTAACAAAGCACAACGTGCCTTCCATGGATACCAAGGTGCCCTATCTGCAAGGTTAGTGCACTGGCAGAAAATGAGGATGAGGTGGTTGTTAAGGAGTTGAGGTGGTTGTTCTTTGTAGTGGCTATTGATGAGAGGATTCACAATAGTGATGTAGCTAAACTTCATGTATTTGTCCTTTGTGTAATGTTAAGGATACAGTTTTGTGCGTGATTAGTTTATTAACTGTGAAAAAATCTGCAATCTGCATTCAACAAAACTCCTGGTGTATTCAACCTAGTGTTTTGGATTTGTGAGGGACATGCTCTGCAGGAGAGATTGCTAGAACTGTTTGATCAGGTAATACATTTTCCTATGAGAGAGCAAGTTGTCTTCTGAATGCTCTTAAATCTTTTCTGAAGGTGAAATGGAGAGAGAACATGGTCAGATTATTTATTATTTAAAACTGGAGCCCTTTAAAAATAAATATGACTTACGTTAAGCTACACTTAAATGCAAAGGGAAAAAGACAACTGAAGCAAAAAACATCAAACAACTCATTGACAACCTCTCAAGGAGAGGTTTCAGTGAATTGATAATTCAAGAATTCAACATATTAAAGGATGTTATAACTTTTGTTTTCAAAACACTAACATACAAACAATTTTCAACCAAGGCTAAATCATTTGGTACAAACTAAATGGTAAATGTCTGTATTTCTGTAGCACTTAGTTTTGATGACCACTCTGCTTTACAGTAGAGTTTACTGCCATTCACTGATTCACACTTTTTCTATGTACAGCCCAACTGTCCAGGGAATTTGTGATTCAGTATCTTTACCAAAGACACTTCGCCATGCAGAGGAGCAGATTGAGCAGATCGAACCACCAACCTTCTGGCTAGAGGAGCACCGCTCTGCCCTATCAGCCATAGCCACACAAAATGTGCTCAATTGAATGGCAAATCATATTTCCTTGAATTATATATCATATATTGTAGGTGTTTTTATGATGTGTTTGTTCGACATCATTTTCTGCTCCGTGCGCTGTGCACAATGGAGAAATAATGGCAGATTGGATGGTTTTCTACCTTTTTGTAAATTGTTTTAATTTGGGCATTCCACTTTTGAAAAGTGAATACATATTATATGTTTAAAATGTAAGGGAGGCATTATAGATAGCAGGAGAGGTTGGAAGAATGTACAACTTATTGACACTATAAAGAGTTTGTCCGGTGGACCAGAATTCTAACCTGTGACCTGGAACTCAGGCCACATGAGCCCATGTGGTATGTGCATACAAATTGTTTTCATCCATAATTATTGTATTTTTCCATTTGTTTTCTATTATAATCAAAATACATTCATTGAGACCAAACAATATCACTGGAGTTAATTTATACTACTCATATCTAGGGTGGGCTGTGTTTTGTGTTGCCATTGGAGTAAAATCTAATGTTAAACAGGCACTTTCGGTGATGTTTATGTTTCCTGTAAAGAGGACTGGAGGAGCCAGTGCCAAAACTGTTCTTTGCCTTTTTCTGCCGGTTTTGTATTTTTCCTAGCCATGACACCCAGGACTACACAGAGTCTCTTGCACCTCAAGCACAAGTTTAACATGGATAAGTATCGCAGTGATGTCACAGTTGGCACACACAAGGACCAACCCGTCAAGCATAACTTCTACTGTGTGCAATCACTGTAAGTTGAGGTCACTTTAGGTTATGGACTCGCCATCATATTAATTAAACTGATGGCAGACTGGACAGATATTTATTGAAACATCAGCAAATTACAACAACAACCATTCAACAAGTAGCATTCGCACTCAAAGTATTGACTCTCTCTGTCTTTCACTTTCAACCTCTCTCTCCCTCCACTCTAGCATACATGACAGCAGCAACAAGGACAAGCTGTTTTACCTGCTGATAAATATTCCAATAAGCCGTGCCTGACAGGACAGGTCCAACAGGCAGGCTGCGTGTGTGTGTGTGTGTGGTGATTGTCTTCATGGTGCCAGGAACATATTATGAACTGGCCTGGGATGCTTCTCCAGACGGAGGCCAGCAGAGTCTCTAGACCTCTGTTGTTCCCACCCCTCAACCATAGAGACCCTTGCTCACACCACCTTATGCTCCCTGCTTTATCAGCCCACCCAGAGGGGGAGGCCTGGGCGCTGGTTTTCTTGCCAGCCTGGAAATGTTGACATGCACATACTGGCATCTTATTACTTGGAACAATCATCTCCAGTCTTCCCCCCTCTCTTCCTCATTCTCCTCTCTTTTCCCCTGATATTTCCTTTGCTGTCTTAACTACACACCCAGCCAAAGTATAAACTAGACTGGGGTATTTATAGAAAGATAAGATAAAGGGGCAGATAGCGCATCATTTCAACTGAACACAGGGGATTACGTTTTATTATTGACGTCCCCACTACTTTCTAGCTCCTTTGGCTTTCACTTTTCTCCCAGTTCCCTTTTTATTACCTTGTATTATAGGCAGTTGGCAGTTCCTGTCCCTTAATTGCTGTTCCTTTAAGGATGCCTGTTCTCTTTCAAGCTAAAGGGGCTTAAAAACAAAATCAGAGAGGAACAACAAATTCAGAGAAGGGAAGGGCACTGGCGATGTGGAAACAGGTCTTAGCTGTAACAGAATGTTCTGGCTGAAATAAGATGATTCATGGGTGTGTTAATTATGACAGCAAGATACTATAAAACTTCTATGAGGTGGGGGATGCGGGGAGGGAACATGTTGCCGAATAATGCTGAGCATTTGTAATAAAAATATTAATTGCTAATTTATTTTCAATGAAGAAACCTATTCATACATATACATATACCTGTTCATTATTCTCACTGTCAAAAATAATTCCAGTGAAAGTGATTTCTCAAGTGCCTACAGAGTCCCCTCTTTATTTATTATGTCTAAGGCCTAGGCCATTCAAGTGAGCACAGGCAAATTAATCACAAAGTTTAAACCAATCTGTGGAGACCTTTGGAATCAATTGGCCCGCTACTAATCAGAAAACCTAGCTCCAACAATCAGCCAGTGTGCTCTTAGGCAAATACATATATGAGCCTTGTTGGCACAGATGGCCGTTTGTCTGTCTCATAATTAGGGAGTTCAAACCTCATTGAGAGATAGTTAAGACTAGAACAGTGCTCTAAAAATGTATTTATCTAAGTGGAATAAAAGGCTTTCTTAGATGCTACTGAAAAACTGTGATCTGTAAAAGTTATTCAACATAAACTTGATTTGATTCTGGTTTTAGTTTGAGTTTATTTAGTTTTATTTGTTTATTTATTTTTTAATATTCTTTCTTAAAAACAATATCATCCTGTAATTTGCAAACTATTATGCTTAGACTTCTTGAGTTATTAATATTGCAATTTACTTTCTGCATTGAGGCAGTTTGATCTGTGTTGGATTAGATGGAAAAATGACATGCACATTGTATCATTGCATTCCTTGTGCTTTTGAGAATACAATTAATATAGAATCTTGATTCTGGTTTGTTGTCAGCAACTACAAAATTGCAATTTATTTGGGCAAGAAAAAATCTGTGTGTGTGAGAGAGAGAGAGAGAGAGAGAGAGAGTGTGTGTGTGTGTGTGTATGTGTGCGGGAGATTGCTGCTTTGTTCCTCTGAGCCAAGGTGTCTTTACTTCCGTCCCACACCAGTGAACAGGTGTAAGGGGTCAGGCGTCTGGCTTGTGAATCTGTGTGTATGTGTGAACTGAGAATTGCTATCGAGCACGTCGAGACATGGCACTCAGTGGCATGGAACTGATTGCTCTGCCAAACCCTGTCAATTAGCATCAAGGCCCGGAGACATCACCACACACATAGACACAAATTTCAGCCTTCAGTTATCTTCTCTCCAGCCCAGCATCCACTGGTGGTTGTCGGTCTGCGGCCATCATGACATTGGAGGGAGGTGCCTGCAGCTATAATGTCTCCTCTACCAACTTACTTTTGGCACATTTATCAGGCCTGCCCCACAATGTGTGACACTACGTAACAGACTCATGTACAGTATAGGAATTAGAAACAGAAGCTACAGGTTTTATTTTATGTGCTGTTGCAGGCGGATCAGGAATTAAAGCCAGACTCACAACTCAGACCAGTACTGGCACTATAATAAAGGTTTAAATGTGATAAAGAGAGTCAGAGCTAGGGTGACACTGGTACTGATAATCATTGATGAGGACGTCGAGCAGGCGTGGTGTTGAGACAGAGCTCAGCAGTGTGATAGCAGCTAAAGCCCAGTGGCTTCAACAGGAACAGGAAACAAACTGAAATTATTTGGGCTTCTTAGCCATTGTTTTTATAGGATGGTTGAACATTTTTCTTTTTTTTGTCAAACAACCATTAACCACACCATGAAACAATCGAATGCCTCTGAAGGTCCTCTTAGCTAGTCTTCCTTTAGCCAGTTGGTGAGGCAAACTAACTTGTTCACATTCTCTGACAGTAAAGCTGACCGCTTCTTTTGCAAAATGTGCACAATCACACGGAACCGTAGATGCAGGAGTGGCTAGATATTTGCGAGGCCAACTGCTCATGGGCTCTTGAATGAGATTACCACCACTCCAAGGGGCAGTCCTCCATACCAATGCTGGACTCTTCTCTGTACCTTCGTATGGCTCTGTGAGGCTGCTGCACCTCATAATCTGATTCAGAATCTGAGCCCATTACCAGACTATAATTTTCTTCTTGGGTGGCCCATCTTCAGCAGCTTGTGGAGCCCTCCTGGCCCTAGATAGCTGTTCCTGCAGCAATCTTTCAAGTGTGTTCCGCTCCTCTGGTCTGTCACTCTTGGGTAGGCTCTTCAGGTCATCATTTGAATTTAATGAGTTAAACTTAATGTTATCCTAATAGCCACATTATCATGGATTGCTTAATTGCAGGGCTCTAGAGGAGACTCCAGTCTCTGCAGTTTGTCCCATTTCTGTTGTGTCAGCATCACTAGTTTGTGGTTCTGCTGGTCCAGGGCTGCTGTCACTGCATCCTTATTGTGGATCAGACGCTTAACCATGTCCTGCGTTAAGTTCCAGCCTGTTGGGACGTCTTGGATCAGTGGCTGCTGCACCTGCATGCGGTTCTCTTGCTCTGCGTTTAGCTCCGACGTGTTGCGGGGTTGTGTTTGAAGTGGCCGACAATTTTGCGACACTTGGACAACGCATTCACAGATCCGCTGTCAGCAATGCACGGCATGTGTTCATATGACAGTAGTCTAGCCAGGGCTATCATATTTCGTGCACTGTCTGTCCCTACAGTGGTCGTATTGTCTTCAATTGCCCAGTTGCTTGCAACAGTTTGGAACTGTTCTGCACATGCCTCCGCAAAGTGGCGCTCTTCTGTTTTCATCCATGTTAGTGTAAACGGCTTTAACTTCCATTCGTCAGTGATTAGTTGTGCAGTTACACCCAGGTAGTTATCGTTACTCACAGAAGTCCAGTGATCCCCCTTCAGCACCACATGTTTCGTAGCAGCTAAGTCATTTTCCTTTTTTTTTATTTTCAGCTTCATACAACTCGTGGATTTTTGTAATCATTGTGCGTCTTTGCGGTGCTTGGATGCTCGAGTCCCCCATTGCCACACGCAAAACTTTGGTGAACCCCTCGTCCTCAACAATATTAATTGGTCTATAGCTTTTTGCAATCCACTTGGCAACTGTGCTAGTCAACTTGTCACAGGCAGACTTAGTGAGGGGCCTACGTTGTTCAGTGAGGGTGGTTTGGCGCATTCCGCTTGAACTCCCCTCACAGACCAGCGCATGCTTCGCGTTGATGTGGTACTTTAGGCTGGTATTGCTGCGGTGAAACGATAACGTCTTCCCGCAGATTGTGCATATCACTTTGCTTTTATTGAATATTCCATCTTTGTTTTTTAGGAACAAGGACTTCCTGTCCAGAAGGTCCTCAGGTTCATCAGAATTATCCATGTTGTTTGTTTGTTTGAATAGCAGCTGCCGTCTGAATCGGCGACTAGTGCAGATTGGGTGGAATTGTCGGTATATTTGAAGCTCATTCTGCGTATGCGTTAAAAAAAAGCATGAATTAATCCTGTAATTTAATCATAACGTGTTAACGTGTTATTTTTCACAGCTCTAATTTAGATATAACATTTACAATGATATTTAACATTTTAATTAATTATCTAGATTTAAACTGTATATTTAGATTTATCCTTTAACATATATGAAATTTATTTCTGTCTTAAATGTAAGGAAAATTTGCTAAATATGAAGAAATTGAGCTAAATTTTTTAATATATCAGCGAGAAACTTGATTCTTACATTTGACACCCCATATCAATGGGGCAATAACGTTGTTGTTGAGACCTGTACATATCGTAATGTGAATGTTCCCTTTCAAATGCCGAGCCTACCGTTTCACACAGGTGGTAGACTGAGCTAAACCTTTTTCTATCGAGAGCCATATTAAGTTTTTATTAATAATGAATCGATTTCAATTCACAAGGTCTCGATTTGATTCAATATCTATTCAGTTCAGGATGTTAATTTGACCATTACAAATTTTGCTTGGGTATGTATAGGAAAACTATTTTGGTACATTATGAAAATTGTTATGGTTGGCCTGTCGCTGTCACGGTTTGTAGAAGGAGATGGACCCAGATGCAGAGATGTTTAACAAAAAGCGTATTTAATGTAAAAAGAACTCAACTAAACTCTAACTAAACAAAAACACAAGGAAGCTTACGAGAGGGGTTCAAAGTGAAGAGGCTCAGGGGATCAGCAAGGCAGGACAGGAACACAGACAGCACCATGGACGAAAGAGGGTAGATGAACAAACAATCTGACAGAGGACAAAGGAAACACAGAGGCTTAAATACACAGGGAAGGCAGGGGCAATTAAACACAGGTGAAACACATGAGGACTGGGGAAGACAATCACTGACAGGAAGTAAAGACAGGAACAACACACAAGGAACAGAGACTACAAAATAAAACAGGAAACAGAAAACACAAAGAGACTGATCTCAACAAACTAAAATGACAGAACATGACAGTCGCGATAACAAATATTTTTTGAATATCCAGTCTAACATTTGAATTAGAAAGAAAAAAATGTAATATCCTTGATTAAGATAGATAAACAAACCAAACACACAAAAAATTTACTCTGGCCCTGTTAACAAAAATTGCTCTTGAGTAAGTATCATATATTTGGCATATTAATATTCCAGCTTTTCCTCCTTTTTTTTTGTGTGTGTGTACACATGTCTCATTAACACTGGCTTAAATCAAACAAACACAAAGTAAACTTCAGTGCTGTTCAGTTTGTGATAAGTGTTGGTGTTTATTGGTAATGTGTAAAGTGAGCACCGTGTGGAGGTGATACTCACAGATACTCCTTCAAGAAGGTTGCAGGTTCAATCCTCACTCTTCCCCATCTGCATGCCGAAGTGTCCTTGCGATGTTGAATGCGCTTATTGTAAGTCGCTTTGGATAAAAACGTCTGCCAAATGAAATATAATGTAAAGTAATACTGTATATACTTTGCTGCTAATAATCTATCATCGGCTGTCCACCGTGGAAACCATTTAAACATACTTGTTCTTCTCTCTTATCTCTGCTTCACTGTCCAGGCTGGACGTTCCCCACCCCTGGTGTAGTAGTATTGAGTTGCTGGATAAATTGATGGAGGTGGAGGATGCTGTAACCTTTCTCTCTTGTCCCTGCAATTGAATGTGTGTCCTCTCCAGCTACCTGTCATATGTAACTATCAGACCTAACCTTATATTGATGCAAAGTAATCACGGGTGAATAATGACAAACCTCTACAAAGGTCAGAGCACTGACCACAGCTGAGGCACAGGGGATATCTGCTGCTGCCAAACTGCCCTGTAGGTTTTCCTCCAGTTTACAAGCTTAATGACTGACAGTTGTTTATCTGGCAGCTTACAGTGTTATGAATGGACCCATGTGAGTGTTACTTTAAGGTTTTGAAGAACACTCATTCAACAGTCTAACTTTGTGTGTCTATCTTTCTTCATCAGACAGAGTCACAGACAAAGTGCTGCCAGAGGCTGACAGTCTAACAACCTCCTCATATCTCTTCTTCATCCCGGCCACAGAAGACCACGGCCCTTCCACAAGGTAGGCCTTGTGACCATAGTTTCCCCCTGTTAGGGTTACCTACTTTCCATGCTGTGTCTGCAATACTCTTATTTTGTCAGCAGCAGATATGAATCCACAGATGCAACGCTTGACTTTACTGGGGCAACACACACCACAGCAGTTATCAAGTCATCAACTGTGCTATCTCACTTGAGCACTTTTTATGTTAAGTTTCATGATTGCAATGACTGCTGGTGGAGACATAACCTGTACTATTATATATTTGCTATCACACTGGAGCTACAGAATTATAATTGAACATTACAGTCAACACATTTTTCTATCTATAGTTGCAAACACAAAATAGAGCCAAACAGCACTATCAGTCTTTTTGCCCATTAAAGTAAAATATTTTTTTACAGATGGGTGATGTTTGTGCATCGCTGCATTTATTTCCAGAGCTTCTTCTTCAAGAACCCGGAGATTATGGTACAAGATGCTACACTGTTTCTTTTTGCTATTATTGTTGTCCTATATTATATACAAGATCCAGATGCAGTTTTGACTTCTCATACTCTATACTCAGTGTACTCAATTTATTCCTGAGCTCTTTGTGAAAGAATAGTGTTCTTCATGACAGTTTTCAGGTTGTGTCTGGTCCATGTAGCAGATGTTATGCAGGACAAGCTCAGTAAACTGCCAGTGACGAGTTAGTTTTCAGTCCTAATATTTCCACTTCTTGCTTACTCTGTATTATGTATTATATGCGAAACTGGATATGAAATAAATGAAAGCATTTAGGTGAACCTAATTACAGGCATGAATGAGACCTAAACCGTACAGTTCCTCAAAATATACAGATGTTACACTTCAAGTCTCTACAGTTCTGTTTCAAAGCTTCGTTTAAGAGGTCAAATCTATGGCCTTTTAAATTTGTTTCTCAAACAGCGAATTTATGTAATTCTACAGTGGAAACCATAATTTAGTTGTTTGGTTATACTTAAGAATTCACTGGGAACAATAATGGGGCACTGGCACTCATCATGTCTGACTTTCAACATGTTTTAGTAAACAAATTATTAATTAGGGGACAATAATATCAAGCAGACAAATGTGTTGTACCCTATCCAACATCGAGTATTTTAAGACTGTTGAAAACCGAGAATGATGTAACTTTGGGTTGGTTAATCATTAATTTGTGTATGTACTGTGATCTGTGATGTTAATAGGAATTCAATGCCTTGATCGTTCAAGGCCTCTTTTTGTTCTCGGCTCTCACAGATATTTGCTATTGCACACATGAACCAAATAGCATGAAGAACGGGTTGGAGGCACCAAGTAGATCTAAGAGACTTTCTAGACTGAAGTGTATGTGTGTGTATGTGTGCTGCCTCAGTGTAACTGATCAGGATATTTCAGAAGCAGCACACATACTGTGGCTATGGGGGAGATTCTTGAAAAAATTTGAACACCTCCAACATTTATTCCTTCAATGAACTCTGCCTAATCCCACTCTCCCCAGAAACTGAACATCAGCGAAAATGTGTGCAGGATATATTTCCATGCTGTTTAAAAATAACCCCACTCTCTGGATCCCTGGACAGATATACAATGGAAATCTCACAACTCATTTCGGCTGTCATTAGCATTTGTGACGACTGTCCTGATGCTACAAGTTTTTAGTGGTTGGCTGCAGCCTCCAGGGGGAGATCCAGAGCTCAAGGCTCTACAGGGTTCTGAGAGGATTATGTGTTTGGTCAGGTGCTCTTTTATGTAGGGAGAGGAAGCAGCACAGCAACCCTCAGATCCAGGACACAAGCAAACAAGCTGAAAGGATAGGCTCAGGAGTTCTATTTGCTGAATTGTGGATTTAATGGAGCATATCTGCCAACCTTTTACATTTGCTGTTGTATGAATATATGAACTTGTTCTGTTCCATAAAAAACTCAGTTTTCTGGTATGAAATGGGGAATTATTTGAACAATTTTGTTTATATTACCCCATTCCATCTTAAAATGACCAGTATTGGTCGACAACTGCAGGTCAGCCATTCAGGATGACATACTTCTCTCCTGAACTGCACTGGTTTTGTGTCTTGAGAATATCTAATACAGTGTTGGGACAGCCACGTTTTTACATTTGTTTTTTAATGTAAAAATGTATAAACATATTTCACACCGTCAGGATTCTAAATATTTGAGTGTGAAGGTCATTGATTGGATAATGTTATGTTGATAATGTTTTTAATATGTAATGGACATACAAGAACAAGCCTTCCCTGGTTATGCACAAGTTAAGGGAGCTGGTGCCAGTGAAGAGTACTGACCTGGTGTTGCCACCTCATCATTTTCGCGCCAAGACTTCACCCACCCCTTTATCGGCATGGTGGTGAGTAAATTAGTAAATGAGTGAATTTTCCTTTTTGGGTGAACTATCCCTTTATTTATCCATGGTTAAGCCATATACTCCTCACTGCTCAACTTTCTTATCTTTGCACCCGTACAGGCTCATCTGGCCTCTTTCTGGTTCTCTTCTGTCTGTCTGTTTTGTTGACTTTCTTTGTCAGCGTTGTTTTATGAAATTGCCCAAAAAAAACAAAATGCATTTTGGATTTTTTCACCTACATTCAGGTGAGTCACGTCTGGAGGAATACACAGCGTACCAAAACCAACCTGCTACTTTGTGTGTTTCGGCAGTGCATGCATAACTGTGACTGAACACAGGGGGCAGAGTATAGTGAGGGGAAATTGTCCACTAGTTAATCGATTGCTGATGCCATTGTTCTCTTGAACGGATACCAAAAAAATCATTTTGCATATGTGATGCATGTCTGTGAGACTGTTGCTCTGAAACATACTAAATCCAACTGACAAAAATGTATGTGTGGCGGGCAATTTTGATTTGTGGAAGTCTCAAATCAAAACATTAATGTGTGGGAAACACTGACATATCAGCCTGTATCTAAAATCTGAAATCTTATCCTGTTTAGAACATTGGAATACCAGGTAAGGAGGTGATGTAGATTGATAGTTGCTAATACTATAGTCAGTGCTTTAATTTAGAAAAGTGAACAGACAATTTGACAGGAACTTTTTAGTAGTTGACTGTTTGTTAGAGGTTACTAGACAGCCAACAGCCTAACTATGAATATGTAACTATAGTTCACAGTGGTGTTTAATCTTAAATCAATAAGACAGCAAACAGACATCCACCCTCTCATATTGAGGGGCGGCTGTGGCTGAGGGGTAGAGTGGTCGTCCTCCAACCTCAAGGTCGGCGGTTCGATTCCCAGTCTGAACCATCTGCATGCCGAAGTGTCCTTGGGCAAGAAAAATGCTCAACCATACTATAAAAACAATGGCTAAGAAGCCCAAATAATTACTGTTTAATTTAAAAAGAAAAGAAAAACGTTTCATTAACCCATACAATGGCTAAGAAGCCCAAATTCTGTTTAGGATGACTGTTCCATATGGAATAGCAAAGAGAACTGCAAAATAACTGCTGAGTTATGTTGTGTGTGAAAGACTGACACGCACACGTGTTGCTTCAGAACGTACACTGTATTCTTTACTTCAGTCTCCTGTGTCGATCAACACTTCCTTGTTCTACAATGCCCGCGCATTACACGTCACGTCGCATCCCATCATCATCACACAGTCTCTTAAAGGAACCGTAACCACTATTTCGTAACATACAGCAAACCCATGTATCACAGTGTGACCATGTTATTAGAACATAACATTATTAGAACATAACATTTTCCTCCCCCCACGAAAAAGCAAACAGCATACCACCCCAACTAACAACCAACCCAAACATTCGTCAAGAAAACCGAACATCTAATCAAGATATCAAAATGTACTAGGCAAGAGTCTGTGAAGACAACCGCTAGACTAAACATGGTAATCCGTGACATAGTCCTGCAAGGCAACAGGCCGAGCCCTGGCCCGCACCGGCCTCGGGTCCGGCACCACAACCTCCTGGCGTGGTGCTGCGGGGGGTGCAACCAGGGCCGGGGGTGGGCCCGGATCAGTGGCCACGTTGCAGGGGAATGGTGACTGGGCTCGTGCCGTGGCCAAGTGCTCAGAGAGGGGTGCCGGGACTTTCCTCAGCCTACTAGCATGCCACCGTGATCCGTCGTCGAGCAGAAATGTGGCGGGGCCAAGAAGGCGACTGATCTGTCTGGGTTGGGACCAGAACGAGGCCAACTTGTTGTGTCGCTGCGGCCGTCGAGCCCTGACCCAGTCTGAGACCTGAAGGGACGGTGGCCTCGCCCTGCACTTCTTGTCCACCCTTTCCCTCGTCTTCTGCTGCCGTGCAGCAACAGTCTCTCGGATTCGGGCCAGGGAGGGCATGGGAAAGTCACTATTTGGTGCTCGGAGCCTGTGTAATGGCAGTCCCAATTCTCGTCCGAGCATCAGAAACGCTGGTGACACAAGCGTGGTGGAGTGATGGCTTGCTCTGTAGTGCAGCAAGGTCTGGTTGAGTGCCTCCTCGAATGCACAGCCTTGGGCCAGGTGTGCACGAATCCCGTTCTTCAGTGTTGCATTAAAACGCTCTACTCCACCGTTGGCCTGTGGGTGGTAAAAAGCGGTTCGGATGTGCTTGACGCTCCTGCTGGCAAGAAAGTCAGAGAACTCCGCAGATGTCTGTTGTTATGGCCCGAGGCACGCCCCAGCGGGCAAAGAGGCCATCCAGTATCCGAATCATGACGTGCGACGTCACCGTCCCCACTGGCACAACCTCCGGCCACTTAGAGTGGAGGTCGTAAACGACCACCAGGAAGCGCTGGTGGTGTGGAACACCACGGCCATGGATTTCCCCACAGATGTCCAGCTGTACATGTTCCCAGGGACGTGAAGGCCAGGGGAGCGGTTGCAGGGGAGGGGTTGAAGGGGGTCCGGTTTTCCCACTGAGGAGGCACGCTGAGCAGTCCTGGACATACATAGACATACATGTGCCACCTCTCGCACGCCCACACACAGGCCAATGCTTCACGTTCACCCACGGAGTACCGCTGCTCAGTGGGTGTCAGGGCCCGAGATGCGAAGGCGATTGGCCTCTCCGTGCCGTCATGAAGCTGCGACAGGACAGCTCCAACTGCAGCAGTGGAGGCGTCGCAGGTGATGAAGGTTGGGCTCGAGAGGCTGAAATGGGCAAGGACAGAAGGTGAGGTTAATTGTTTTTTCAACATGAAAAATTACTCAGAGCACTGTGGTGACCAAGCCCACGGCTCCTCCTTCTTCAGGAGCTGGCGGAGGGGTGCTGTCGTTTGTGAGTAGTTGGGCAGGAAACGCAAATAATAAGCCGTCATTCCTAGGAACGATGCAACCTGTGTGGTGGAGGTTAGTTCAGGGATGCGTTGTATTGCGTCAACGTTGGAGGAGAGAGGTGCAATGCCATCAGCTGAGAGGCGGAATCCAATAAAGTCCACAGTCGGTACTGAGAAGAGATATTTCTCCCCGTTTAGTGTCAGGTGATGTTTGGTGAGGGCCACAAACACTCTGTGTAAGCGGGCATCGTGGGTGGCTTGGTCTGGCCCATGCACCACAATGTCGTCCAGGTAAACTGCTGTCCCCGGGAACCCAGCGAGAATTGTAGACATGACCTTTTGGAAGCAGCTGGGGGCAGAGCTAAGACCAAACGGCATGCGTGTGTACCTGAACACCCCAGCGTGTGTCACAAATGCTGTCAGGTCCCGGCTGGCCGGGTGAAGGGGAACTTGCAGGTAACCCTGGCGTAAATCCAACTTTGTGAAGACCGTTGATCCATGGAAAAGAGAGGTGAGCTCCTCAGCTGTAGGTAAAGGATATTTGTCTGGAATGACAGCTTTGTTGACCTGTCGCAGATCCACACAGACCCGGAGGCCCCCTGACTTTTTCTGTGCGACCACCAGGTTTGAGATCCAAGGTGCTGCATTTATTGGCTCGATGATGCCCTCTTCTAGCAGGGAGGTGAGCTCTGCAGTGACGCCCTCCCGGAAGGTGAGTGGCAGGTGCCTGAGGGGCTGCATAACTGGTGTCACGGCAGGGTCAACCAGGGGCCGATGAGTGAATGCTGTCAGGCGGCCCAGGCCGTCGAACAGCGCTGGCCACTGCTGGTGCATCGTTGGGAAGACCTGCATTATAGCTCTTCCACTATTGTCCATCAGAGAGAAGCCCAGTGCAATGAAGAGATCGAGGCCAAGAAGGTTGGTTCCCCGCTGTGCCACATGAAAAGGGAAGGAGGGAAGGTGTATCGTACCATAACGGACAGGCAGGTCAATTGTGCCCACAATCTCGATGGCAGAATTTGCATATCCCCGCAAGCTTGTGGATGGGGGTCCCAGTGGCATGCGGGAAAAGAATTTCCTGTATGTGGCCAAATTGAGGAGCGACGCTGCAGCCGCAGTGTCCAGGATGAGTGGCACGCTTACCTCCCCCAGCCGCACTGTGCAAGTTTTGAATGATACTCGTGTAGAACGGATATTACTAATTTCTGTGTATCCGGAAGTGGACTGAGGAAGCCTGTGCTGCCGTGCTTCATTGGTTGGAGCTGAACGACAGACTTTAGCAAAGTGGTTTAATCTAGAACAGTTTCTGCAAACCTGTCCACGGGCAGGGCACTGTGATGCTCTTGTAGCATGAGAACTGGATCCACAGTTGCCGCAATTGCGTCTGGAGCCCACAGTGGGGCGCTGTCTATTCATTTGTTGCACAGGCAGGCTGTCACCGCTATCAGTGGACGGGAAAAACTGCAGCTTGCAACGCTATTTTGATTGCATCAGTCAGTGTCAAATCATCAGGTTCCATAAGCAGTTTTTCCCGTATCTTGTCACATGACGTGCCTTCTATCAGCTGGTCTCTGATCATTTGGTCATGCAATGCTCCATACTCACAGGCTCGTGCCAGCTCACGTAGGTCAGCTACAAAAGTCTGTATGGACTCGCAGGGTCGTTGGTGGTGCTTCCTGAGTCTGTACCGCCGTATCAGGACACGTTGTTTCCCAGAGAAATGGTCCGTCAGCAGCTTGACTGTATCCTCGAAAGCTGTTGCTGAGCCGAGCGCCCCAAGAACACGCTGGCCCTCGGTACCGAGGCAGTGGACGAGGATAGCGGTCTTTCGCTTGTCGGGAAGCTCGTCGTCGGAGAATCCGAGCGCATCAACATAGGCATTAAAACCTGTCAGCCACAGTGTCCATGGCACTGCGGGTTCCCCGGGTACCGCGAGAAACACTTCGGGTGGGGGAAGGCTAAATCCAGCTATCCTTGTCGCCAAATGTTGTGTGTGAAAGACTGACACGCACACGTGTTGCTTCAGAACGTACACTGTATTCTTTACTTCAGTCTCCTGTGTCGATCAACACTTCCTTGTTCTACAATGCCCGCGCATTACACGTCACGTCGCATCCCATCATCATCACACAGTCTCTTAAAGGAACCGTAACCACTATTTAGTAACATACAGCAAACCCATGTATCACAGTGTGACCATGTTATTAGAACATAGCATTATTAGAACATAACAAGTTACAGCACCATTGTTTTGTTTATTTATGAATAAAAAAAGAAAACATTTTAAATGTATATATCTGTCTGTTGTCATAAATCTTTTTTGCTCTCACAAAATATACCAAGAAAATTGGTAATGTGATTAATCCTGATTAATCCATAGAAACCTGTAATTAATTTGATTACAATTTTGTAATCATTTCACAGCCCTAGTCTTAATGAAATGTCTGTAACATATTTTGGTCAAAATAGAACAAGGATCATTTAAAACAGCACCCTTTCTCCCTGTCTAAAACAGCCCTCCTCAGATTGACCTTTTTTGAGTGCCCCGCCCCCCCTATCACCCCGGAGCCGGTGAGATGATGGTAGGGGTGGTCCAAGGCCATGAAGCGAGACTCCCTACATGGGCATAGTTGGAGCATGACATATTTTTTCGGTCGTAATCCCATTCGATGCCATCTGGCGTATCGTTTCTGACATAGAGGAACCACAACAAATCGCGGGAGTTGTTTTTTTCCAGAGTTTTGTGGACAGTAGACATGCCAGATACCCAAATTAACGTGTAGAACCACTACAAAAGTGGAATTTTCCTAATATGTCCCCTTTAAGTTATTCAGTGCCACTAACACCACCACTTGATGGCTGCACCAAGGTGGAGTTTTGCCTCCCTCCTACTTCACCATGTTACCATGTGGCATCTAATTATATTATGATGTCAATAAAATTCTGGTTTCCATTGATGAGAATTATCGGAAGCAAACTTTAATGTAGATAAATGTTTAATTGTGATGTTTAACAACAGATTACAAGTCACTGCCCTCTTTATATAAATAATACTGACATTGACTAATTGGTATTTATTGAAAACCATGTCACCTGGGGATTGTGTTTGGAAATTCAGATTTATTGCTGTGTGTATCCACAGTCTGTTTATTGTTAACCATTAATTTCACAAGTTAAGCAGCGAATGTAGATAAATCACTCTGTCATAAGAAATACAGGAAGTACATTTGTGGAAGAGACTGATTTACTACATCAGCAAGCAGGACCACCTTTTAGCTAATTGGCTGGTGTTTTAGCACATTTATGCTGTTAGGTTTAAACATATATGCTGTCTCCCTGAATATCATTACCTGTTTTTGGTTTCAAATTAGGCCTTTTTAGCAGGCTCATGTTGAAAAGGAGGGCTGTTGACTTTAGTTGGAGAATATGAGGCCGAAAAAGAGAAAAGAATTGAGAAACAAAAGTTGTGGTAACTATTATGTTAATTTCCACGTCTGTATTTTTATTTTGGGTCTACACCACAGAAGCTTTGCTTAATTTACGGTTCGATAAAAAAAACCTTATCTATCTCAAACTTCCTATTAATGCAGCTACCTAAATCTGCCTTTGAATAAAATAGGCAATATTTGCTCAGATACTTAACATATCCCATCCTTAAGTCTGTATCTGTTCCACGATATGAATATTACACCCATTACCTGCTTATTGTGTGGCATAATGGTAAACAAGTCTTTCAGTCCCAATCCATGTATCAAAAGATTTTCATTTGACTCTGTTAATAGTAGCACATTTGTGAAATTCAAATATGAGCACCCTGACATTTACTTTAATAAGCAATCATCTGATTATTGTAAACCTGGCATTTTCTATTTTGTAAAGTCGTCTACTGCTTAGATGTTGCCTGCCATGTCATAAGAATTTCACAACCCCGATGACGCTGTCATTGGTGCATGTGACAATAAACTTTGATTTGATTTAACATTGTATTTGACAGAAAATGAGGCGAAATAAAAGAGGTCCCCTCTACTGGCTTGGTGGGATGTAAAATGTGTTACTGTAAAAAATCTTCCTCTCTCTATCTGTATAACAGTCTTCCTCCTGTGCACTAGTGCCAAAGCCTTATGGTTTTTGATTTACAGTCTTAAGAACAAAGCTAAATTATAAAGGAAATGTTGAAGAAAACATGATGAATCTCTGTTCACGGTGACCTCTGTCAAGACAATAAAATAAAGAGATAATACTGATGGAGTCATAATTCTGCCATTGTTTTCTTCCTTTTCCTCTTTCTTCTTCCTCAGAAAATCCAACAGATGACAACTTTATTAACCCAAAACTGATTTATTCAGTCATGCACTTCATTTTGGAAATGGATGCTTGCCTTTTAAAAGAACAGGAACACTATCACTCTTTTAGATTGTTTGTTGCGCTGCTGTATTTTCTTGCCTCTTCCCTCAACCTCTTTATTTCCCTCTGTCTTGTTTGTCATTCTCTGTGCAGAGGGGTTGATGGGAATAAATCCACAAGGTTGTCATAAAGGTGCTTCTTTCTTTTTTCTTTCGCAATCCAGAAGAGATGAGTATCTACTTTATCAAACTGAGTCTTAAAGTCCGTGAATCTTACACTCTATTTGACCCGCTGCATAGGACATCTGTCTTCAAACAACCATATACGTCTTTTTTTAGATAGTTAAATAAACAGACTGTAGCAATGCATGGCCTCATATTCTATATATTTACCCTTCACTTTTAAGCACTCTTTGTACTCAGTTGACAAAGTTGTGTGGTGTGAAGAGGTAATAAGTGCTGGATAAAAGGCAAGGAAGACAAACCAAGGGTATCTTACTAATAATTGCAGAAATCTCTGTTTGTCTTACCGTTTGTCTATGTATATTTGTGTTGACTACATCATGTTTTGTAATTATTGGAAAAAGACAAAGCGATTTAAGCACATGGTTATCATGGAAGGAAGATAACTGTCCTTGTGGAGTTGTGACAGTTGGGTTAACATGATGATGCATAGGGTCAAGCTGTAGTTATACCACAGTAGATCAGAGGATTGATCATGTGAGTGGGTGGAGTGGAGAAACATGTTCTGGTCAACAGGCAAATATTGTCTCAATTTAATGTGTTATCTCACTCACCAACTCTCTGTATTCACATTGGAATTGGCAGATTTGATGGCTGAGTGGCATCTACAGATGATCTACAAAGCCTGTGCGTAAATGAATTAATCTAGAAAACGACACCCACACACTTGGTAAACTAGTGGGGTTCTTGCTGTCAGTGTCACTTATTTTATTTACAAAAAAACAATGTATGATACACTCTCTCACATGTGAATAGCATAAAGCCTTTCACATTTTGAGCTGCGCTTCAGAACTACACCAGCGGCCCGCCTTTTTCACCAAACACTGGACCTGTTAGAATATATGGATGCTACCCAAGCACGCAAAAAGAATACAATTATAATAAAAATAATTTAACATTTTATATGTAAAACAGTAACAGTCCAAACTATAACAACAAGTTAACAATATTACGATGGCCCTAAGAGCTCAACGAACAGCAACTTAAGAAAACACATGCAAGTTGACAAAACTCATGTAAGTTGACAAAACACAAGAAAAGTAAGAAAACATCTTCATCAATTTCACAACACATTACAGAAACGCGCTGCAAATAGACAAACGGGCTGAAAATAGACAAACGAGCTGCAAATAGACAAACGCTCTGCAAATAGACAAACGCGCTGCAAATTAGAGGCGACAACACAACGGAAGTGTTTCCAGAGGACAGCTAAAAGGGATGGACACTGCTGCCACAGGAGACACAAAAACGTCCAATACATCATACAAATTCGGTTCCGCACAGAGGTCGGCAACCCGCGGCTCCTCAGCCCCTCTGCAGTGGCTGTACAGTACAGTGTTGTGCATATGTTTCGCGATCGCTTAACTTAAAGAATCAGTTTTCACGTTCATTTTTTAAATCATCATCAGGCGTGGGTGTGTGTGTGTGTGTGTGTGTGTGTGTGTGTGTGTGTGTGTGTGTGTGTGTGTGTGTGTGTGTGTGTGTGTGTGTAGCGGGCACACCCGGGCTCCTACCCCGCCCACTCGATCAGACAGACCCACAGTGAGCTCTGAGCACGGAAGATGGTCCGATCTAGAGACATGCTATCTTCTCCTGTTAACTGAATGAACAGCGCTAACAAGCAAGCCCCTGTTTGTGAGGCCATGTATTGTCCATAGTGAGCAGGGGCAGGAAACCTTTACTATCAGAAGAGACATTCTGCCCCCTCTTCTGATCGAGTGGGCGGGGTCGGTGCCCCGCGACCCGTGCGCTCGCCACACACACACACACACCCACGCCCGCTCCTGGTATTTCATGATGGCCTGATACGTTGTTGATTTAAAAAATGAATGTGACGCTCACTCACGTTCATCGTTACGTTCACGTTAATAATATGAAAACTGATTTGTTAAGTTCAGCGATCGCTAAACATATGCACAACACTGTACTGTACAGCCACTGCAGAGGGGCTGAGAAGCCGCGGGTTGCCGACCCCTGTGCGGAACCGAATTTGTATGATGTATTGGACGTTTTTGTGTCTCCTGTGGCAGCAGTGTCCATCCCTTTTAGCTGTCCTCTGGAAACACTTCCGTTGTGTTGTCGCCTCTATTTGCAGCGAGTTTGTCTATTTGCAGCGCGTTTGTCTATTTGCAGCGCTTTTCTGTAATGTGTTGTGTTGTGTTGTGAAATTGATGAAGATGCTTTCTTACTTTGCTTGTGTTTTGTTAACTTGCATGTGTTTTGTCAACTTGCATGTGTTTTCTTAAGTTGCTGTTCGTTGAGCTCTCAGGGCCACCGTACAATATAGCATTTAAAGGACATATTCTTTTTACATAAAACAATTACATTACATAAATAAATCACAGATTAAAAGCAGATTTATAAATTGTTGATGATTTTGGTGGATGTGCCGTAAAAGATGTTATTGCAATAATCGCATTGTGAGGTGATGAAGGCGTGGATGAGTGTAGTTACTGTGAGACACACCTTCACACTGGTGCAATCACTCACTCTAACATTCTCTCAAAGCTCCCCGGCACACCTCTTTGTGTACAAGCAGTCGCTCGCTCTTTTCCTCTCTCTCTTTCTCACAAACACTCATTATCGGCAGCACCAGGAGAAATCCCGTTTGCATTTGTCCATAAAGTTTTACCGTATTCCCTTTCTCTGAGTGTATTCATGTGGCACGCCACACACATACAGTTCTCATCAGGTCAACAGACCTCAGCTCATAAGATCTTCCTGTAGCACACAGCTCAGGGAATTTCACCATCTTCTCCAGGAGCTGTGTCTGGATGAAAGGCATTTCCAGCGCTATACCTGAGGCTCATCAGTGGCTGGTTTGATGAACTCCAAGCTTGGGTTTAACTAACTTGGATTCCAGTGAGTTTCAATAGATGTGAATGACGTTAATCACTCACATCTATTCTGGCTTTTACTCGAATTTATGTACTATAATAACGCAAAAAGGGCGGCTGTGGCTGAGGGGTACAGTGGTCGTCCTCCAACCTGAAGGTCGGCGGTTCAATCCCCAGTCTGAACCATTTGCATGCCGAAGTGTCCTTGGGCAAGATGCTGAACCCTGAATGGCCCCCATAGAATAACAAAGTGCTGGGAAAGATGCACTGTATGAATGTGTGTGTGATTGGGTGAATGTGAAACTGTAGTGTAAAGCGCTTTGAGTGGTCATCAAGACTAGAAAAGCGCTATATAAATACAAAACCATTTACCAAAAAATGTGCATAGCGTTTGGTTTCAAGGCACCATAAGAAAGATTTTGAGGCAGTTAAATTGCTGCTTACCTTTATTTTTTCACGATTGGTTAGAGTAGCATTGTTAAGTGTGGAGAGTTTCAATAAACATTGCTGCACAATTTGCTGAAAGTCAACTCACTACAAACACTAGCTTATCAAATGCTTACTCTGAAGCTGTCAGCTGTGATGAATGAGCCAAAGAAGAAGATTTGGTTTTTGGACATAATTAGCATGAGTTTGTTTTAACGCATTTGAAATGGAATTGTAACATTTACTGCATGGTCTATGCTGTGTTAATAAATAAAATGTGGTTTATCTGCACTGTGAAGAGGTTTTGCACTTAAATCAAGTAAGTGAAAGAAAATGTACATTTCTATTTGTATTATAATTCTAGTAGATGTAAAATATTTCTATCTTAAGTCTCGCATTGATAGTGCATCCAGTTCATGTTATTGTATTTCAGTCCTTGTAGGGACTCTAAACAGCCCCATCCAAGACCTCATTAACAAAAACAGCATCTGAAACACTTGGTGCTTGTGCTCTAACTTGTAAACGCATTCAAAAGTAAATTGCACCTAAAGGCTTTGAAGCTGCATGTGCATTTTAATTTGCAAGCCTTCCAATTTCTACTAACAATTGCTGTCCCCTCGAAAAATTGCTCTGAAAGCAATATCTTTGTAATTTTATAAAACGAAAATGGAAATTGCTTTGACTAAAGAACACCAGTGTCACGTTTGTGTAACTCACGCCCAGGCCACACTGGCCGCTGTTCTGCTACGGGCCATGGTTGTCTGTTGTTCACACTGGCTGCAGTTCAGCTGCAGATCTGCTACTGTAAGTGTTATGTTTTAGATAGGGCTTGGCTTGTTGATGTCATAAATGTGTTTTCGAGTGAGAAAGAGAGAGCGAGAGAAAGAGACGACTGCCCATCATCAAAATTTCTGAATGTTAACTTTTAATATGACCACAGCCTTTCTGAGGTTTCTGGTATAACTACTACAATTCCTTGTATAGGTGTTCCGTTTTATAACTGGAGCCAAAAGCAGGCGCAGAAAGGGATCGGTTTGTGAGAGAAACAGAATGTCTTTAATGAAGGGCTGAGGCAGGCAGTTTACTGGTGGTCCTGAGGCGAAAATGGAAAAAAAGGAGCATTAGAGGGTTTCACTGGAAACATATAACAACAGCTTTCACTAGAAAAGTCTTAAGGCGACCGAGAGTGTGTACCACAGAGGAGACTCAACTATCTGGCTATGAGTGGAGGGAAGACCAGGGTCAAGGTACTGAAGTGCATCTTTGTGTCTGGCCAGCATCTGCCTGGGCGCTATGATCTGTCAGATGTTTGAGTAAACTTGTGCAGCAACCAGACATGACAGATTTCATGTACATCCTAGCAACTAAATAAGAGCTGTGTTAAATTTGTTCAATGCTATACAACAAACATTTATTTTATCCACCGCTAACAACACTGTGAAAACTAATTTTATCAAGAGCATGAACTGCACATCTTTCACACCCCCCACTAATCGTTCTTGTAAGTAATCAAACTATCTTTCCAGGCAAGATGAATATTATCCTGATAGGAACCTTATCAAACCAGCCTGGACATGTGGGGTCAGAACATGATGATTAAAAAAGGTGGTTAGAATAATAATATTAATAACAACTTTATTTGTATAGCACTAATCTAAACACGGTTACAAAGCGCTTCACAAAAAAAATGAATTAACCAAAATAAAAGGTAATTAATTCAGTTAAATTTTTAAGAACCAAATCATAACATAACAGGTTCAAGCCCTTAAACTTTTGAGAGAAACCCAATAGTTCTCACAATGACCAGCCTTTTAATCATTTCACCTGAGGGTAGCTGAGGCTAAAGGTAAATCTGACTGGCTACTGGCTTGTATGACAGTGCTATGCAGCTCAGTAGATCAGACGTCATTACCTCTATGCCTTTTTTTAGTTAAACTAAATACCTACTCTCCTAGGCAGCGGAGTCAAAAGCTGTGATATTTAAGAATCTACAAAAAAAATTGGTCACAATGAAAGTAAGATAGTAAGTTATGGCATATTGGAGAATGAACAGATGGTCCTTCAAGGCCGAAATGCCTCATGAATTGCGTCCAAATTCTTATAGGGTCTGAAACAGTAGACATGGGGCTTATGACAATGACACAGGGTAAACCTGACCATACTAACGAGTGGAGAGATTTCTGAGAGGAAATGGGGTAATCTCGGATTAAAAACAGCCAAGGAGCTTCTGAATATTACATGCCCAATGAACATTTGGAAGGCCATACCACACGCTGACTTGGGCCATAGGATATACACTTTCTCAAATTCAGGGTGGTTTGTATCAACGTAGAAAGGAGAAAGTAAAAAATGTTCTGTTTGTTTCAATTTTACAAACACTCTTGATGTTTGAAAGTCAAAAGGATCAAGTAAAACTCAACTTTTTGGGATTTGGGGCAAAAGTTACCATTACAATAAAATCATGTGTGATGTTAATCAACTGTAGCTTCATTCACGGACATGAAAACAACAAAAAGAGTGAAAACAGATGTCACACAGCAAGCAGAGTAGAGAAGTAAAGACAAATTGTCAACATTTACTGTTATTTTTGTAAACATTTAGAATGAGGATACATTGAGCCTGTGTCCCTCTCTGTGTCTCTCTGTCATAATGTATCTATCTCTCTGAGTCTGTCACAACAAAACAACGCCTCTACCATAGGCCTCTACTAAGGCATACACACACACACACACACAAACACACATGCTTGACTTAACTCTCTCTCTGGGGAAGAATGGTGTCTCATACTCAGCGATGCAGTGGTGTCTTGAGAAGGGGGTATACTCCTTATTTATTCTACTTTTACTTTTTTAAAGCAGCCCATCCAGCATAGGATAAACATTGCATGTTATAAACACTTGTGTAAGACTACTCTTGCATATTTTTGTTCACCCAATGCAATTGTTTTTGCATATTGTCACGTCATTTCTCATGGAGATTCAGAATTTGCATCAATACTGGCTGACTACAGAATGTAGGCTGAGACGAATACACGATTATACCTTAGTTGACTGAACTATTCTTGGAACAGAAAGTTTAGGTTGGAATGTGCCACTCTGTGCCATTTCAATATTTGTAAAGGGGAAGTTAACAAATGTAACAAGGTAATATTATAGTTTTCAAAAATTACAAATATGACAATATAAATAAGTCCACTGCATGTAGCTAACCTAATTTAACATGGTTCTTCTTTCACTAGGGTTCTCTTGAAGTTGTTGTAGAAAAGGGAGTATGGTAAATGGTAAATGGTTTTGTATTTATATAGCGCTTTTTTAGTCTTGATGACCACTCAAAGCGCTTTACAGTGCAGTTTTACATTCACCCATTCACACACACATTCATACAGTGCATCTAGTAGCAGCACTTTGTTGTTCTATGAGGGCAATTCAGGGTTCAGCATCTTGCCCAAGGACACTTCGGCATGCAGATGGGGAAGACTGGGGATCGAACTGCCGACCTTCAGGTTGGAGGATGACCGCTCTACCCCTCAGCCACAGCTGCCAAGCAGAACGTCATCAGAAAGAATGCAGAATGTCACCGCATCCTTTCTGATGGGGTTCGGGGGACATTTGAGATGGAGCGGGAGCTGAACCACCATCACTACCTGAGTTTGACACATTTTGTTCAGGTATTCAGGTAATTTTTTCACTGTTTCACAATTTACCAGGAGTTCAGGTAAACTCATGCATGTCACACCCTACACTGTCTCTGATTGACTTATTCTTATACGAAGTAACCGATCACTACTCTTCATACCTAAGCCAACCAACCCAACCAACAAAAGTAACGTGTTTTTACTAATCAAAGTAAGGTGGGGTATGTTTTCAAGAAGGAAAATGGCTTGCAGCAGCAGGACAGTGCTGAATGATGCACATCCGAACTGATATGTTGGTTATATTCTATGCTGGTTGAAAAACAAGTGGGTATACACCATAAACTTGCGTTTACCCTGCATCACTGCTCACACTGGGCCTATAGGCCAGTAGACTGAGACATGTGGATCAAACACACACATGCAAACACACACTTATTCAGCATGTGTGTGTGAGTGTCTGTGTGTGGGTCCTTTACAGATGGCCTTGCAGTGTCATTAGGAGACATGAGGGGACATGGCATCATTAATAATACAGCCAACAGCCGGCTCCAGGGGTTCAACATTAACAAGCTGGTAGCCTCAAAGACAGAAACACACAGACACTCACACACACAGACTAACCACACATTCTCAACATAACTTTAGCTGATACAACTCTGTGTGGGATTTAGACAAACACACAACCACACACACATACACACACACACACACACACACTCACACACACACACACACACACACACACACACACACACACACACACACACACACACACACACACACACACACACACACACACCACACACGCACACACTCAGCAGATGGTGGGGTGGGCATCAGGTACAGTAGCAGCCTCCTGACACCTCAAACAGCTGTAACCATTACAGCATGCTAATTGCCATCAATCAAGGCAACATCTTGGTGTATTCACAGGCAGGGTTCATACTGATGTATGTGTATCTGTCTGTTTAAAAGGCAGACAGAGAAAAGGCAAAGGTAGAGATGGGAGAGTTTCCCCCTTATTACTGAAACTCAAAGTGATGTGTTTACCCTCCTCTTCTGCAGGAAAAAACCTCAGATGAAAAATGAAGACAACAGGAACCGAGAGAACAAGAACTGTACTGTTGACTTTCATGTGCTCTTTAGTGTGTGTGTGTGTGTGTGTGTGTGTGTGTGTGTCCGGTATTCAGTTTCTTCAGTTAAAGTTAGTTTGGTGCATGTTAGTACACTGCTGTGGAGTGGGAATTACTAATTTACAGCAGGCAGTGCATATATTTACAGCAGGCACTGTAGTGGAATCGATGGTCAGAAACAAGCCTGTCGAAGTGGGTCAGACTCTACATTGCCAGAGTGATACCTTTACAAACAAGTGCAAATGTGGTTCAATAGGACCTCATCGCTCAGATACTGTTCTTTTCAAAGATGCAGGTTATGCGGGGGTGACATCGATGGAATCATAAGGCAGTCTTCAAGTGTTTGCAGAGTTGATGTCTGATGTGTCCCCTGTTAGAGGATGGCTCTTATGCTGCATTCACTCCGAATGCAATAAGAATTTTTGCGATGCCCTAAACGTGCAATTCATCCTGCAGGATCATTAGTGTTTATTTGTTTAAATTGTGCAAATCGCTGGAGTAACACGAATAAACACAACCTACGCCTATTCATCTCTGAAAGAAAGGAGGTCTGACTGTAGCAACTATAGCTGCTGGGTTGCACATGTTATGGAAACACCAGGGGAAGCCAACAGAAGAGAGGAGAGAAGTAATGGCTGAACTTACTACAACTGCTGCAACAAAAATGTTGTTTAAATGTCAGAAAATAGTAACTGGTCTGTATTTATATGGAGCTTTTCTAGCATTGAAGATCAATCAAAGTGGTTAATAGTAAAGTTTATTTCTATAAATGGGCAGCACTTTTCTGAAAAAGGGTCAATTCGTAATTCACAATTAAGTGCAAAGTGATTTATCTCATCCATTATTTTAGAGTTATTTAATAATAATCTATAATTTTGTCAAATTATAAGGATAAAAAATGCCTTTGGTAGGAAAGAAAAAAAAATACCTGTGTTCACCCCAAAATTGTTGAAGAGATAACTGCTTGGTCTAGGAGCTTAAACTCTGTGTATATCAGAATGTCTGTCAGACAGTTTGATGCTAGACTATAGTTTATTCTTAAGTATTTCATTTGAACAAGGTCCAGTTTATAATTTTAATAGTCTGTGCTATAAACATTTGGGTTACTAGTTTTCTTCAAGAGGAGTTGTCTGATGTTTGATCCTAGCTTCAAGTTGGCTATATCGTTTTTGAGAGAAAAATTACTTGGAGCAATTTGCTGACGACAAATTAATTAGATAAATCTACAAATATACTTCGTATCCTACTCGAGAGAGCGGAGGAATTGTTATTCTAGTACTGCTGCTTCAAAATGTGCCATTGTCAACAACACAGTGTGATTTGTAGATGTGACATGTTGGAAGCTAAACTTTGGAACATGTTTTACTTTGGTCCAATAAACTAAAAGACGCAATATTGCTGAGCTGTGAAAAAGAATGTGATAATTAATATATGAAAAAACACTTTTCTATTCTCCAAAGTCCTTTAGACTGTAACAAGAACTGGAGACTTGGTATGCTAAATAATGGCCATTTATTTTTAAAGAAATGATAAATACAACACCAAGAAAAAGATGTGAGTAAAAGTGTAGGGAGTGGCTGAAAAAACTATATGCTGTGTGGATGTTGTGTTTGAAAAACAAAGAAACAGAAACCACAGTGCAGAGTTGTGTCAGGCTGACAATCTACCCCAGGACTGAATGCCGCTCATTGGCTGTATGCATGGGGAAGGTGTGTCCCATGATGCTGATTAGGCTCCAGAATTTGTGTGTAACAATGGATACAGAGCGCATGGCAGAGAGGCTGCCACATTCTTCACTGGTGAACTCAAAGACCTTGAAGCAATGCAGGTACAAAACTCAAGAGCACACACAGCGGTGAAGCACCCTGCAGATGTTTCCACTCCACTCACCTGATGACATTTCTGCTGCTTAAGAGGCGTAAACACTGTGTTTCACTGACACTGTCCTAACTCCTCTAAGTTTCCCTTTATAATGCATGGATTTGGAATTGTTTGCAGTTGCCTACAGCATTGGGTATCACAAATATATGACTGAGGGCTTGATTACGTTTGGGACATATTATGTAACTTTTATCTTTTGTAACTTGAAAAGGATTAAGTGTCATACGAATCAAACAGAGCTGTGTTCCTATTCAATATTAGCTCTACAGGACAATAGAATTTGGTGGACGCTTTTAACCAAAAATATCTTACAGCTAGTACATTCAACATCTATGAGGGGTCAGTTTTAGGGGTTCAGCATCTTGCCCAAGGACACTTCAGCATGCAGATGGGGAAGACTGAGGATCGAACTGCCGACCTTTTGGTTGGAGCATGACCCATTTTCCCCTCAGCCACAGCCACTTAAGTTCTGTTAAAACATGTTATGTGTATCATAATCTAAACAATAACCTATTGTAAAGAGACTAGTTTGTATTTGTGTAGATCCACTTATATTATGTCTAAATCGATCACTGTCTGAAGTCCATTACTCTCTCTTGGACATGGTCCTGCTGTTTGAGAACTTCACTGTGCAGAATCCATCAGTGTTGTGCAAGTTCACACCTCTCATGAACTAGTTCAAAGCTCAGTTCATACAAGTAAACATGAAAACTGTATCCATCACCTGCCCTTGCCTTAAACTGTACTTCATATGTATCAATTCCTAAAATAAATGTTTTTTTTATTTTGTATTTATTGTATCTAATTTTGCCTATTATTATTATTTATTCATACCCTGCAAACAAAAGGCATAACAAATCATAGTTCTATGCCTTACTATGAAACCAATTATAAGGCTAGACCTTAAATTCTATAATTTAAATCAGTGGCGGTTTTAGGCACGGGCAAACCCGGCGGCACTTTTTGATGTCACGTGGGGGGCGGCACGAGCACTTAAAAAAAATCATCTGGTCCGCGAAGCGGTTTTCTATTATCTATCATATCACTGTGTGGGTAATTGGCAAATTGGCGCCCCCTGCAACTACAGGCGCAGTAGATGCTGTGTGAGAAGGAGGAAGGGGAGGGGGCGCGGGGGACAGTTCACCTCTGGGTCTCCCAAATGAAACGAACAAGGGGGGGAACGGGGATCCAGTGATTCTCAAACTGTGTGGCGCGCCCCACGTCTTAACGTCCGCATCTCTTTAACGGCGGAGCAGTAAACAAATCGCTCTTTCGCCGTAGCAAGGGGTCTGCAACGCGAGGCTCTGAAGAGCCGCCCCTCTGCAGCGGCTCCCTGAACAGTGTTGTGCCTGTCGCGCATTTTTTTCGCGAACGGACAGTACACACTCTCAGGCCCCGGGGCTCCGCCCCCCGTCCCGCTCACTCTCTAGGAGACACACACAAGAGATCAGAGCTCGTTCACGTGAAGCAGCCGGTCAGTGACAAACAAGAGACGTGTTCAAAAACCATGTTGAAAAGAAAGTACGATGAAGCCTCTGTTTGCTCTTGGGTTCACAGTCAATGGGGTAGGACATGAGGAGAGGCCAGTTAGTAATTTATGTCTGAAAACTCTATGAGAACCAACAAATTAAGAAGACCTTTAGGGGGGCACTCAGAGGGGTCTCGCCCAGGGCGCAATTGTATGGACAGAGGACAAAAAGTGTAGCTGACATCCGGACTTCCTTTTCCAGCGCAGGAGGACACAATTTGCACATAAAAGTGACATTATTGTGTCGGAATCTTTATCAGACAGTGTAAAAATCCAGCAAATAATAATAAGGTGCATCGGATGTATTCGCTGAGTCTGCGTCTATGCTTTCTCCTGCCATTTTTATATGAGACCGAGAGCTGTTATCTTGGAATACGTTGCTTGTTTGGTCTACATGTGATGGGATTAATCGTGGGTAACGTAGTGAGAAGTCGAGTAAGTTGGTTTAGCAACGACATGGTGCAAGCATTAGATTTAGACAGCGTCTCTCCTCAGGAGAAGGAAAACATTCCGAAACGGTTTAGCTAGACCTCAGATAATATTGTAACGGACTGGTAGTTAAGTTTATGTTCTGTTTGACTGCTATGTGTTGGTTATGACTTATGTTCAGCTAAGTACACCATGTTAAATAAGTATTGAGATGTCCTGAGGGTCAGTGAACAGGTCGGGGTGGGGCATGTGACAGTTCTAGACCAATGGCTGTGGGATTGGGTGGGATGGCAGGCTCTCATTGGCTGATGAGTTGGCGGGTCAAGGGTGAATGAGGAAGGGGAGTAATGAATACGGTGGTGGATGTTAGGAGTGTCGGAGTTACAAACAAGAATCGTGTCGTGTTCGTTGGACTTTACACGTAAAGTTACACATAAAGAGATACATTTCCCTGTCGTCTATAAGCGAGGATGCTACAATATGAACGTGGTCACAGTTCACATTCATTATTTGTAGAGTAGATACGTCTGTCGAGTCTACGGCGTCTGTCTGCCTCCTTCAGAGCCAAGCCTAGTTTCCATCATGAGAGAGACCTCTAGCTCCTCCTTCCCACCCAAAGGTCATCCCTGCTTGAACGATGACTGGGTGGAATAGAAAAAGCTGATATGAGACACTTCCTGATATGGCCAAGATGCGAGATTATGATTCCTCTTTCCATTTCGTGGATCTGACTTTGTATGTGAGTTGCAGACACACTACTGTTAGTCCTCTTACATACCCTTATTATTTTCAATAGTCAATGCACATTGCTACATTTCCTGCATTAGCAAAGGCTTCTTTTCATTAGGTGTCCCCAGATCTAGCGTCCCTCGAAGGAATACATCCAGCATCTTTATGGCAAATATCTGCTTTACAAAGAAAGCCTGTGACCACCAAATACAGCATAAATAACAATAACAAAAAATCCTATCTGAATGCCCTATTAGATTTTCAGCAAAACTAGATGTTGTCAATCATTTTAATAAGTTTTCCCCTTCGCACACATATCCACATACTATGTATTTGAGCAGAAACTTCTCCTTTCTGTCAGTCCATCTCTGTCCTCTGTGTGACTTTAAGTTATCTCATGAAGAGCTTTGTCCTTGGTAAAAACTTTGTTGGTTTGAATAAGCCCTTCTGGGCAGAGTTAGAGTCAGGTGTAGTGCAGCAAACACTGTCCTGGCGGACTGGCTCATACTGCAAAATTACCAAGTTCTAGTTTGAAAGAGACAAACTTCCTGACTGACAGTTCTCTTCACAATATCCTGGTGGAATAAGAATTCCAGTCCGTCATATTGAATTGGATTTCACATCTGCATTTCTATATTACTGAACAATTTATTTTTGCGAGTTCATTATTTGTATGAATATTTATTGTAGAATAAGAACAACAACAACACTAATAGACATCACGTGATACCCTTTTTCTACTGCCTTATAGAATACTTAGGATAGGAGATTTCAATGTAAGACACGACATGGCCACTGCAGTGTGCACAAGTGTAAATCGCTGAGTAGACATTCTCCTGCTGATATTCTTGTTTGTCATTTACCCACAGACTTTTGTTTGCCTCGCCCGTTTACCCAGCAAACCCAATCTAATTTATTGTAGCCACGCTTCACAGAGCTCTCTCTTCATCACATAAGCGTCAATGCATTTTTTAACTTGCTCCCACCGTGTTGCGGATTGATTCTGCAAACAGTTGCGAGATCATCACATCGTAGTGACCAGATAAACAATGCTTTGACTGGTCTTTTTCATCAGAATACACACTTCATATTTGACAAAACTGTATTGTTTGTCACTTTCTACTTTCTCTTCTCTTGACAGTCACCATGATGAATGAGTATGATGTGTTTCCTCTGACCTTTAGTGACAAAGACAGCCAGAAGAGATCACCCTTGAAGAAAAAGTTGGTGTAATACGTCATGCTTAAAAAAAAGTAATTGCTGTCATGACCTTTTTTTTTATTCATGAATTGTCTTGAAGGTGGAAATTGAACTGTGAGAGGCCAGACTAGCCCTGATTAGCCCTGTTATACCATGTTATGGCTCATTCATATTGCCTATTCATGAGTTTTTAAAGTCATTAACAATATCCGTCAATTGCCATTTGCTGTCACCACTGTGAAGTAAAAGAAATGTGCACTTAAACACAGATGTAATCATCATTTAAGTTGAACGTTTTCAGTACTTGAACAGGTTGAAGGTAAAGACGATAAAGAGCTTTATTGCTTCAAATTTGTAGCATTAATTATTGTTAGTAATTCATACAAAACTGAAAAGCCTTGACTTATGAAGAAGGAGTGGACTGGGCTGATAAAATATGGTTAGAGGGGTCAGGGTGAGGCATTGGAAGGAACAGACTCTGGTTCAGTGTTTAGAAAGAGGGAGAATAATTACTGTGTTTAGACTTTGAAAGCATCTGTGCCTTCTTAATTTTTCCTTTTAACTTTTTCCATCTTCTGCTAATCCACCCCAACTATCATCTTGATTCTTCTGTGAGCCTGTGTTGATTGACTTAAAGAGGGCGATCAAGCTCGAAGGGCCCACTGAGCGACTCGGTGGAAAGTCGAGAACACGGATTAGCTCGTTGTCAGTTGTTGTGGGTCACAGCAGTGAGACCCTGTTCACTCTGCGCAGACTTTCTGTCACAGCAGTGAGCAGCCACAAATGCCAGCAGACTCATTTAAGTCCCAGCTTTTCAGCAGGGCTTCCTGTGCCAAACTCAACTTCTGCTTGTATCCACCAGGGCTGATTTCTTCAAATAGCCAGCTAGAATCAGAGGAAATCTCCTCACAGCTCCAGGTTATAAACAATAAACCTTGGCTTTATCTCTAAATTACAGACAGGGCCCAACAGAGCAGCCCTTATGGTCATGTCTGTTAGTTTCATCATATGAATGTGTAGGATATGTAAAATAGATTTATTTGCATGAGGCATATATATGCTTGTACTTACATGTGTTGACAGAAGGTGTGTGTGTGCGTTAATCTGGTGGTCTACTGACTATTTCTGACAGGGATGGAGGGTGATGTGTTTGCTCTGGTTAATTTGGCTTCAACTGACTTGACATTTGCACACTATTTGATAAGAGGCAGAGTATAGCTTGTGCTGACAATCTTTTATTTACTGGCGACAGATAAACCATTCATTCCTGTTAATTAATGAGTGTGTGAGCCCGGAGGGGAAAAGGTGGGGCTGAGGAGCAGCATCAACATCCGTTTGGACATTCTCACGCTTACGCACATTGACCATTAACTCTGATCAATCTGGACTTTTGTTCTCTATTTGGTTTGGTTCATCCAGAGATGCTGATATTGTGAGATTAATGTGTAAACCTTGAGTTTAGTCCGAAAAATTCTGATCCTTGAGTCCAAGTCAATGCATATCCCAAACTTGAAGAAATTGCCTTCAGGTATTCCTAAGATATTGTTTTAATATGGCCTCATATGCATACATTTTGATATGGCCTCATTAATAAGTGAATTAAAGCAGATGAGGGCTTACCAGAGTAAAACATGTACTTTGCTCTGTTTCTCATATTTAATCCACCTATCGGCACCAAAGGTAACCAACTGAACGTCTGATGGCTACTCAAAGTGCTTTAAATCAAATAAACAGTGTAGAAAAGTGATGGGAATGGCCATATTAGAAACACACAATAATCAAATTAAGAAGAATAACAATATTAATAATAATAATAATAAGATTACATTTTATTTGTGTGGAGTTTTTAACAATGCTCTTTACAAGATTATGAAAACAGAAGGCAGATATTAACAAATAACCACATATTTTAAGTACACATAATCACACATCGGAATATAAAATGCAAAATCAACCATTGAAAGCATATCTGAAAAGGAGGGGTTTGAGTGCTGTTTTGAAGGTGGGCAGTTCATTGTGGTTTCCAGAGGGAGGAAGCAGGTCTGGAAAAAGCTCTCTCGCCCCATGTCTGGTGGAGATGAGAGGAGGTTGGCCTCAGAGGAGCAGCGGCTGCAGGGGGCAGTGTGGTGGTGGAGCATGTTCGTGAGGTAAGAGGGGGCTTGGTTTTAGAGGATTAGTGAGTGAGCAGAATGAGGTAGGTAGTTTGATTCCCATTTTAGATGCTCCCTACTCTGTTTCTCTGTCCTGAATTTGTTCCTTCAGTTTTCTGCAATGTTCTCTCCCTCGTGATTGTTTTTTTAGGGAGCTTGAATAGATGGAAATAAACTTCTGTGGATGCTACACTCTCCTGCACTCTTTGCCAAAAACGTATGCACAACAGCTTTGCGTTTGTGTGCATGTGGGTGTGCATGGAAGAACATGTAGAGAGCCAGTGAGAACGCTCAAGAAAAGTATGCAATTACTGTATCAGAATATGCTGAGGCACTGTGGGGGAAATGTATACTGGAGTAGCATCAAAGACTCTGTCGAGGGGCTCCTCATCCCTGCAGAGCATCCACTTATTCTTGTCTTTAGTGAAGGAGACAGAGGCAGTTACTCTGTTATGTTTTCTGTTTGACTTCAAATTATTGTTCTGGTTATTTTTATACTTCTTTATTCCAAAGCAAACAAAACATTATTTTTTAAAGTCAAGGTTAATAAAACAGGAACTGGCTCTGAATTCACTAATCACACACCAGATAAGAGCATCATTTCTGTTCATGTAGCTCGAGAATGCATCAACATACCTGGGTACTACTATACCACGGGAAACCACAAAGGAAAGTAGGGGCAGGTACACAGAGGTTATGATTTTGGACGTGTTTCACTATTATGCTGTTACTGATAACACACAAACTGTAGGTGGTAGACAGAAGAAAAGAAAGTGTATTTGTGTGTGTGTGTGCATGCCGCCCTTTTGCATCTCCCTCATGCTAATGTTGTCAAATTTAGTCTCTCTTGCTGTTTCATTAAGCCTGTGGGATGATGGTAAATGGTTTGGTAAATGGTTTTGTATTATAGTCTTGATGACCACTCAAAGCTCTTCACAGTACAGTTTATGATGATGAAGGGATAATGGTCAGACAGGGTCTATGATTAAACAAAGGGGTAGGCTAAGTCTTACTAATTTCTCTCTGGTTTTTTGTATGTGGGATTCCACAGCACCGTGGACTGTGTCCTACTAATTACAAAGGGAGGGGAGTAATTGTCATTTGACTGTACCTGGTATCCTCATTTAAAATATATCAGGTCGTACTGGTGAAAATCACCCGAACATGTGTCTATCCAAAAAAACATGGATGGGAGCAGGAAAACTAGCCTACCTTCTATTACGTCAGGGAGCAGACTGAAGCTACCATTTTTTGTGAAATAGTTGACTTTGTTGAAGGGCGGAAGCAGGAGGACTAGATGGAGAAGAGTTTTTTGGGGTTGGAAAATTAGTATTGCATTTTTTATTTGATAAAAAGAGCTTTTGGCTGCAGAAATAGAGGCAGAGAAGGAGGAGAGAAGAGATTGATAAGTGAGCTGGTCATCAGGGTGTTTTGATTTTTATATCACCTGTGCCAGTGGTCCAATGTTTGATGCAAACCCACACACAATCACACAGCACAATCTCATCTGATGTTGGATCATAAGAGCGGTGAAGTTGACCGTCATTTCAATCCATGTGAAGCCTGCTTTGATGATTTTGTTATGAGATAGTGTGTCACTTGGTGGCCTCTGGTCCCTCTAGATTGTACGGTGTCTATTTTAGTATTGGCTCAGAGCTCGCATTATTTGCTTGTCTTCCTTGGTGAGTTTTAAGATGTGGCCCTGAATTTGATAATGACTGCAGTTTTGGATGAGATTATTAAAATTCATTGTCAATATGCTAGAACAAAACTTTTTTTCAAGCACTGTCCTTCTGGTGGCACTCAGTCTGACTCACCCCATTGACTGTAGCAGCACCTTACAACTTTACTCCTTGAAATCATTTTTATTGGTGATTCCACTGAATTGGCCACCAACAGATATTTCTTTCTTCGCCTCCACCTCACTCACAAGCAAGTTGCGCCTCTTCTTACTTGATGCCATGATTCACCATAATAAACCACTGATCAGCCGGGTCATTTAACATTCATGAGGTGATTTGCCTTGACCATTTGTGGGCGGGTAGAGGGCGGGATATGAAGCAAATCCACAGAAAATTGCCTTGAGCAGTGTGTGCACTTTTATTTTTGATTCCGATTTTTTATTTTTTTCACCATTTTCAGGCTTTTGTGCACACATACAATTAAGTTTGAGTCCTGCACACTGAGCTATTAATGAGGCCCGTGGGGCCCAAAGATTAAGGTGGTGGTGGAGGTCGTCTCTCTTTGCTTAATTCCTGTTGCCCCCCCTGCCAAATCCCATAAAAGTATAAATTACAAATGATATTCTAAAAAGTGCTAAACAAATCCTGCTTTTTTTTTCAGTTTTATATGCATTGCATTAACTGTTCACTAGGATCACAAAAATTAACTGTGATGTAAATGATTGCAGTTCCTGGATGTGACTGGATGTTGCAACCTCCCTGCACACACACTGGTGTGTTTGTAGCGAATGTGTGATTTTATGTCAATGAGAGAACGAACAAAAAAAAATTGTTGCATTTGTAAATCTCTGCTCATTTGTTACATCGTTGATGAAACTGCTTCCTGCGGCACAACCCTCCCATAGCCTTTTAATGGCATTGAACTAATAGCTGATTGATGCTTCTCTGACATGTTAAACACAGTGTGTGTCAAGAACCATTAACCTTTCCCTCTAAAAAAAATCATTTATCATGATCTATCTTCAGTCCTGGCTAACTGCTTGCAAATGTCACTTCCCAACAACAACAAAGGTTGTCTCCCCTGCAGACATGCCTGTTGACAGTACTGACCTGATCAGTCTCCATCTCTCTGGCATGACATTGATCTTAATTGGTTATTGGCATGGGTGTTTAGTTTGCCGTATTGTTTGGACAATGTCATTGCCATCTGGCATGTATTTGCATGCTGTTTATGTCGCCCTAAGTGAACTCTATTTCCCAGACATAAATCATGTCAGTGCTTGTGTGAGTTGGTGTCACAGCAGGTCTCTAATAACACAGCTGAATGGAGAGAAAACTACTGTCATGTGCTCTGAAAACCATTTATGACGTCACACGTACACAAATCATGGTATGAAGTCATATGGGTTTATCACTTTTGCCTCTACAAAAGCTGATTGAAGATCCAAATGTAAAAATTGTCAGGTGGTGAATTGTCATAAAGATTAGGAAGGTGTTAACATATTAGATACCCAGATTGAGTAACTTAAACAAACCTGGTCTTACTCCTGGCACACAGTTTCTTCAGCAGAGGAAACTGTTTGACTAATCAGGAGATAGATGTTATTGTTGAAAAAAACTTTACATTAGACATTTTCCATTCATTGATTTTTCAAGTAATAGTATTTTTTTCATTAACCAAAGAGAAATGATGATGAAATAAATGAATTTCTTCACAGTTCATTTTGACTTCAATCAATAGAATTTCTTAAATCATTTTGGGTTTTTAAATTTTCCACTGCAGTTATTCCTTTGTTTTTGTGGTCAAAATGTGTTTGTTTTTTTAATTAATTGTTTAGTGCTAGTGTTATTGTTCAAAGGAAGAAAAATGGAACATTTTAAATACTCTCTTACATCTCAGCAGGCTGGAGTGTTGTGTCAGTGACACAGAGTTTGATGAAGTGGGGAATGAGAGACAAAGTAGGGCTGCTCGATTATTGAAAAAATCATAATCACAGTCATTTTGGACATTATCGAAATCAAGATTATTTAAACGATTATTAATGTGCCCCAATTCTGAAGTCTGTGCTTTATTCTTTAAATGACTGGAGCATGCGAAATAAAGTGAATCACTCCCGGTTCCGGTAAACACCGATGACGGCTGTGCCAAATAATCGTTTCAACTCGATTATGGTAGTTTGGAGATCGTTTGACCCAATAATCGTAATCACGATTAAATTTTGATTAATCGAGCAGCCCTAAGACAAAGTAAACAAACTTGCTTTGAAGCTTTAGTGTCATGGGCAGACACTGTGTTGCTCATGTTTTAAGGATCATACCAACATCCTAAAAGACCTGAGAGTGACATGTCATATAATAATCAGCAGCTAATTAACATCTAACTTGAAAACTGATATTAGCAGAAGCCCTTTTATCTTTGGTGTTTCCTTCAAAAAGCTTATAGCTACATACAGCCATTTCACTCTATAAAAGGCAGAGGGAGTGTCCTATATAAGTGATGTAGAAGTCATGGAGGAAGAATGTTACTTGATCACTGAACACTGCTCAGTGCTGTTACTGATATTTTTCAACTTTAAATGTTCCTTCTTCAACACCAGCAGTGTTGTTCTGCTAAGCTGATGGGAATTTCCGAAGCACTCTTGGACATTGGCCAAATCCAACACACACACACACACACACACACACACACACACACACACACACACACACACACACACACACACACACACACACACACACACACACACACACACACACACACACACACACACACACACATCTCAACACTTATAACCATCTACTGCCCTCCTGCTGTGCTGACTCTGAGCCACGGTAAAAAATAACTGTTTCAATTACAGCCACTTAAACTCTCGCAGAGGCTGTGGAGGGTTCCATCCCAGCTCACTGGTTCTCGATCATATGACACATCCATCAAGTTCACACAGGAAACACAACATACATGGATGGACCAGGGATACATGCTGGGTTATTAAGAAATTCTGATTCTGTATAATATTTATTGAAACCCCGTTTCCTTTAGACTATAAACTAATGACTTGCAATGCATGCAAGTTTTGATTTAAAAATATTACTGACTAGATCTTATCTATTGACACAATAAGGAAATCTTACTGTAACATACCTTAAAAGATATTGATACCGAACATATAAGTAAAACTGCTGTTTCCCTATGCTTATATATAGCAGAGTACTCCCTTGTGAATTTAGAGGTCTCACAGGATTATATTGGATTATCGTATTTTGGGACAGCTCCATTAAAAGGTTTAAAAACGAGCAGTACATCTTTAAAACCAATCCTGTGGTTCACAGGCAGCCAGTGAAGGGATTTAGGAATGAGGTAATCTTTGCTGTTTTTTTTTATTTGGTTAAAACTCTTGCAGCTGAATTTTGTCTTGTTGTCTTTTTTGCAGTAGTCAATAAAGAGAGTCTTGTTTTGTCATGAGACATGTGGCTATGTTTTTAAAGAGATAAAATCCAGATTTTGTATTGCTTAAAGTGACTGCTAAACATTAGCTCAGAATCCATTAAAACACCAAGGTTTTTAACATGCTCATGTGTGTAAATGGTAAGTGTTTTTGTATTTATATAGCGATTTTCTAGTCTTGATGACCACGCAAAGCGCTTTACAATTAAGATTAAGTTTGTGTATCAATAAACTGATAAGGGATGATTTTGGTCACTATAATAGTGATACAAAATTGTCATACCATTTCATTTCTATGGCAGATCGAGACAGAGCTTGGCTTGCTTCCACTTAATAATACAGGTCCAGCTCAAACGGAAAAAAGGTCAACATTGGGGTTGCTATGAATTCATGGTTTGAGACTTGTTTAGATTCAGAGAGCAGGGGGACAGTCTATTTCATTAAACCACCTAGCTTCTTGCAGCTCCAAATCTCAATGGCTCACTCATGAACGTCTTCAGACATGACCAGCCCTTTAAAAACAGAGCTGCTGTAATGCTTGCATATCTGCATTCCAGGATTGAGCCACAATTGAGAAGCAATATTGAAGAAAACTAACTGCTGTTTATGTTGACTGAATATTAGCACTGTTTGTGTGTGTGTGTGTGTGTGTGTGTGTGTGTGTGTGTGTGTGTGTGTGTGTGTGTGTGTGTGTGTGTGTGTGTGTGTGTGTGTGTGTGTGTGTGTGTGTGTGTGTGTGTGTGTGTGTGTGTGTGTGTGTCTGACAAGCTTCATCTACCTCTGTTTCTCTTTTTCTCAAGGTGTTGCTTGTACCATATGCAGTATTTTGTGCATGTTTTGAAGTTGGGTGTGTATGTTTTGCAGATAATTAACCTAGTGAGAGAATAATTAAGACAGTAGATGCAGGGGAGCAACATTTAGTAAATATTAGCTCTGAGTGTTTAAGGTACCTGCATGTAGCACATACCTATTTTAAATGTCTTTATTTCCTTGCAACAATCAACATCAGGCTGCTCAAAGATCCAGGATACATAGACAAGCCCTGCGCCAGACCATGAAGAAACGTCACACACTGCAGAAAGTTGCAGCCAATGGCTCTTGATCAGGTGGAAAGATCCAAACTGGGTCCCAAGATTCTAGGGACATGCAGCCAGGTCTGATCAACCTGTGGTGAGCCTCCCTTAGAAACCGAAACACCTGATGCCACTAATTAGATTAGATTAGATTAGATTCAACTTTATCGTCTTTGCACAGTACAAGTACATTTACAACGAAATGCGGTTTAGCATCTAACCAGAAGTGCAAAAAAGTGGCAATTAAAATGCAGAGATGGAATATGTAAATAAATATGTTGTACAGTTAGAAATATACATGGTATATAAATGGAAATATAAATGGAATATGAACAGTATTAAGAGGTAAGATATGATATAAGAATAACACAAAGAGCAAAATAAATATATAAAAATATGAATACACTATAGGTGGGATAATACAGTAGGAATAAGTTTAGTGCAAATGTACAAATGTGCAAATAATGTGCAAATGTGCAAATAATGTGCAAATGTGCAAATAATGTGCAAATGTGCAAATGTTCAGTGGATGTACTAAGGTACACAACTGAAGATATCCCTAACCTCCGCTGGTGTCCCTAACATCTAATAACATTAACTTGTAGTTGGCATTAGTTAGTGCAATAGAACATACAAGGGATATTCTCCATATTTCCCCTTGTCTAAAATGTGACTGTGTTTAGTTTAAAAAGGCAAAGATGTAAAAATGTCTTCTCTACTGAGCACAAACATGGGTAGATGCGGTGGTTGACAGTAAAGCTGATTGAATTATATGGTTCTGTTCGTCCTACTGCAGAGAGGATGCTGGACTGACGAGCCTTACATTATCTCTCAACAGTGTGGGAGGGAACCAAGCTCAGGTGTTAAATGTGGTAGGTGGACATAAGCTCTTAGCTCTGCTCTCAGCTGTGTTGTCCCTCAAACACACACACACAGAGACACACACAAACACACACAGGGCCATCAAGAGCTAATTAAATGTGGGTGCAGTTAAGTTTCATGATAGAGCATAATCAGGCTATAATTAGTGTGAAATAGGGTACAGTGATGTGATTTATGCCCTGTTACTATGTTCACTGGATTTTGATTTATATAATTTCCATTTTCGGAAGCCTCCATGTACACTCCAGCCTTCACAACATCTGAGGACTGTAGAGAGAACACAGCACAGCATGGTACAATTTTCCTTGTATTTACTGAATGAGGCATATCTAAGGTGATGGGTGGTTGATCGCAGGAAGAGATCGGGAAAATATAAAGGGAAACATACAAAGAAGAGCAGTACTTCTGTATTCTTCTGAATAGCTCATCAAGGGAGATTGTGAAGACATTGAGTTGTACATACTGTATGGAGATGGATAAAGTGTAGCCTCACAGAGCAACACTGAATCCCCATCTCAGTTTTCAATACATTTTCTATCGCACATCCACTAATAATAATAATGGCTTGCATTAATTTAGTGCCTTTCACTGGACCCAAAGATGATTAACATACACTCCTGATCAAAGTCTTAAGACCAGTTAAAAAATTGCATGAATTTGCATTTTGCACTGTTGGATCTTAGGAAGGTTCTAAGTAGAGTTTCAAAATGCAAAAAGAAGAAATGGGAACAAGAGCCCAAAAGTTGTGAGCAGGCAATTTATTGAAAACAACAATTTAACTCAAATAGGCTGTTCATCAGCTGATCAAAAGTTTAAGACCACAGCTCAAAAAAAACCAAAAACCTCCTAAAACAGAAATTAAAGTGTCTTCATGCAATTTTTTAACTGGTCTTAAGATTTTGATCAGGAGCGTATGTCGCAGTAACAGTAACTGGTTCTTTTTTTTTATATGGGAACTGTGGCAAACTCCCTTGCCAACCTGGGTGATCTCAACACAGCCAGATGACAGCTCTTTTACCACCTCCACATATCCACATCACCGAACTCGAGCCGGAAAGCCAATTGTTGCACGGCCGCAAACTCCTGAAGGTGGTTGCTTGTCGTTCCATTTTGCACAACTTGTGCCTCAGGAATGGCGACACAATGGAGACTATGGGAAGTTTTGGGAGATGATGGAGGTGTTCAGCTTCAACCAGACCTGCAATGTGGGGAACATCAACAACAACTTGTAGCTAAAACTCTTGCACATATTTACACAGTTTTTGGTTCATCTTTAATTTGATGTCAATAGTTTCGATTGTTATCCCTCATAGATTGAATAGTAGTCCATACTCACCCTAGCCATATAGCATTTGATCTCTACTGGTATTCCTCCAAAGCAATGCTAAAAATTAAAGAATGTGTATTATGTTAGCATTTGCTTAATGGATATCAACACTGCGCATCAATTAGAAATAACATTTTATTTGCTAATTCTATTTTTTTTAATCATTTCATTCACATTTTCTCAACTATTTTTTCTACTGGACCCTGCAGTCATGCAGGTGAAGTGTTTAATCTCAACTACACCATTGTTTTACAAACCGCAAACCAGCAGGGAGTCTTCAACATGTACATTGATTTTATACTCCTATAAATCACATATCTCCCTTTTCTGATCCTCAAGTTCTATCCATCAAACTGATAAATGTTGTGGTTGAACAATACGTGCAGAGCACTTCAGCTTCTCCACTTGTAACTCCTATATGTTCTCATAACCAGAGATCAAAACGATTGCCCAAAAAGCAAAAATGTCTAAATCATTGTGTCTGGCATGAGCGCAGGCATCCAGCTGGGAGTCAGTGCATCTCATTTTTGATCAACAGAAGAAATTTGACAGGACACAGTGAAATTCTTATAAGTGCTCATTTATTCTTTATCTTACAGAATATTTTTGACAACAAGGATATCTCAGCCCTTATTTTGTTGAAAAGCCCCATCATTTTCTCTGCAGGATCAGACATATGGTACTATTCTGTCTTTATTTCATCACTCACAGCTTCCCATGTTTTAGGCCTTTGGTCTGAGTGCAACAGTGTGATGCTTTGTGAGGAACGTGTGTGGGATATCTGGTTGGAATTTGGCAAGAGAGGAATTAGCATATGTAGGAAGTTTAAAGTGACATATTCTGCACATATTTAGGTTCATAATTTCAATTTGGGTTATTACTCGGGAGGTTTAGAAGACACATCACCAGGCCATACACCCAAAAAGCCCAGCCTGATCTGGTTGTCCAGCGGGCCCACTCTGTTGTGATTGGTCAACTGCTTTCAGTGCGTCTCGGACATGTCAGTGTCCACTGTTGCTTTTACCTGGCTAGACATTAGGTGTGCATTATGCAAACATGGGACGTCACTATACAGACATATCAGCCGGAGTAGTGATGAGGCGAAAAATGTTGTAGTATCATGTAGGCCTATTTAATTAAAGACTTCAATTAAATTTTATTTTATTTGTATAGTTTCAATACATAATACACATTTTTCTGAAGGCACTTTACATAGAAGGTCAAGAAGCAAACATTTATAGAGACTGTGAGAGAGAAAAACTCCTAAATAACTGGAAGAAACCTCCAGCTAGCAAAACATTACATTAAATCTACACGTGGCATCTATTGCACTTCTGTCCGTCCTGGGAGAGGGATCCCTCACATGTGGCTCTCTCTGAGGTTTCTACTTATTTTTACCCTGTTAAAAGGGTTTTTAGTAGTTTTTCCTCACTCTTGCTGAGGGTTAAGGACAAAGGATGCCACACCTTGTTAAAGCCCTATGAGATGAATTTTTATTTGTGAATATGGGCTATACAAATAAAATTTGATTGATTGAAATATCATTTAGCTGATGCTTTTATCCAAGTATTTTTTTTTAATTCAAAGTGCCAAATATAAGGGCAACTTAAGTTGTTTTATATTTAATTTTAAATTTGTATTATTATTAGTCCATCATCTTCTTAAACAAGGTGTACTCTGAAGTTTTTAGCCTGCAGTGGAAGATGTGTATACTTTCTTCTGTACTGATATCAACGGGGAGTTTGTTCAAGCAAACAGCCCATTAATTTGATGAGTGGCTAGGTGTCCCGCACAGTGAGGGAACAGCAAGCAGACTGGACGGGCTTGGTGTAAATTTTGTTTCATGTCCTGGATGTAGACTGGTCCCTTTGCTGCAGAGTACGCAAATACTAGTGTTTTGAAACGGATGCGGGCAGCCACTGGTAACCAGTGAAGAGAGCAGAGGAGCAGAGTATTGTTACCAGACTCAATGTGGGCAGGCATCTGCCTCGACTGGTGGGGGTGAGCAGAGAAAAATGGGGAAGAGAGGAGAGGAGAGGTGGGTGGACAAGAGGGGAGACAAGAGAGAGAGATAGGGGAAGAGAGGTGGGGATAGATGAGAGAGAGACCAGGAAAAGGTTTCAGCTCTGACTAGTTGTTTGTTATAATGAAAGTGATAATTATGGATAAAAACATACTATTAATGATAGCATCAACAATTAATATAATAATGACAATAATAATAATCATAACAATCATAATAATCATAATAATAATTTTTGTCTGAATCCTGCAGCTCTGGAGTCAGAGATAACTGCAGAGAGAGATACAGACAGACAGAGAGAGAGAGACTATGTGGGGGCAGATGGACAGGAATGAAGGGAGGAAGTGCTCAGTGCATGATGGGAGTTCCCCCCAGCCGTCTAGACTTATTATGTTATGCACCTGACTCTTAACTTTGGGCATGGCATTTGTTTTAGCAAAGGAGGCTAAATCCAGTGGGTGCTAGTATCTATGATAGTCTCTTAGGTTCTTGAGGTGGTCTGTGTTGAAAATTGGTGAATAAAGACAAGCCACATAACGTGTCTCTACTTCTGTAGGCCTCATTTCTAACAAAACCAACCTAACAAGCAAACCATATAAAAACACAAAAATGAAGAGACCTACAGCGATTCTTCAAAAAGGGAAAAAAAAATAATACACATCATCACCGATTGATTTGCTGATTTAATGGTCATAGGTCAAGGTTGCTTAAAAAAAACTTCGAAGTGATTTGATTTAAGTTGTTTAAATGTAAAGGTCGAAATCCCCAATTTTGGGAAAAATGTGTAGAAATATGTCCACAGAAACTGCACTGTATAAGGATCGTCGGGATTCTAACCTGGGACTCCCGTGTAGCAGGCGGTTTGCCTACCACTGTGCTACGAGTGATGATGACTCAGATGCAGAGACAGAGAAAGTCGAGTTGTTGAATCAAAAAAGGTTTCTTTACTTAAATAAAGCAGAGGATTCCCAAAGGTTTGACAGCACTCCAAAAATACTTCCAGACAACTAAAAACAGTCTGGGCAAATTTACAAAGTAACTAAAGGTGTCCAAAAAACAGGCAACAAAATATCTCAAGAACAAAAGGATTAAAAGAGGTATAGCATCTAAGCAGAGGTTCTCTTAGCAACTCACGTGGCTTAACTTAAGGTGTCAATTTCCAAGACTCGGCAAACACAAAGAAACTCAGGTGGCTTTTAAAGACTAGCAACTAAGGCACAGGTGAACACAATGAAAACAATCAAGACAACAC